>JANJGK010000038.1:29278981-29301481 GCA_039081455.1 Macrobrachium rosenbergii
TCTCCGACCACCAGCAGTCTCCCATGTCTTCGCCCAAGTGCATAATGGACTGTTCCTAACAATGTAATATTTTGTTTCACGCAATCACTTCTCTTCGGCGAGGGCGCCACCACACACCCTCTTTCAATTGGGCCCCACTTCACCTGGGTATGTTTTCGGATGTTTGTCGAGGGCAGAAGACCTGCTCCAGTATCCTTACCTAAGGGTAGGACGCCTATCTCTTATCCTTGAGGGATCACCGGCCACTTTTTCTATTCTATATTATTTCACACACTCCTAAGTATCATACACGAATCCGGGGCACAGAAATATTATTTAAGCCTTTTTTTTATTCGATCAAAAAAGCCTAAAATATTTTACAAGCATTTACTAATTATTACCTTCGAACGCTCTTAATTTTTCTTTAATTCATTTCAAAAAGAACAATTATTCACTCCTACTACGAAGTCACTCGGTAAGGAACGCGTCCTTCCATGCTCCACTCTCCATCGTGGACGGAAAACAAAACAAAAAATACACCGAAGGAGAGGACGAGAACTGGCACTGACAGAAGGCGTCCGTTTGTTGTACAGTAGTCACTCTTCCGCTGACAGGAGAAGCCTCTTTATTCCACACACACGCGCGCGCAATAAGTAAAGCCCAGTTGAAGGCATAAAGCAACGAAACGGGACAACAAAAATTTCGATTTAGGCAGCAACGTCGTCCAGCGAGTACCACGGCTCTTCTCGATGTGTGTGTTACGTTGCGTGTGACCGCAGGGCGGATTGCTGCGGCCAATTGTGCAGGTGTGTGTCAGAGGTATAGAAGCGTGTTGCGGCGCGCATGGAAGCGCCGTGCTGTGGGGCAGGGCGTACAGCTGTGTCCTGAGGGCCTGCGGGTTCACCACTGAGCCTCCGTGGACAACGACAGTCTCGCTCACGCGCAGAAAATGCTATCGACACCCGCGCATGCGCACGGGGGCTAATATGCTCCCTTTGCTCGCTCACGGAACTCCGCTGACGATACTCGCAGCAGTTACGCTAAATTCCACTTCATAATAGCCTACTTTTTGCCGTATAAAAAGAAAAAAAATTACTCGAACGCTGCTTAAATGACTTTTCGGTCTCGATTCTTAGATTCTGGGTAAATCTGACTCTCAACTTCTGTTATTCTTAATTTTGCGATAGATTAAACACATTCCACGCCAAGGTTCAAAACTATACTGCATGAGATTGTTGGTAAAATACTTCCATGAGAATTAAAAAAAAAGCTATTAACGTTTAGAAAAACTCTTCAACAAGAGTATAACAATTACTCAGCGGAATTATGTTAATAACTAATCTCTTAGAAAAAAAAATCACAATTAGAGATAAGAAAAACGAAACAACCTACTCTTATCATCGACAATGCGTGATGACGTCACACTATCATCTATTGTGCCGAGATAAAACAATTATTTTGTCAGACACGAGCTCTGAATAGATCATCAATTAATCATGACAACGATTGTGTAAGAATGTTACAAAGAATATCGTAAACAGAACACTCGAGAATTTGTATTTCGTATCAGTGCTATGGACTTTCTTTGATGCTTCTTAATAACGTTGTAGTTACTACCAGGCAAACTGACCCTGCAACAGCTTGACTTCAGATGAAGCGTTATTGAAGGGGCTAAATTTGCAATAGCTGCCTTTTAGTCGATCACATCTTTGGAAAGGCTGACAGATTCACTTTATTGTTTTCAGTGTAAATTATGGAAAAATCTTTCTAGTATGATTTAAGAAACAAACAAAAAATTTTGCATTTTATGAAACAGTTACTTCGCATGTAAGACAAAAAAAAAAAAAAAATATTTCGAAAATGAAAAGGGTAACTTTTAGGCCATACAGTAGGTGTTTAGTAGAGGAAGCAGGTGCACAGGTGAGTGACAGGGTAGGGAAGACATAAATCACTGTTATCTCTTGATTGTCATAAAGGACTCTTTTTTTTTTCTTTTTTTTTTCATAACACCTAATCGTTGTATTCCATTTTGATTAGCACTGCTGTATCATATAGCGTCGTTTTTATAACGCAATTTGTATCAGCATTTCGCCAACTAATAATACTGCTGTGTTGATGTCAGCTATCAAAGCAACAACAGCAACAGCGGCAAGAACAGCAACTAGTCATTATTTTAAGATAGGTCTTCAAGACCTAAATTTCATAATCAATCAGTCGAACAGGCAATTCAAATAACGCAACACTTATATGTCACGACTTTTTATTCGAATACAAACCTAAGTTTCGACAGATTTTTTGTTACATTTTCCTGATATATAATAATAATAATAATAATAATAATAATAATAATAATAATAATAATAATAATAATAATAATAATAATAATAATAATAATACGCAAACTACCAGGCTGATACAAATCTTGTGTATAAGGTATAATAGAATTCAGCACGAGGTACGATGGCTTAAACTTTGAGAACAATGGATATACGTCTCTCTCTCTCTCTCTCTCTCTCTCTCTCTCTCTCTCTCTCTCTCTCTCTCTCTCTCTCTCTCTCTTGGGGAAGGGCGCATTTATACAGACTGCACTTGGAACTTTTGTTCTTATATTAAGGTCGAATTGTGATCCAAATTCCAGTGCTCCATCTTGGGGAATTTAGGATCGAAATAGAGTAAAAAATAGTGAGAATAACGGAACGACTGACAATGAAAATGTAACGCTGTACAGAATACTGAATGATGATAATGATAAACTTCCTCTTTGAGGATTTGAACCGCTGACCTGTGATTTACCACTGACCTGGTAAATCACAAGAGAATGTTTGATTTTATCATCTGCTTCCGTGCGATATATCATAATAAAAATAATGTGTAATACTGACAGCTCAAATTAAAGTTTCAATATTTAAAAACGATATTTTCCCCACGCAATGCACTAGTAAAATATACCATCAAACACTGGTAGACAATGATTAGGTGTTATGAAGAATAATGAAAAAAGTCCTTTATGACAATCAAGAGATGTCACTCACCTGGGCAACTGTTTCCATTCTACTACACACCCATGGCCTTAGAAGTTATCCTTTTCATTTTCGAAACAGTATTTTTAATTTTTTTTTATTTTTTGCTCTGACGTGCGAAGTAACTGTTTCATAAAACACAAAATTTATCATTTGTTTCTTAAATCATACTAGAAAGATTTTTTCATAATATATGCTGTGTGCTTCAAGTTCATAAGAAAACAAATATTTTTCATTTTATTTCTTTGATTATACGTTTCGCTTAAAGATTACGACATCACCGTCTTTATTCGAATGTTTACGGATTACATGATTTCCTCGAACACTCTGAACATCTATTTTTAGTTGCAGTCTGTGTGTTCTACCTTCTCGCTTATAATCTGTATCACTATTTTCTCGATTGAAACTTTTAAAATGTACTGAAGTTTCGACGATAAAATATTTTGCTCCTCGAGCTTGTTAATGCTTCGAGTAATTGGATACAACTTAAAAGATTTTATAATTGTCTTCATGTCTTGATGTAAACGCAGAAAGGACGCTCAGCTTGACATACTCATGAGCTTAAGGATTGAAGGAAAGGAAAAAATGAGACTGAAGGAAAAACTGGAAAATGGAACTCCTCAAGAATCATGAAAGCCGGAAGCAGCATATTTATGCCAAAGACTGGAGGTAGAAGGAAAGAAACAAAGATGAGCACTCAAGAGACTGTAAGTCTCAACAGAGTAAATATGGGATGCAGTGTTCTACCGGGTGCAACCTAAATGTTGCTCTTATTTTTTAGATATGAACCTTTTGTAAGAATTGGGAGTCACTTAGCGTTCGTGACTCACATCGTTCGAATGGCTCTCCTTTTCTTGACCCTATTTAACTGATTCGGATGCTGGAAAAACAAGTAAAAAATGCGCCGAAGTTTCTCCGGCGCAATCGAGTTTTCTGTACAGCGTATAATCTAGGCCGCCGAAAATAGATCTATCTTCCTGTGGTCTCGGTATAATGTTGTATGAGCCTATGAAGCTTTAACCACGGACCGGTGGTGGCATGTGCTATATCGTTGCAAGAGGCACGATTATGGCTAACTTTAACCTTAAATAAAATAAAAACTACTAAGGCTAGAGGGCTGCAATTCGGTATGCTTGATGATTGGAGGGTGGATGATCCACATACCAATTTGCAGCCCTCTAGCCTCAGGAGTTTCTAAGGTCTGAGGGCGGACAGAAAAAGTGCGGAGGGACAGACACAGCCGGCACAACAGTGTTCTTTTACAGACAACTCAAAACAGCAGGAATGAGGAAAGAGGGCGGGGGATATGCCCTTCTATTGTATTAGTTACCTCACCTGCAATCTGAACTCTCCTTACCTTGACTAGCTCTTCCTACGTGCATCCCCAAGAAATGCATTCATCTCAAGTCACTTAAGCTAACCAATGCACCATCGTTTTCTAACACAACGTTTTGTTGTTTTTCTTTTAATAGGAACGCAAAGCAATGTTTTGGACGGAATGGAAGTATTTTTTTTTTTTACCTCCTTAACTCATATCCGTAAGAATACATCCGCGCATCTACTTTTAAGCATATATTTAAAGATAAACTCCTATTTTCTAAATGATTTTATTCGAACTTGAAATATAAATCTATGTATGGCAAAACTCTTATTCCCATCTGTACGATAACACTTTATAAATTCTGAATGGTTACAGAAACCCCATTCATGCCAGGAGTAGTCACTCCTTGTTCTCCAGTCTCAGAATTTTTTATTTTTTTTATTTGAGACCCAAAGGAGGAAAGACGAAGGAATAGGAAGGAGGAGGAGTAGGTCTCAGCCATGAAGGAAGCGACAAACCTTCTTTATGGAGGAAGAAAGTTTTCGAATGTGGAAAAACAGGAGCAGGAAAAGAATTCCTAAGCTCGGTAGCTGAAACGTGCTATCCGATGATTGTAGCTTTTCACAGACTTAATATGAGAAGGGGTGGCTTGTTTCGTATTACAAAATTCTTACCATCTAACTATTAAGTTTAACTTTCTTGAATTTATACTGGAGGAGCATAAACAATTGACCCAGACTGCATAAGTATATATAACCATATTATGACTTTTTCAATTTAAAGATGCTGAGTCCATTTTTTTTTTTTTTTTTTGCCATTGCCTTTTTCGTGTATGTGTGCGCGCGTGAGTGTGAATAAAGTTTTTTGGTTACGCATTGAAAGTGCAAAGAGTTAAGTGCGTCTCACACAATACCAAAAGACAACAGCGGCTTCATCGTAATCTTGAATTTTCAGTTTCATCCGTAAACAAAGACAATTCAAATACAAACATCATAGATTTCCCACAGCTTTTAAAAGCTCTTAAAAATGAATAGGAAAATCACCATTCCTTCAAGTTTTTGAGAGAGCAATCATATCTCTCTCTCTCTCTCTCTCTCTCTCTCTCTCTCTCTCTCTCTCTCTCTCTCTCTCTCTCTCTCTCTCTCTCTCTCTTTCCTTTACGTAATTATAGTTTAATACGTCCCAGTTTTGATGTTTATAGTTGCCTTACTTTAGCCTTGAGATGTCAGCAGTTACAAGACCTTCAACTCATTCGCATCGTTATTTGTCAGTTACGCGACCCGGAAGTCAATTTCTGTTATGAGTACTAAAACGTAATAAGTACATATACTTTGAGATGTAACAATCAAAAGAAAACTATGCATCGTCTTGAATATATCATATCGTTGCGATCTTCATTACTTAACGGAACTATAATTTCTTGAAGTAACGATTTCTTTTTTTAATTCTGAGTTTCAAGACGCCCTTGAAAATTATAACTCATCCCCGTCTTTTATTTTTCGTTTCCTTTTCCATTTTCTATCAGTCTTTTTTCTATTCTTTTTTCCTATCATATGTCCATAAATTACTCTTCCATTTGCCATTTTTATATTCTCTTCTAGTCTTTCGTTTCCATCTTACTTTTCCAATATTTTTCCACTGCTTGTTTTTGCTGAATTTGATTTTCCGTTCATTTCTCTACAACTTACTTTTCTTCACTATTCCACTTTCTTTTTCTGCGTACTTTTCCTTTTCTTGTTCTTCAAGTTCTTTTCCTGTTCTTACTTCCCCATCACTTTTCACCTTAGTTTTTTTATTCACTTTCTATTTTTTATTTAGCATTTTCACTATTTTTTTTTTACTTTCACCTATACTTTCCTTCCTTTCTCTTACTTTTTCCTTGTTTTTCAGCTCCCACTTTTGTATTTCTTTGTAATTTATTACTCTTTCATCTCTTCTCTTCAAACTTTTCCATTCTCACTTTCCATCATTTTCCCGCTTCTATATTTTTGATACCCTTATTTTCCACTTTTGCTTTCATTCACTGCTCCTTTTGTGAAGGTCGAGAGGGTAAGGATAATCAAATGTCCCTATCTAAGCCATTGGAAAACTGGAAAGGGAGAGGAAGAAGAAGCAAGATTAACTGTTGTAGAAGTCAGGGAAAACAGAAAAAGAAGGATCCGATGGAATGAATGTAGGAAACCTGAGATCGTGAATATTCTAGCTTTAGATCCCTAAAAATCCTCAACAACCCTTTGGAGTTTGAGGTAAGGGTAACCAAGAAATTTTGAGAAACACTCCGAATTCCGGATGAGTTAATTCCAAAAACTTTTAATAACCCTTTGGATTTTCTGATAACGATAACCTCGATATTTTGAAGCAACCTTTAGTCCTAGACGAGTGTAACTAAGAAACTGTCAGGAACCCTTTAGATTCTGAGGTAAGTATAATCACGAAATTTTTACAAGCTTTAGGATTCTGTATAAGGGCACTCTAGAAATTTTCAACAGGAAATTCTGAGAAATCCATGATATTATGGATGAGGTAATTCAAAAGATTTTCAACAACCCGCTGGGTTTTGAGACTGATAATCACGGAATTTTGAGCAGCCTTCGAGTTTCCAGAAGCGTGCAATCCAGAAATTTTCAACAGACCTCTAGAATTCGAAATATCCATGAAATTTTGAGCAACCTTTGGGATTCTGGATGGGGGTAATAACCAAGTTTTCAGCATCCCTTGGGAATTTAAGATATGGACAATCACGAAGACCTGAAGTAACCTTTGGAATTTCGGGCCGAGTGCGGTCCAGAAGGCTTCAATAACCCTTTCGAATTTCAGGTAATACGAAATTTTGAAAAACCTTAAGGATTCTGCACTTGGTAATTCTAGAGATTTTCAACAGCTTTATGGATCTAGTGAAGATGATAATTTCGAAATCCTGATGAAACTATTGAGATTTTGGACAAGGGTAATCTAGAAACTTCCAAACGCCCTTTGGGTCTTGAGACAATAGTAATCACGAAATCTGAAGCAACCTTTGGGATTCTGGATTGAGGCAGTCCATAAACTTTTAAAAATCATCTGGACCTTGAAATATTAGGTAGCGTTTCAGAATATTGATTAGGATAATCCAGAAATCTTTAGCATCCTTATGGATTTTCTATATTGATAATTAGAAAATTTTGAGAAACCCGGATTCTTAATTAACGCAGGCAGTCCAGAAATAATCTTTTGGATTTTGAGATACTGATGAGCACGAAATTTTTACGCAGTCTTTAGGACTGTGGACGAGGGCAATCCAAAACCTAATCATAATAAAATAATTTTCAGTAACATTTAGGATTTTGACTTTGAAGTAATTTAATGACGAAATTTGGAGCAACTTATGAGACTCTGGAGGACGGCTAACCAGAAATTATCAATAACCTTTTACTATAATTATAAATCATAAATATTGAAGAACCTTTGGTATTCTGGGTGAAGGTAATTTAAAAATTTTCAACTATCCTTACAGTCTGAGATAATGATGAAATTTGAGGGACCCCTCTGGTCTCTGGACCATCTAGAAAGTTTTAACAATATTTTTAATTTCCAGAAAAATACAATCACGAAATTTTGATCAGCCCTTGGGGTTCTGGATGAGGTAATCCTGTAATTTTCATACACCCTTTCGATTGTGATATAGGTAAAATCACAACATTTGAGAAAACCTTGGGATTGTGGACGAGGACAATCCAGAAATTTTCAACAATCCCTGGAGTTGTGATGTAATGACAATTCCAAAATTTTGAGAAACCCTTGAGATTCCGGACAGAGATGGCTTCCAACAATTCTGATTTTTTGGACAGGCAATAACCTGAATTTTAAACAATATAGTAGATTTTGGTAGTAGATCAAGTAAAACATTCTGAGGAACTCGGGAGGTTTTATAAGAGCTATACCAAAACTTCATGAAACTTTTGGATTTAAGGAATATGGCTAGAGAGAAATGTTACCATCCCTTTGGGACTCTGGGAGTAAGCAAATAAGAAATTTTTAGCAACCTTGGGGATTATGGAATAATAACAATTTCAAATTTCCCAGTAACTCCTGAAATTGTCAGTCAGAACCATTCCGACTTCGGAACGAGATTTGTGGATACCTGGATGATAAAGATTCCACAGCTCTCTACAATCCCTGGGATTCTGGAACACTGGCAATCTTGAAATTTTCAGCGCATCTTGATATTCTGAGGCTATTGATTACATTCGCACATGTAAAATGGCGTCGCAGTGACCATGGTCATCGAGACTGTTATTCTTGAACAATGAAAATCTCAATAGCCAAGGTAAGAGGGCCTTTGGACTCTTTGACGATGGAAATCCCATGACCTTAGATTTGATTTTATGAAATTTAGAGTGCCTAACCAACCACTGGGTACCTTTCGGCCATTCAGTGCTTAAGACAGTTATGACAGGGAGTTGGAGTGATTGTACAACCTTAAGACAGTTACAAAAGGGAGTTGGAGTGATTGTACAACCTTAAGACAGTTACAAAAGGGAGTTGGAGTGATTGTACAACCTTAAGACAGTTACAAAAGGGAGTTGGAGTGATTGTACAACCTTAAGACGGCTATAAAAGGGAGTTGGAGTGATTGTACAACCTTAAGACAGTTACGAAAGGGAGTTGGAGTGATTGTACAACCTTATGACAGTTACAAAAGGGAGTTGGAGTGATTGTACAACCTTATGACAGTTACAAAAGGGAGTTGGAGTGATTGTACAACCTTAAGACAGTTATAAAAGGGAGTTGGAGTGATTGTACAACCTTAAGACAGTTACAAAAGGGAGTTGGAGTGATTGTACAACCTTAAGACAGTTATGACAGGGAGTTGGAGTGATTGTACAACCTTAAGACAGTTACAAAAGGGAGTTGGAGTGATTGTACAACCTTAAGACAGTTATGACAGGGAGTCGGAGTGATTGTACAGCAAGATAAAGAGAACCGGATAATAAAGGAGATGAAGTACAGTGATCTAAAGGTGGAACTGGAAGAAGCCCCACAGTTGCAATAAAAAAAAGTAATAGTTAGAGCGGTCAGACAGCAAGATTGAAGAAAGGAAGCGGAAATGGAGCTGAAGTAGAAGGCTAAAAAAAGGGATGCTGCAGACACCTTTAAAGTTACAGTGCGCCGAGTGAGGCGTACTGAGGGCACTACTCCTACGGGGCGTATGACCTCACAGCCTCTGGATTCGTAAGAAGGCAAGAGAAAGGAAGGTTCCCTCGGACATAATCATGTAAAACGTCATATAACAAACCACCGGAAAGAGAAGAAACGTGCATACCGCCAGCTCAGGAGCATTTTCGGAACAGTAAATTACTGCAACAACCAGCGTTTCTCTGGTGCACTTCCTTCGTCCGTTTGCTCTGTTTGTTTACCTCCAGGAAATCGACGATTTATAGCAAATGCAAGGCGCTAAACCGCTCTAATGTCGCCGCTGCCTCGATGAAAATGCCGGGATTTATAGGGAACGTAAACCGTAAATTTTGCCGATGTCACCGCAGGTCCAGCATAAATATATGAATTTGCCTCCGTGATGCAGTTTGGATTTCTTACTTAGGGTTTCTATTATCATCACTTTATTATTAATTTTAAAAATGCGTATAAATTCTTATACAACATGCAAAAAAGGCCACTAATTTCTAGGCAAGCTTTAACCGAACAGAAGGCCAGTATCTGATAGGAAAAAACTAAATAAAGGAGAAATGTAAAAACCACTGATCAAAATAAAGAAACAGACCTAACGAGATCAGTAAATATATACATTTATATATAAATATATACAATATAATATATATATATATATATATATATATATATATATATATATATATATATATATATATATGCATACACACATATATATTTATATGTGTATATATACGTATATATACACAATGTATATATAATAAATACACACAAAAGTTAAGAAATACATATACGAGCAAAATAACAAAACAAAGGTCACGGCGCTTTCAAGTGTCTGGAATTTGTCGAAGGAACGTGACTGTTTCAAGGTCACGATCACCTAATAACGTATTTCTGATAAACAAACTGTGCATTTTTCAGCAGCAGTAGTCCGCTTCGATATCCGTCGTTCCTACGACGCCAAACCATCGCGTTGATGAATAAACAGGTATGATTTACAATGATTGGCAAAATCTGTATTTTCTCTGATCAAAGGAAATTCTTTTAACTACGGTACACCTCAGGAACACCACAGTAACGGTGAACTTTTCGATAAATGGAAAGGATTAGGTGTGCCAATTTTCAGATACCCTCGCGTAATATTGGGTAATTAATCATAATTAACAATCAACGAAACCTTCAAAAGTCAGAATAACTTTCATTAGCTAATAAGAAGCATAACTCGATAAAAAAACTTCTGAGGATTTTATTTTCATTATCAAACCTTATTGGATATTAACAAGAAAGGCCTGTATGTTTATAACTGTGCCATTTAAACGACTCCTTCAGTACTACTAACCATAAGCCCCCAGGATATAATGATAACCTATATCTTTCGCATTAATGTCTTCGTTCTTTCATTTTCATTTCTTATATCGCCCAACCTAAATGTAACCAGGTTTAACAATATGCTCACCTCCAAATAACAAAAAAAAGATGGTTATCAAAAAATTTGTCAAATTCACTTCGTCACTGACTCGACCTGTGAATTCAGGAGACCAGCACCGTCTCGTGTGTCCCATATGATTTGTAGTATGTCTGGCAGATCTAAACTTGGAATGAACAAGACCTTTGTCAGCAGCGAAGAATGATATAACAAACAACGATGCGATTGTTAGTGAATGTTATCACCAGTCCAAAGGACGATAGTACCGCCATCTAGTAGCATAAACATTAAGGAATGGACATCGGGTCATCAGTAATACTTTGAATTTGATGTCCTATTTTCTTAATTCCATTTAAGCGGCGCCGTTTGCGACAATACGGCCGTTTTCGTTACCTGGTTGTTTTCCTGAAGATTTCTATTATCTTTTGAAATGAATGTTCCTTAGTCTTTGTTTGACTGTTCGGAGAGAAAAAAAAAGTGTTATTTCCTGCCTGTGGTCTGCGGAATCAATCTCGGGACAGATTTCTTCTGCAAGTTTATTCAGCAAAATAGAACGTAACTCACAAACACACGCACAAATTCAAACGTCTGACGTGCATCAGAATTTATGATGATAAAATAATAATAGTAATAATGATAGCAATGATAGTAACATCTGCAACCAGGAAGACATTTTACTAATTGCAACAGAAGTGGATAACTTTGCAAATCAACGAAGATCTTTGAAGAGCAATAGTCGGCTGCAAAAAACATGTTATTTCTTTTGTGAGTAACAATAATAACTAGTATTTTTATTATTACTATCATCCGAACCATCTACACATTCATAGGGAACAAGAAAATCCTTCTAACTTGCTAATCGAATTGAACTGAATATCGAATTTAGGCTAAAGGCCAAGCACGGGGACCTATGAGGTCATTCAACGCTGAAACGGAAATTGACAGTAAAGGGTTTTAGAGGTGTAACAGGAGGAAAACCTCGCAGTTGCACTATGAATCAACTGTTAGGAGAGGGTGGAAAGTAAGATGGCAGAAAGAGAATATGAAAGGAAGTACAGTAAAAGGAACGGAAGGGGTTGCAGGTAGGGGCCGAAGGCATGCTGCAAAGAACCTTTAGTAACGCCAACAGTGCACCGCATGAGGTGCACTGACGGCACTAACCTAACTTGCTAATCAATCCAATATACGGTAATAAGTTAACCAAATATGAACAAGAGAAAAATGAGCGCCGTGAGACGAGAAATATGATGAAAAATTACGAAAGTAACAATTGAAAAAATAAACCCTCCTTTCATCGTTTCCTTCGGAGTTAGTCCCCCTTTCCTTCTTTCTGCCTGTGTCCTCCAAGTATCAGGATGTCAGTTCCAGTGGCCTCCGAGTTAAGGATTAAGCAAGTTTCAAGCGTGGTGACATCAAGTCGATCAAATAAATTCAACCGAGGAAAATTCATGATTTTTAGGTGCAGGAAACGTATTCAATTAGCCTCAGAGCTATCAGGTTGTAAAGATAGTAAGGAAATTAAAGGCAAACAGGATTAAAAATGTAAACATTGAATCTAGTCGTCGGCTAACTTACAAGCAGTTCAACCCTGAACTTGAAGTACCAGCTATCTACAGTTGCCGAGAATTAGTCCCTGAACACCACAGATTAGGCTATGCCATACAAGGCTAGGTTCTCATCGATTCAAGGTAGAAACTGGACGCTGGTCCAGAATACCTTACGACAAACGTCTTTGTAGCAGTACAGATGTACAGGATGAGGATCATGTATAACCAAAGTACCCTTTAATGAGTAATATTAGGAGGGCTTTTACAACGTTAGACTACAGTTCGCTAGAACATTTAATGACAAATGCAAATATTCAGAGCTTGCCAAATTACACGTATTTAATGATAAAGAAAATTAAATAAATAAATGAAATGAGGTAAACAGAAATAAGTGCGCTTAGTTACAATTGTTGTATTTTGCTTTCATGGCTTATATGCGTTAATGGTATATCTGTATTATACTGGATGAATATGATAGTTATTTAGACTTTATCCTGTTACAGGTGACGGCCCTATTATTGTAACATTCATATATTGTAGCTGTGAGGTAAGATACACAATGAAATGAACGTTACAAAACTGTATTGAAAATATATATGTGCAAACTTATAGCTTTCGTCCACCTGCTGTGGACTTGATCACAAAATGATCAAGTTCACGGCAGTTGGACGGAAGCTAAAAGCTTTGTACATATATGTCTTTAATACAGCATGTTTTGTAACATGCATTTCATAGTGGATCTTACCTCACAGCTACAATAGATGAATGTTACAATAATAGGGCCTTTACCTGTAACAGGGTAAAGTCTAAACTATCATATTCATCCAGTATAAAACAGGTATACTATTAACGCAAATAAGCCTTTAAAGAAAAATACAACAATTGTAACTGAGCGCACTCATTTCTGTTTACGACGCAGTACTTTTATACTTTTGTAGCCTATATATTTATACATTACTGTGAACACTTTCGTCAATACATGAGTAACTGATTAGTAAACAGAGACAGAGGCTACTAACATCAAATTAAGGCGAGACAGACCTCAAAGTTCCGAAGGATTAAGGCAAAACATTGATAACAGAAACCAAAACCTCTCGTTAAGAACTAGCAAAATTACCCAAATAACACACGATCAGTGGAAAAAAAGATACAAGTTCCCAAGGTTATAATGAAATAATTGTCATTTCGCTAATAAAAAAACAAATGAAATGCTGTAATTTGTGACAAGCATGGTCAGTGAATTAGCCGGTTTTCAGAGAGATTGATGAAAATAGTTGCCACTTGTACAAATTAGAATGAAATTGCTGCAACACACCAACAGAAGCGAGAAACGTTTCCCGTCTCATAAATCTAGACATGTAGCAGTAACTGCCAAGGTTAGAATGCAGTATTCTTATTTTCTAAATTTAGAAGCAACTGAAAGCTACAAAACAAGAACGGAATTCAACAAAAATCATTGTTTTCCATATCAAGGCCTACTGTCTTTCTCTCCCTCATTTTTCTCTAGGCAACGGATATTTTATGACGCAAGGTTTACGATCCCGACGTCTTTCCTACAAAGAGCATAAAATGACAAGGACGAGGAACGACTTCTACAGGAACTCCTCACTTAGAGACAAAACGGATTAACAACAGCGAGTGCAAATCCGACTGACTTCGAATACACGTCCACTGTTATTATTACCGTTATTAGTGTAACCAACACTAAGAGCACTAATAATAACCAACACTAAGAGCACTAATTAGTGTTTGGCATATGTATGTGTATTACCGCCATTATTATCGATGATTTTTAAGCATGTGTGTTGATTTTCACTACAGCTGTTATTATCATTATTTTTTTACCTTTTCATCATCAGTGCTATCATGTATGTTTTATTATTTTATCGTTACCAATATCATTTAAACTCAAACATGTTTACCTTTTGGAAAGGCTATCCGTTGTTCTTATTTTTATGCGAAGGAATATGTGATTTACACACACACACAATATATATATATATATATATATATATATATATACATACATATATATATATATATATATATATATATATATATATGTATATGCATATATATATATATATATATATATATATATATATATATATATATATATATATATATATATATATATATAGATCGAGTTCGTATTTTCCTTACTGTGATGTCAAAACCCACTACTGACGACAGGGGCTGTTCCACTATGTGACTCAACCTTCTTGGGCATTTTAAATATGCATCGTTGACTAATATCACGTCTCTCACAGCAAGGGGAGGGGGTTTCCAATAACAAGCCTCTCAGGAGGCATTATTTCAATTTCAATTTAAAATACGACTGGCTCAGGTGGACCAAAGTATGCTCTTGAAGGGTACCTGTTAGCCACGGGTATCTCCTCTTTTCTGAGCAGGTCACATTCACATAGGTGTTGGAGGATTAAGTCACTGATGCCCAACGAGTGGAAGCCATAGAAAGGGCTCCTTCACTGTCCATCTCTCTCTCTCTCTCTCTCTCTCTCTCTCTCTCTCTCTCTCTCTCTCTCTCTCTCTCTCTCTCTCTGCGCTGTATTTGCACTTCTTGGACAGGTTGAAGGTCGCCAAGACAAGCAAATCCAGATACGTTTTAACCAAAAGAAAAAATATTTCAGTGATGGAATTTATAAAAAGAAAAAAATAAACAGCTTTATAAACTGTTAACAGTCAAGCGGATAATGAAAACAGAAAAAAAAATACAAACTTAAATTAATTTCTGGAAAAACATGAGTTTAGATATAACAGCTTAGATAATAGCAATTCTGGGAAAACTAGAGCATGCAAGAAGGGTAAGTAATATATCGTTACAGAACAGTATTTATACACGTTCTTGCATTGAACTCACGAGCTAATTTGGCATTTTAAATAAGATGGTACAGGATAGGTTACGTAGGGTCCTACGTAACCTAAATCAAAAGGTTCCTCATAGAGCTTCTTCGGATACCTTTGGTCTTCTCTCACCTTTCTGTTCGATTATATATATATATATATATATATATATATATATATATATATATACATACATATATATATATATATATTATATATATATAATATATATATTGTATATGTATATATGTATATAAATATATAAAAATGAATCCATATGTATATATATATAAATATATATACACATGAACACATATGTATATATCAATATATATATATATATATATATATATATATATATATATATATATATATATATATATATATTATATATATATATATATATATATATATATATATATATGTATATATATATATATATATATATATGCTTAAAAAATCACAGTAGATACAAGTGACTTCAGTGTATAAGCGAATCCCACAGGAAAATAACATGCCGAAGTTCAGTACCAAGCGCTTTCACGTTTATTAACGCATCGTCCGTGGGATTCGCTTATATATATATATATATATATATATATATATATATATATATATATATATATATATATATATATATGTATGTATAATTTATATATATATATATATATATATATATATATATATATATATATATATATATACGCGTATTCTTTTTCTTATACGAACTGCCTTTTGGTTGGAGCCTTTCTAATTATGCGATGATTAAGAAAAATAAATAATTGTGAGAAAAATTGTACACTACCTGGCGCAACCACTTTAACCAGATGAAAAGGGGGCATTAAATATATATATATATATATAAAATCTTTTCTGTGGCTCCAGAATCAGTGGTAACTACACAGGAACGTGAACTAGATAAATATTATTGTTGATCAAGACAAGGACAGACCTCAAATCAAACTACGCCTTTGCAGGAAGTCGTTTAAATAGCCAGCCTATTTCAACGATGGATGGATGTTGTGAGGAGAGGGTGAGGTGGGACAGTGAGAAGAAGATGCAAGGGACAGGAACAGACGGAGAAAGTCGATTCGAGCGGCCGACCCTGCTATACAGCGGGACTAATAAGGTCGAAAGAAGAAGCTGAAGTAGCCAACGTAATCATTTTGAATAAGACAGGCCAAATGATTCCTGAGGCAAAGAGGGATGCAGAATTCCTCAAAGTGAAAGCTCGCGAAAAGCGGAAAGACAATCCAGGCAAATGGTGTTTTGCTGATAGAATGGCTTGAGATTAACCTTGAGACATAAGAGTTTTTCATGAATCCCGGAACGAGACGAATAATGTCATCTGACACAAAGCGACATTATAGTGGTGTGTCATGCACTAACGAAAACACCTGCTGAAGATGCAGATGTTTCTCTGAATATAATCCATGGAGGCCGGTTGCAAAAAAACAGAGCATTTTATTTTCAGCACTATTATTATTATTATTATTATTATTATTATTATTATTATTATTATTATTATTATTTCGACCAAAAAGCTTTCACAGTGTCATGATAAATTCGTTGTTCTTTTAAAATCCACAATCATTTCAATAAATTGTATTACTGACAAAAGTTGAAAACTGAAAACATGTTTTGAGTTTTGAACTTTGGTCAATATTACAATTTATTGATACAATTGTGGATAGGAAGGAACATTATTATTATTATTATTATTATTATTATTATTATTATTATTATTATTAACGCTTAAAATCCAGTAACATGCATGAAGTATCCACACACTCAAACTTTTCACCAAATCTTGAACATTTCTCGTTGAAAGACAGTTGGAAAAGCAATACCACTTAAACTAAAACCCAGTGATATCTGTCTGGCTTGAATTGGTGAGGGTGAGCGAAGGATTTTCCTTCAGAAATTCCGCATTCTCATGGTGCAAAGATTCTGATTTCTTGATGGTCAAAACTTAATAGATAACCGATGACTTGATTTTTTCATACTTCAGTTAGAGCTGAGCATGAGTGTGGTCACGAAAACATTAACGGATTGTGTGAAAAGAAATCCATGATGAATAAACATGTCACGAAGAATAGCAAATCAGGAATCACAGGAAGCAGAAAATCAGCAATGAACCAATTCTGACCTGACAACGAAATACAATGCTAAAAGAAACAGTACATGAAGAATAAATTTCAATGAAATCAACAGAATTTCCTAGTAAGCGTCTAAACAGTAGTAAACGCATGCTCAATAAAATGTAAAACGATTTAAAGAAGAAGAAGAGGTGAAAAGTAAAATTTCCACCGGACAGAATTATGCAAATACGCAAAGAAATCCGAGTACATCACCTAAATGATCTATACGCATAGCCTTCATAAACTGCGGTGAAAAGAGAATATTATAATCATTATTATAACCATCCGGAGTGACAATACCACAAAACTGATAAACACCACCCGCAAAACGCAAATAAACAAACAAAACCAAACCATTAATACCTATACAGAAACCCAAAAAGAAACAAACGAAGCATCACTTCAGAGGATGCTATGATATTTTCTACGTGATGAAAACTACCCAGCCCCTTCCGACGTCATCTCCGGGGGTTTCCTGACGGGGGAGGAGTTTGGGGAGGGCGGGGAGGGGAGGGATGGCCGGGTCAAAGGATATGATAGACGAGGGAATGCTGGAGGATAGGGGGATAGGGAGGGAGGAGGAGGAGAAGAAGAAGAAGGGGGAAGGGAGAGGGGGAGACAGGAGGGATGGAGAGGCCACGGCAGGCCTGAAATCTTCAACTGAGTCACTCCTTTCCTCTTGGTGTCAAGTATCGTTTTTTCCTTGAAAAATAATATCGCGCCTTTTCTTTTTTTTTTCTTTTTTTTTTTAATCATCGTCTCGTCCGACGCATGCGTCCGATTCACCGCTCGTAAATGTTATTCACTGCTTATTCACGAGAGGACGGCGGAATTGGGCGCGTTATTCATCGCCCCTCCTTGAATGTCAGAGACGAATCACTGAATGAAGAAATACGGAGATGAGACTTTCGCGTATTTCAGGAAGGGCAGACAGAAGCCAGACATACAGACAGCCAGACAGGAAGGCTGACAGACAGACAGACAGATAGACAGACAGACAGAGAGGCAGTCGTCGAGATCTGACTGATGCTTTGGTCTCTCGTAATCTCATAAATTATCTAAAGTTTATATCATTCGCAGTACCTGTGTTTACGTTGCCCAGTTAGGTGGAAGCGCGTGCGTGCACAACACACACACACACACACACACACACACACACACACACACACACACACACACACACACACACACACACACATATATATATATATATATATATATATATATATATAATTATATGTGTATATATATGTATATATATCTATCTATCGACCTATCTATTTATCTATCATCTATATATATATATATATATATATATATATATATATATATATATATATATATATATATATATATATATATATATATATATGTATGTATATATATATATATATATATATATATATATATATATATATATATATACATACTCACTTTTAACATGTTTACGGTAAAACGTGTGCTTTCTTTTGTAAAAGTTTAGAACTGCTGCATTTTTGAGTCATATAGTTTACTTATTTAAAATTGTAAAATTATAAATTACATTAAGAATGTAAATTTGGATTGTGGTCAATCACAGAACACAGCAGGAACTCCGGAGGCCACTCTTTGAAATTTAAAGCTAATTCAAATTTGCTATCCAAAGCAGCGGCCTGTTAATTTCCTTGAAAACATTAGCAATGGGGTCAAGAGAACCAGATTGATGTTGAAACCAAGAATCTGACCCGAAGTATTGAACTGACTTTTTTCCCAATCTCACAGACCAAATGGGATAAGCCAAGCGGGCCAAAACCTTTCTTATTAAGAGTCACAGAAGAGAACGCCGAGAGAGAGAGACACTAACTACTTAAATGCAATGTCTTAGCACAGCAACGGTATTGGTTAACTATGGCAGGAGCTAATGCTAGCGATAATAAAATGCAAGTAAATAAATGAATCAATATAATCAGATTTAACAGGAAATTCAGCGAATATCGAAGTGAGGCGACTATGCTGTTGTTATTTATTTTCATTATGTAGAACAAAAAATATTACAGAAAAACGTGATACAACTGGAAATAAAGTTAGCCAAAACAGTACAGACAGAATTCTCATTATAAAAACAGTTGACAAAAGAATTTCCTTCGAAATGTCCATAAAAGAAATCTCTTCGTGACAGCTTAAGAAAATGAATGATGGGCAGTTCTAAAATCTGCACTTTTTAGTGTAGAATCATCAGCTCCTCTTTTATTTAACTACATATTGCCCAAGGAAAAAGGCAAACCCCTTTTGGCGGATGTTAAGGCGCGATCACACTTGTTGCGTTTCCACGTATCGTATCACTGCTGTCTGTCACCCAGTGATACGATACGGTGCAACAGGGTTATTTATCCACTTGTTGCGCGTCCGCGCGTCGTATCATCGTTGCGTGGTGCAACAGTGTCATTCAGTTTCTTTTTGACTGAACGCGCAACGGGACAAAGCCTCGCTCCTCATCCACACGAGGCTATGCGAATTGTGTGTCATTCCCTTGACGTGACGGCAAAAGACCGACAAATGGCGGATCGAGCCCGTTGCGTATACTTTGTATTATATTTTGAAGTGCAACAGTACCACGCTTCGCCGTCCACACTGATACACAACGATGATGCGATGCGTGGACATGCAACAAGTGTGGACGCGCCTTTATCTGTCCGGTGAAATTAAAACTCTTTCACTTGACCTTGATGCTTATGCATATTTTCTTTGTTAAAACTGCTGATTACTTTCTTCCTGAACTGTAACGTTCTTTTTCGCAACTGGTAAGTGTTTGATTTGCACCTTGTAGAGAAACTGGTATAGGTACTTCCTTATGGAAATGTGGTTGTGGTAGCCCTAGACCAGCTGACCACTGCCATTTTATCTCAAATTTTCGAACACCTTGGCCAAATGTCTTAAACCTTATGCTGAAAGTAAGTTATTCGACAGTATGCAGTTTGGATTTTGCAAGGGCCTGGGTGTTTGTGAGAGCTCTTCTTTCAAACTTTAATATTATTACTGAATTTTTAACCGCTAGAGTTCAATCACCAGTGGTTGATTGCACTAAAGTGACTACAGGAATGTAGTCTCTCTTATGTTCCTCAAGATAGCATTCTTTACCCAACGCTTTTGATATTATATATATGTACGATATGTGGTTTCCTTAAAAGCACGGCAGTTTCTTACGCAGATGATCCAGTCTCCCGAAAACAGTCCTGTGATTGCTCAATCTTTAACAGAGATTCAAGTATAATTAGGAGAAATTATGGGGAGATGAAACTGAGACCTAACAAAACTCAAAGCATAATTGTTAGTAAGACTAAAGTCTTGGATCCTCCCCACACATATCTTGTTAAGAGGGTTAATTAAGTGTTATTTCAGGTACAAGCTACCCATTAATATTCTAATACCCATTCTTGACTACTAATTCATTTCTTGAGAAACAAATTCGGTCAGTCTTTTTTTTTTTAAATGTTATACTGAAAAAGTCGTTCACTTGTATGTTCCGGGAATTTTTTTGCTAATCTTTTTATTCTGCCATGTTTTGAATACTGTTCTCCTGTTCGGACTTCAGCGCCTGACTCACATTTTGAATTGCTGTACGAAAACCTGAGTTCCATTAAATTTCTTATACCAGATCTTGGCATAAATTTCTGCCACCCTTGTTCCTTTAGTACAGTGTCCATACTCTATGAAATCTTTAAAAAATCTGATTATCTTTGCATTTGGATCTTCCTAAAGTGTACCATCCACCATGTAGCACTAGACATGCATTGCTTTGAACATTCATGCCTTTCCTTTTGTGAGGCTCAACACCACAGCTGTCTATAAGTTTTATTTCTGCTGTGACCAAATTAGGGCATGACCTTCGTAAACCTAACATTGTAGCTGAATCACCCAAACGTCAGGAGTTCAAACTTGGGGATAATGCTTGTTTACTGAGCAAGCTGACATTAGTTTCACTTCACAGTTTATTTGTTACTTAGCTTTTTTTAAAGTATTTTGTATTTTATCTTTTTTTTTGTTTTCTGTAGCTCATTCTTTACCACTTAAGTTCTCTTTCCTTACTGGGCTGCTTTCCCAATCAAGCTTATTGCACTCTGCCATTCCCGCAGACCTCAAGTGGACATTAAGACGCTGACCATAATTATATAAAGCGATCGATCTCTAGGGCACTGAAGAAAAACACAATATTTTTTCCTCTGCTATTCGTCAGCAACTTCCAGATTTTACAGATACCAACATCCATAGACCTGCCTGGAGGCCTTTTTCATGCTTTTACTATAAAAGTAATGGACTACTTGTGGCTGAGTATGTGACCCGACGGGAAGAAAGGTGGGTACAAGGATACAATGTCTTCAAGGACAATTTTTGAGCTATAAGCATTTTCTGACAGTTAGCTGTACCAGAATATTTTCCTGAAAGAGTGGATTGTTCCTTGCAAGATTCTTGCAATCTAAATAGTTCTTTTACGTCCAAGCTAGGAAATGAACAAGGTCCTATCACTACAGATATAGAGAGCAGTCTCCTAACCCTCCTAGTTCTTCACTGGATGGATCGATATCGTACTCGCCTAGCATTCTCCTAGGCCGGCGTTCGATTCTCCGGCCGGCCAGTGAGGGATTAGAGGAATTTATTTCTGGTGATAGAAATTCATTTCTCGCTATAATGTGGTTCGGATTCCACAATAAGCTGTAGGTCCCGTTGCTAGGTAACCAATTGGTTCTTAGCCACGTCAAATAAGTCTAATCCTTCGGGCCAGCCCTAGGAGAGCTGTCAATCAGCTCAGTGGTCTGGTTAAACTAAGGTATACTTAACTTTTTTCCTAACCCTCCTTTTGCTGAAGTTTTGCAACACGTTCGACTAACTATTTCGTTATCATCATGAAATATTTTTATAAAGCAAATTTAAGAACGACTCACAAATTTGTGTAAACAAATTTGCAAATACGTAAGGGTAGCTGGGATGTAAGTAATGTCTCTGTCATATATATATATATATATATATATATATATATATATATATATATATATATATATAT
>JANJGK010000038.1:29303981-29333981 GCA_039081455.1 Macrobrachium rosenbergii
CGCTTAAAAATAGTTTCCTTTGCTGGAGATATAACGATGGGGCACAGCTAAATACTGCAGTGTATACTAACAGCACCCGTTTTCACGAAGTACGATAAACTAAAGGATGAAATCCGAGACCAAATCATTCGTTCAGTTTGCATAAGATTGGCAGCATAATGCAGGCCGTCCATACGCACAAAGTGAAAGTGTGGTGCTGTTAGATGCTTCATTGGATTCTTCACTATCAACTGAAGTGTTTGGCTGAAATGGGCCTAGCGAGCTGACATGGATGGAGATTCACCTTGCAGAATGTTGTTTCTGTAATCGCCCAGTACTATGACAAAATATATTTTGCCGGTTGTAATGATAAGAGAGACTTCCCTCCTTTTAAGCAGCCTCGTAACAACCTCCATGGTAGACTTTCCATTTTCGTCTTTAACGAAGTCAGAAATGTTCGGATTATAAAGTAAATACAAAATTGATTCTGTTATCCTGTTGCCAACCTCCGGTATTTTCTTTCCGTTTCTGTGTTCCAACCATTCAAGAAACATGTCTGCCAATTCATTCATGGTTCAGCCTCACTCCTTCCTTCCCCCGTTTACTTCTTCTTCCCTCAAGCCTGAGTTGCAGAGGGGCATCAGTTGGTTTGCTTCATCGCCTTTCTGAACAGGAAAATATTTTTCGATTTTTGAGAAGAAGAAAGTTGTCAGACAAGTCTAACTAAGATCTTCACGATTTTCGTCAAAAGATGACATCACGAAAGACTTTATCACAAGTGGTGAAGACATAACGGGAGGTTTTGTGTTTTCAAGGTTTCCATTAATGGAAATTTTGAAGAAGAGACTTTAGAGCTACCAGACACAGTCATCAAAAAAGATGTTTTAGATCGGGACGTTATTGATAAAACCTATAATTTCCACATTGTTACATATTGCAGCTTTGGGGCCCACAAAATGTTCAGTACTGCTAATATCTCGGAAGATTGTGGCTACTTATGAAGAGAATGCTTAAGTTAACTGTACGCAGTGGACGAGACCTCTGTTCCGAAGAATTTCTGCGTAAAGAATTTATGTTCAGCACAGTAAATCTAACACAGAAAAGTACAATTTTCCCACGTCTATGGAGAAATGAAGGTGGGCAAATTTCTCTTGCCAGTACATGCGTCCTTGTAATACCCTGTTGTGGAAATCGATTTTTTATTTCAGTTTCCATCAAGCGGGAAAAATGTCTGAAACTGGCAGCATAATCCCTGCTTATCATCTAATGGGGAAAAATCCAACCTTGTCCTGGAATGTTTAATTTTAAATGAAATGACTTCTGATGCTTAAAAGCTTTCGGCAATTGACCATTGGGAAATAAAAAATTTTGAATTCGGTTTTGTGAACTCACTTACTAGAGAAACAAACTGGAGGTACCTCTGAAACAGGTCCTAATTTTATCTTGAGTGATGGTGTGTTTTTTGTTCAACAAACAAGTCTTGAACTTGAAGTTTTGCCTTGTGAACTTAACTCATACCTTCTGTTTTTAGTCTTCTCACTTTACGTAGTCACAAAGCCAATTCCAAAAATATGCCCAAGATCTCAGCATAATTAGAAAAGGACGACTACATGTTTTCTTTTGCAAGCAAGAAACCTTTTGGATTTTTTTTCGGTTATGGGGAACACAAGGCGTTTTATGAAATCTGTGGTCCTGCTCAAGCAAAGGTGCTTGTACTTTCAACGACGCCGATTGCAATTATACACTGTACACGAAAAGAAAATCCTGTCGAATACCTTCTCTTTTCAAAGTATCAGAATGTTCTCAAGGTTTTATGCTTCTTTTATGTGACGTGGTCACGAGGACTGCGATGTCACTCATATAATTAATTAAGGGACTTTTAAAGCTAAACCTGGCCACCTAGACTAGACCACTTGGGCACACCAACCACTTTGTGTGCGTACATGAATGTGTGCTTATGTATATCCGTGTGTTTAAATCCAAATTCCTATGCCTTCCCAGTCATTGTTGCTACTAGAAAGGTTTCACTAGCTACTAAAATGAGGCTGGTGTCTAGGAATCTATGACTTAGCAGTGTAATTTGCTATTATTTGCAAAGTAAGAGAAATGTTTAGCCTGAAATGCTTTTCCTAAACCAATGACCAAAAGTTATATTTCAAATTAACATTCTAATATAAAAATTGCTGTTTGGAAAGGGTAAGAAAAACGCTGCATATTCGATCCGACCCATCGAACTGTTATACAATACAATCACAGCACAGCAACCGGGAAGGCAGTTATCTTAAAAATAAAGAGAGAAAAAGCATCAGTATCATATAGCTGCAGACACGGTTAAGCAAATGGAAAAGAAGCAGGAAAATTGTCGGAATCGCAATAGATAATGTTAAGCAAATCAAAAGGAAATGCGGTAAATTGTTGGAATAACCAATATCGCTTCCGCCCACTTGGCCACACAAAATAAAAAAAGGGATGAAACTCTCTTTGTTAGTCTAAGCACCGAAAAATAATGCTACATTTTTAAAACATTATAGGAGAGGAGGGATAACCTTCCCTGCGATGTTTCCGAAGGGGGGAAAGCACGTGTACAGTAGAAGTCAGAGGGAGAATGAACGAGAGCTACAGTAAGCTTCGTGTCCCCTGCAGGACCCACCAAGAAGTGGACCAAGCGCAAACCGCTCTACCTCCGAGGGCCTTAGGAAGCCTCCGGTGAGTGCGGTTGGCGCGCCAATCTGGACGCCTGCTTCTTTGACGGGTTCTGGACAGAAAATTGGCCGGCGGTTTTGATAATGCCGTTCCGAGATAATATCTTGGGAGGGACTTTGTTAAAGGAGCCAAAAGAGAGAATTAACTTTTAGGTAAACACGAAAAGAAAAAAAAAACTAAAATTGAGCGAATTATTACACTATAACCAAGAGGCGTGAGTGTGTGTGTGTGTGTGTGTGTGTGTGGGTGTGCGCTCAAGTCAAGTCTGGCGCCAGGAAGGGGTTTGGTGGGGAACACTAATGAAGTGTCCGACATAATGATCTTTAATAGTCTTTCTCTATTAATTCTCGAGAGATTACCCTGCTTCCACATGCAAAATATGAAGCATAAGATTATTTTAAATCGTAAGCTAATGACCCCAGAGATTATAAGTTATTACTTCTAATGAGCCCAGTGTTTCATTTATCTAGTGAGTAATTAGTTTCTGTTATTTTTCTCTCGCGTTTTTTCCACTTTTTTAGGCTTTCCCCCCAGCAGGAAGTATTGTTGCACTAGCGCGAAATTACTGTATCCACACGATCAGCGCACAGGCACTAAACAAAAATGCACGCGCACCCACGCAAACTTTTATATATATATATATATATATATATATATATATATATATGTATGTGTATATATATATATATATATATATATATATATATATATATATATATACATATATATATATATATATATATATATATATATGTATATATATATATATACAGTATATATATATATATATATATATATATATATATATATATATATATATATACACATACATATATATATATATATATATATATATATATATATATATATATATATAATATTAATTTTGTCACATCACCGTCACTGTAGTCCTGAGTTCTTGTTCTTCCGTGGTTCGAGCCCACGAGACGACAAACTCATCAAACAAACTTGTATATGAATCCCGGTGATGTGATAAAATTCATTCATAATATGGCGACAAAAGCACTACACGGCTAACATGGCAGAGGTGGGTTGATATCGATTCTAATTACAAATCGCTGAGTTCGACAGTGATTTGTAGGTGGGAATCGGTACCAACTTATACCTCACTTGATGGCCGTGTAGTTCAAGGTGTTACTGTAGTCCTGGGTTCTTGTTCTTCCGTAGTTCGAGCCCACGAGACGACGAACTTAATATCAACTAAAAAATTCCCTTTCAGGTAACATGCATGAAAACATATTATTTCCGAGGTAGAGCGAATTGGATATTAAAGGATTTTTATAGCTTAATGCTTATATATACATTATTTATATATATATATATATATTCGTGAGGGGAGAATGACCTTGAGGTCTGGGTGCTGGTAGGTCAAGGGTTTAATACAGCTTAACCATTTCAAGGGCGTTGTTTCGGTTACAAAGAATATGTATGACAATAAAGGTGAAAGTTTACACATGTGGTTACATAAATATTCCAAATATAATACCATGTATTATTGTTTCCTTAAGGTTGTGTTTAAAATTTAGTAAAGTCTTAAACGTTAGTCTGCAAATACAGACAAAAATGAACAAAAGTAAATAAATAAATATATATAGATACACAAATACATGTATACGTATATATAAATACATATATATATATATATATATATATATATATATATATATATATGTATGTATGTATGTATGTATGCGTGTGTGCATGGATGATAATATGTTAATTAAATAACTGTGCACTACTTTAAAACATTAAGTCACAAACATCCATTAATATCGAATCTAATATACACTGGGAATGAATCACCTGCACCCAAAGGATTCGAATCTACGCAAACAACCTGGTCCCCAAAAAACTTACTCTAAACCCAATGGGGGAAAAAGCCTAGGGTGAATTTTATAACTATTTCTATATATATATATATATATATATATATATATATATATATGCAGTATTTGCACGCATAAAAATATATAAAAGCCCGCAAATATATATTGTGTTCAGTACACACATTTCTTTTGTAGTTAAGATACAAGCTAATGATATATAATATATATTATAACTAATGTTATTTTATTGCTATTGTTGATAATGTGCGCTCATTCAAGACATGTTCCTGCTGATAAAACCTCCATCTAATATAAAGCCCTTATGGGCAAAAAGAAGAATCGAATACAGGTTAGCAAAAAAGAAAACTTTTCTGTTTAAATAGGAGAATAGAATATACAATTTAGGCCGAAGGCCAAGCGGGGGGACCTGTGAGGTCATTCAGCGCTGAAAGGAAAATTGGGAGTAAAAGGTTTCAAAGGTGTAACAGGAGGAAAACCTCGCAGTTGCACTATGAAACATTTGTTAGAAGAGGTTGGAAAGTAAGATGGAATAAAGAATAGGAAAGGAGGTACAGTAAAAGGAATGAAAGGGGTTGCAAGTAGGGGCCGAAGGGACGCTGCAACGAACCTTAAGTAATGACTACAGTGCGCCGCGTGTGAGGTACACTGGCGGCACTAACCCCCTACGGGGTATTTAAATAGTGATTCAACATCTCAAGAACTTCCCGAATTTTGGTTTAAGACAGAATGCAGTTGTCATATTGTTTTCATTCTCCTTTACTCACTGTCAGATGGAAGTCACCTGTAGCACTACAACGGCAAATTATGATAATTTAACCGGGCGGTAACACATGCATTATCGGGTAAAATAACCAAGTAAAATATGCGCCGAAGTTTCTTCGGCGCAATCGAGTTCTCTGTACAGCATATAATCAAGGCCACCGAAAATAGATCTACCTTTCGGTGGTCTTGGTATAATGCTGTATGAGCCGCGATCCGTGAAACTTTAACCACTGCCCGGTGGTTACCTGTCCTATATCGTTGCCAGACGCACGATTACGGCTAAGTTTAACCTCAAAATAAAATAAAAACCACTGAGGCTAGAGGGCTGCAAGTTGGTATGTTCGATGATTGGAGGGTGGATGATCAAAATAGCAATTTGCAGCCCTCTAGCCTCAGCAGTTTTTAAGTTCTGAGGGCGGACAGAAAAAGTGCGGACAGACAGACAAAGACGGCACAATAGTTTTCTTTAACAGAAAATAAAAAAGCGAAAAGAAACACTTCAATGACGGATGACTGGAAGAAGTTGGCTATGTAATGTAACATTATATTATGAATAAGTTTCAGATAAGTTCCATTAAGTCTCAATGTGCCTGCAAGCTAGCCAACTGTGATGGGTCGGGTCGCAGTCATGCTGGAGATGTAGAGTAAAAACTTCATGTCAAAAGCTTACTGACAACTGTAAGACTAACACTGGAGGAAACACCCCTATATATATATATATACGAGTATATATATATATATATATATATATATATATATATATATATATATATTATATACAAGTATGTGTATATTTATATACTATATATATATTTATATAGATATGTATATAATATATATGTACACATATATATATATATATATATATATATATATATATATATATATATATATATATTATATACATATCTATATAAATATATATAGTATATAAATATACACATACTTGTATATAATATATATTTATATATAATATATATATATATATATATATATATATATATATATATATATATACTTATATACTGTGTATATATATATATATATACTGTATATATATATATATATATATATATATATACATACATATATATATATATATTTATATATATATACATGAATTTATATAGACATGAATTTCAGAGTGGATGATGACCTTTCGATCTCCATCAAATCAGACTTCATAAAGTTTAGGCTAAAATACTATTTTATTGTCAGGTAAACGTGGAGTGTCATGGCCATCAATCTCAATTTTTATTTTCTGGTTTATTTCTTAACCGTTGAATATACAATTATGTTTATGTTTTAGTTTCTTGTTATTTTTATCTACACTCTACTTTAGTTTGCACCTTTGCTTCACAACATGCTGTAGGTCCCATTGCTAGGTAACCAATTGGTTCTTAGCCACGTAAAATAAATCTAAACCTTCGGGCCAGCTCTAGAAGAGCTGTTAATCAGCTCCTCAGTGGTCTGGGTATTCTGGTTAAACTAAGATATACTTAACCTTTGCTTCTATTTCTTCTGCTTATCAAATACTGGCATTCTTTCCTCTAAAAATGGGTTATCATCATCTGTCGTTTTTATCTTACTCTAAATGAAAGTGTGCGCATACTGAATGATAATTACAACGGAGAACAAAGAACACTTAAATTAGGGTTAATGGGTACTAGTAACTCTTATCTGATCAGTAGATAAAAATAGGGAAACTATCTCCTCTTCAAAACAAGGGCTTGACCTCTTTTTTTTTTTTTTTTTTATGGCTGGACCGCCATCATCACCGCCACCACCAAGCTTTTCGAGATTTGCAATACCTGGGACTGGTTGGTTTACTGTAACTTCTTGATCCCCACTGCTATCATGCTTTGGAATTCTCGCCCGTCTTTGAGTTGTTCATGACTCTTATAAGCATCTCCTTAGTGAAAGGCGGGTCTATCGTTCTTATTTGGGGACATTTGCAGGTATTTTCGTCGAAGGTGATAAGTCAAAGTTCTTTATTATTGATGTAGAGATGAAAAAAGTATACCTTAGTTTAACCAGACCACTGAGCTGATTAACAGCTCTCCTAGGGCTGGCCCGAAGGATTATACTTATTTTACGTGGCTAAGAACCAACTGGTTACCTAGCAACGGGACCTACAGCTCATTGTGGAATCCGAACCACATTATGACGAGAAATGAATTTCTATCACCAGAAATAAATTCCTCTAATTCTTCATTTAGCTTTCGACTATGGCGTCCCCTTCCACTCTCCCCAGCCCCCCATCCCCAAACAAATCCTTGGTTCCTCGTTGGACGAGTCGGTAGAGTTGTCGGCTAGCACTCTGCTAGGCCGAGTTCGAGTCTCCGGCCGGCCAATGAAGAATTAGAGGAATTATTTCTAGTGATATAAATTCATTTCTCGCTATAATGTGGTTCGGATTCCACAATAAGCTGTAGGTCCCGTTGCTAGGTAACCAATTGGTTCTTAGCCACATAAAATAAGTCTAATTCTTCGGGCCAGCCCTAGGAGAGCTGTTAATCAGCTCCTCAGTGGTCTGGTTAAACTAAGGTATACTTAACTTCAAACAAATCCTTAACGCATGGACATGCAGCTGACTATTCTATTCCTTCCCAGTCAAATTCTTCCGGAATTCAACTTTTACAGAACGTGCTAAATTCTATTGGCGTTATGTATGAAGGTCACCACATACACGTGTTAGTTTCCCCCCTCTCTCTCTCTCTCTCTCTCTCTCTCTCTCTCTCTCTCTCTCTCTCTCTCTCTCTCTCTCTCTCTTTTAAGGATTCCGATGCTTCTGCTGCGTTTTGATCATTATCCCTTTTTTTTTATTTATTTTTTCTTTTTTTTTGGAGATTGGAAGATTGACCGCTGGAATCACTTGCTCGATGACTAAAATTATACGAAAGCAAACAATTTAAAACCTCATTTGAAACACGATGCTGAAAAAAAAGTAAAAAATACGCCGAAGTTTCTTCGGCGTAATCGAGTTTTCTGTACAGCCGCTACACCGTATAATCAAATGGAGCTATCTTTCGGTGGACTCGGTATAATGCTGTATGAGCCGCGGCCCATGAAACTTTAGCCATGGCCCACTGGTGGCCTATCCAATATCGTTGCCAGAAGCACGATTATGGCTAACTTTAACCTTAAATAAAAAAAAAAAACTACTGAGGCTAGAGGGCTGCAATTTGGTGTGTGATGATTGGGGGGTGGATGATCAACATACCAATTTGCAGCCCTCTAATGTCAGTAGTTTTTAAGATCTGAGGGCGGACAGAAAAAGTGCGAACAGATAAAGTGCGGACAGAAAAAGTGCGTACAGAAAAATGGGCGGACAGAAAAAGTGCGGACGGACAGGCAAAGTCGGCACAATAGTTTTCACAGAAAACTAAAAAGGATTCGTATCATCACCTCGAGAAGCGGATAACAAAGAAAAGACTAAATGTACCAAGTACTAGCAACATAAATAATTTATTTCGTCATGGTGTGCTATCTGCGTCGAGACTAAGTGGGACAGAAAAGAGCCAGTTGCACATTTGAGATGGGATACTATAAATAAGATACTATATTTAACACAGGAGAGAGAGAGAGAGAGAGAGAGAGAGAGAGAGAGAGAGAGAGAGAGATTAGCGCAGAAAAAGACCACAGCATGAGTTACACCCACTTCCAGTTTTTGAGATCACTGAAGGTACTTCAAAACTAATTACCAACGTCAAAAGTATATCTTAATGTTGTGCCATCTGCGTCAAGAACAAGTTCCTCATCTGAGACAGGATACTAAATTTAACGTAGGAGAGAGAGAGAGAGAGAGAGAGAGAGAGAGAGAGAGAGAGAGAGAGAGAGAGAGAGAGAGAGAGAGAGAGAGAGACCATAGTACGAGGTATACCCACTTCCACCTTTGGAAATCACTGAAGGTCGCTGATCCCCAGATGCAAGACTTCCCATGTCCTATTTGCAGCTTTTGCCGGAGATCCCGCGTGGGTAAAATTCAATCCGACTCGAACTGGAAGTAAAATAAATGACTCGGAATCAAAGCCCGCCATCCGGAAAAACAGAAGCTGGTCAAATTGTCAAAGGAAATCACGAAGCTCTGTCGAGAAGGTCAGCTGGGACTGGACCTAAAACACCCGACTCGCCAAACAGTACGAGCATTTCACGGTCGATGGACCAGACCAATCGCACTTGACGGCGTTTCGGAAGAGGAATTCCGGGATGGAAATTCTCTCGTTTTCGTCGACATGGAAGCGGTTGAGGCAGTAAACGTTAGTGGCAGTTAGTTTATGCAGAGGTAGCGCTAATAACAGTTAGTAGCGGCAGTATGAGCAACCCGCGGCTTTCTGGAAAATGTAATCACGGCTTTAGCTGGAAGTCTTGTCCCGTCATCCATTTCATTCTGCAAAATCATCTCGCAAGACAAATTCATTAATGATGAAGTTCCAGATAAGTGGTTAAATCCCCGTCTCCCATTTCCCGTCACACTGAACTTTCTTGGTACAATGACGGGAAAAAATAGCGGGGGGGGGGGGGGGGGAAACAGCGTGATAAGTCAATCTCATTTAGAAGAAACTTTAGAAACGCGGAGTTTTTGAAAAACGTGGATGTAAAAATTGGACCGTGTTGTAACTCTTCCAGATTGACAGCCGGATGTGTTGTAATCTGTTATTTCTCTCACTGTTGCCAACGTGCACGCGGTTGTTTAATCGCCAAATTGCACGAAGGAAGGAGTCGCGTTTAGCAACGCAGACGACTATACTCTGCCTTCCCTGCGGTTTTAATCCTTTTCACGTCTGTTGCTCTCTTATTTCTCCGTTTGTTTCTACAGTAGTACTTCTCATTTCCCCTTTGTTGTCACCGATACATCCAGACGGACTTACACATTTTTTTTAAATTGTCACATTTTTCTGAACACGTATTTACTTCTCACGGGTACTGTTAAGTGATTATCATAGCTTTATTTTCTATTTTCTTCCTTCTTTGTACTTCTGCTATTCTCCTTCTGAGTTCACTCCATCCGAGACCGTCTCCGAATAATGCCATGACTCACGGTCGAGTGAGATTTCCAATTTCCTTGAACTAAGAAGAAGAAAAGGAAAACAGAAGGCTGACTTCTGGGTTTTACCACTTCCCTCGATGACCCGAGACTGAGGAGCCATCTTTATCAGATTTGAAAACATCAGCACTGAATTTGTAATATATATCATATAATAGTTTATGAAAATAAAACCACAAGTTTCAAATTTGAGTATACATATTCCTAGACAGTTTCGAGATGTTTCCTCTTACGTATTATTCTTAAAAAATGAGAGATCTAGGAGCTGATGCGAAACTCTTTCTGAATATTATTTCAAACATATAACTGTGTAGTTTTACTCAATTTTCAAATTCGTTTTCTCGCATTTTCATCAAAATATATTTTTTGTGAATTAATACAGGAGCACGTTACTGACCGTCTGAAGTTCTGTCTGTCCTCAAAAAAAAAAAAAAAAAACACTTAGAAAGTCTATTTCGTACTGTGTATAGCAGATCCCTTCAGGCAACTTTAATAGCACTTCACAAGTTCTGGTTATTTACGTCAAAACAACATAGCCCCAAGTGTGAAGTATACTTATATCATCTGTTTTAAGAAGTTATGCTCTCTCTCTCTCTCTCTCTCTCTCTCTCTCTCTCTCTCTCTCTCTTTGCGGTAAGTATGTGTGAGTCCACGTTCCTTCCAAATGTAAAGCCTTTTGCTTATTTGTGTGTTTACCTTATGTCTTCGCACTAAACATCAACAACAGAGAGGACAATTAAACAGAGAAAAAATTTTAATAGTTTCACAAATCCAAAAAAAAAAAAAAATTACAGGTATTCTATTAGTTTTCTGTAAAAGAAAACTATTGTGCCGGCTTTGCCTGTTCGTCCGCACTTTTTTCTGTCAGCACTTTTTCTGTTCGCACTCAGATCTTAAAAACTACTGAGGCTAGAGGGCTGCAAATTGGTATGTTGATCATCCACCCTTCAATCATCGAACATACCAAATTGCAGCCCTCTAGCCTCAGTAGTTTTTATATTATTTAAGGTTATAGTTAGCCATGATCATGCTTCTGGCCACGCAGCAACACAGGCCACCACGGCCGGCTTAGAGTTTCACGGGCCGCGGCTCATACAGCATTATAACGGGACCACCTACAGATAGATCTATTTTCGGTGGCCTTAATTATGCGCTGAACAGAAAACTCGATTGCGCCAAAGAAACTTCGGCGCATTTTTTACTTGTTTTATTTTTGAGACGACCTACGTTGGATGAAGTCGTCGCAACTAGTCATTGCTTTGAAAACTGCAACATTGACTTAGAAAACGCTTATTCGAAATCATTCTTGACGTGTAGTCTTAAACTTAACCGTAAGGGAGTAAGCAATTAAAGAACGAGAATTAGAGAGATAAGTAAGTGCATATGGCAGTTTCCGCTGGAAAACTTGTGTTCTTCCCTGCGCTTGTTCGTAAAGATGATAATTATGCTAATGATGATGGTGATGATGATGACGATGATGTGGGGAAATTCGTTGCTGTTAGTTTGTGCAGATCTTGTGCCAGCCAGGAATACTGCTTTTTGAGCAGCCATCTTGCACTGAGGAGTGTGAGGCGTCGAAGGAGGGTGAGAAAGAGGAATAAGAGGGAGGTGGAGGATGAGGAGGTAGAATGAGGAAGAGGTGGAGTTGAGGAAAAGAGGAAGAAGGAGAGTTATAAAAAAAAAGAAATTGGGAGGAAGTGGAGGAGGATAAAAAGGAGTGTGAGTATAAGGAGGATTAGAAGGAGGATGAGAAAGAGGTTTAAGAGAGAGGTGGAGGATGAGGAAGCAGAATGAGGAAGAGGTGGAGTATGAAAAAAAAGGAAAAGAGGAAGAAGAGGAGAGTGACAAAAGAAGAAATTGGGAGGAGGTGGAGGAGGATAAGAAGGAGTATGAGTATACGGAGGATTAGAAGGAGGATGAGAAATAGGTTTAAGAGGAGGTGGAGGATGAGGAAGAAGAATGAGGAAGAGGTGGAGTATGGAAAAAGAGGAAAATAGGAAGAAGGAGAGTATGAAAAAAGAAGAAATTGGGAGGAGGTGGAGGAGGATAAGAAGGAGTATGAGTATAAAGAGGATTAGAAGGAGGATGAGAAAGAGGAATAAGAGGGAGGTGGAGGATGAGGAAGAATAATGAGGAAGAGGTGAAGTACGTAAAAAGAGGAAAAGAGGAAGGAGTGTGAAAAAAGAAGAAATTGGGAGGAGGTGAGGGAGGATAAGAAGGAGTATGAGTACAAGGAGGATTAGAAGGAGGATGAGAAAGAGGACTAAAGGGGGAGGTAGAGGATGAGGAAGAAGAAAGAGGAAGAGGCGGAATATGAAAAAAGAGGAAAAGAGGAAGAAGGAGTGTGTGAAAAAAGAAGATATTGGGAGGAGGTGGAGGAGGATAAGAAGGAGTATGAGTATAAGGAGGATTAGAAGGAGGAGAATGAGAAAGAAGAAAATGAGAAAGAGAAGGAACCTGGTGAGGAGAAAATCTGGTAAAGAGGAGGAGCCGAGAAAGGGTGACAACAATTGTGATGACAGCGAACCAGATGAGGAGGTAATCTTAAATAATAATAATATGAGCGATGATGATAATAATAATGCTCAAGGGAAAATGGAAAGGAGAGTGAAGGAAAAGAGGGACACCGGCAGATGATGATGGAAAAGAGAAGGAATGGGACAGATGAAGAGGAAGACCTTAAAACTAATAACCAAAATGGTGAGGATAATCAGAGACTTAGAGGTGGTGAATGATTAAGAGATGACGAAGATTACGAGTCTTGATCAGCAGAGACGGGAAAAAGTTTAAGAAACTTGACTTTAAACTTTATACTTTCATTCTGTCTCTTAGAGCGGCGTTTGTAATGAAGATGGTAAGGTTAATAGGGTTACGAACACTACATATAAACGCATATAAATGAGTCCTGGACTTTGAAAGAATTAAATCGTATCTTCCTCTTTATCTTTCGTCGTCTGAAACCTCCACAGCGACAACGCTTCTCCTTCAGACAAGCGACGCTTTTCACTTTCGTTCGCTTTCCTTTATTTTGGTTATTATCCATTTTAGTTCAAAATTCCCTTTTACGAGTCATAATGAATGAATAATGATTTTTTTTATTTAGCGTAGATATCTGCATACAACCAGCACAATGTCAAGCTATGGTAAGCTATATAATTCAGGCATCATAAATATTAAGATTAGAACAGCATAAACCTCCTTCGAAACGTAGAAATGTGAATATTTTACTCAGATCAATGAGCATTAAGCAATAAATACTAAGTAATCGAGACAGTGCTTTTGCCATGAAATTACTGGTCCAGTGTGTCATTAAAACTGAGACTTATGACCATTCAGGATCTCTCAAAAATAATTGCAATAAAAATCAGAAATTAAACAAAATCGCCGATTACCGGAGTACTATTTTCATGAATAAAAAGAATGTGAAAACTTGAGTTTTTAAATAGCATTTGCTCTCTGGTGGAAGTAAATACTCTAAACCTCCAGAATACAGCTTCGTGGCTGACTTATTTTTCTTAGCAATTTTTGAAACTTTCACTTTTAATGAAGATAAACATATTTGAAGATTCTACTGTTTTCAGATAAATTCTTAATGAAATAAATCAGTATTGACTTCTAGAGGCTGAATCATATCTCGAGCATAGATTTTATCAGTTCTAATCCGAGAAAATTATATTCTAAACAAAGATATGTCAGCCAAAAAAAGTAATAGAATTCCGAGGGCAAAGTATATTGGTCCATACACAGGTTCTAGGTGTCCCGTCCCTTCTACAAAAATTGGCCCTGCGTTGATCCAGTGACAATAAAGCGGGATGCTCGAACTACTGAACTTTATCGATAATCTTGGTACAACCAATTTCATGACTCACTCATCGCGAAAGAAATTAATATTGTGACACTTTTCTTTTGATGTACAGTAAATGTATCACATAAACTAAGAAATAAAAAATAATATAAAGATCAATAAATTATTTGCACCGTCTATTTTCAGAGTAGCTCTGGAAAGATAAGATTATATTTTGATTGAAGCTTCGACAGAAAGTCACTTGTGTAGTCGCGAACAAAACAAACTAACAAGTAAAAAATGCTGCAAAGTTTCTTCGGCGCAACCGAGTTTTTCTGTACAGCCGCTACAGCGTATAATCAAGGCCACCGAAAATATATCTATCTTTCGGTAGTCTCGGTATAATGCTGTGCGAGCCGCGGCCCGGTGGTGGCCTGTCTAATATCGTTGCCAGAAGCACGATTATGGTTAACTTTAACCTTAAATAAAGTAAAAACAACTGGGGCTAGAGGGCTGCAATTTGGTATGTTTGATGATTGGGGGTTGGATGATCAGCATGCCAATTTGCAGCCCTCTAGCCTCAGTCATTTTTAAGAGGACGGACAGAATAAATTGCGGACGGACAAACAAAGCCTGCACAACAGTTTCCTTTCACAGAAAACTAAAACATATAGGTCAGATCTAATCTTCCTGAATAAGGTAATGCGCAGATTTTTTTAAAATTAAGGATAATATATGTGCAAATATTAAATTTCCACTTAAAATTCACAAAAATTTGATGGGTAAAATTCTTATTTTCATATAAAGTGGTCTGTTGTACTATCATGTGATGGACGTGATAGAAATTCCCATTCGGCCCCTAGCTGTAACCTCTTTCACTCCTTTTACTGTATCTCCGTTCATATTCTCTTTCTTCCATCTTACTTTCCTCAACCCTCTCCTAACAATTGTTTCACAGTGCAACTGAGAGGTTTTCCTCCTGTTGCACCTGTCAAACCTTCTTACTGTCAATTTCCGTTTCAGTCCTGAGTGACCTCATAGGTACCAATGCTTGGCTTTTGGCCTAAATTCTATATTCAATTCTATTCAATCAATAATCGATTACCTTACAAATTTCCAGTCTGCGGATCCTCACTGACAAATTGAGAAATGATTCGCATTTTCACAGAAATCTAAAGGCTTTATATCTAAACGCTTCGATTTAACAGAAACATACAATTAATTCTCCATGAACACGTCACACATTAAAATTCTGCTGAGTAAGAACAGAAAATTCAATAAACTTCTTTTAGCTTCACTTTGATTCACTCGGTGATAATTTCTGCAGAAATTTTTAAAAATATCTTCTTGACTGATCAATAAAAAATAAGAATCTACTAGTCTCCAATTCAACTATTCCTAACTTGCAGAGACGCACGCGCAAATATGTATACATACACATACACACACACACACAAATATGTATGTGTGTGTGTGTGTGTGTGTGCGAAAGAGAGAGAGAGAGAGAGAGAGAGAGAGAGAGAGAGAGAGAGAGAGAGAGAGAGAGAGAGAGAGAGAGAGAGAGAGAGAGAGAGACTCACATCTACGTTCTTCTACAGAATAAAAAGAAGTATTTCAAGGTTTACATAACGATATGATAAAATCTCCAGGTTTCTAATTCAAAACACAGACCTTGAAATATTTTAGGAATCCACATAAGCTTGTAAACAGCTTGTGACTGACATGATATTGAGCCCAGTATTAGGAACCACTAAAAGGTTTATGTACTCTTCATTTCTAATTTGCAACTTTCTGCTGCTGTTAAACATAGCTGAGCAAAAATGCGCAAGGAATTTAAATGTTTTAGTGTCATTAACTTAAAAACATCGTTAAGCTTAAGATGTTTACTTTACTAACTTGAAAACATCATCAAGTTAAAGATATGTTTGAATGGCATGACTGATATTCACGAGTGATGAATTTTGTCGCAAGCTTTCAGCCTCCACAAATACCTTCAGAGAATAAATATACTTTCAGCGTCGATGGCCATTGTCGTATTGACGTCAATTTGTAGTATTAAATCAATCAGTCAATCAATCAATCAAAACATTCACAGGAGTCGAAAGGAAAACGAACGACTTAAGAGAGTACAACAACAGAGGCCGCTCCTCTTGAGAATGCGTTCTCTGCAATTCATCAAAACGTGATGAATCGTTTCGCCATGATTTTGTGATGGTCACGTATGCAGTCTGTTTTCTCTGAATCAATTCGACATTCTCCAACCTCTCTCTCTCTCTCTCTCTCTCTCTCTCTCTCATGCTTCACTCACGCTGATATTTGGCGTTTGGTAAAACACGTGTAAAAGGAAACTATGTGATTTTCATTCATATTGCAAACAAGCAAGACAGCATATGGGCGCTTTCCGGGAATAGTCAAGAAAGGGGAACGCAAATTTTTTCTAAGAAAATATAAAGAAAAGGTGAAGCCCCGTAATACTAAAAGATACAAATTCGGCAGCATATTAACTTGTATGATACATTTTCAGATTTTATATATATATATATATATATATATATATATATATATATATATATAATATATATATATATATATATATATATATATATATATATAATATATATATATATATATAAAGATCAAATCCACGAAGGAAACGGAAACACTGGAGTCTGCGAGGCCTTTCGACACTTACGTCCTTTACTTAGCTAAGTAAAGGACGTAATTGTCGAAAGGCCTCGCAGCACTCCAGTGTTAAGTAAAGGACGTAAGTGTCGAAAGGCCTCGCAGCACTCCAGTGTTAAGTAAAGGACGTAAGTGTCAAAAGGCCTCGCAGCACTCCAGTGTTTCCGTTTCCTTCGTGGATTTTATCTTTATTTATATATTCATCACGTTCCATATTTTCGTGATTCAGTTATACATGTGTATATATATATATATATATATATATATATATATATATATATATATATATATATATATATATATATATATATATATATGTATATATATATATATATATATATATATATATATAATCACACACATATACATACATACATATATATATATATAACTTATTACATAATAATGTCTTTATAATCGTTCATTCTTACATGGGAACGTCTTATCAGAAAACTATAAAGATGGAGCGAGGAAGTATATAACAAACATTTACCTTCCTGGCTCAAGTTTTAACAGACAGAAACAAAAGTAAATCTGACGCCTGCAATTTTACCTTCAATTTCCAACAGATATCACTGAGCATTCGCACATACACCTCTGCGTATGCAAATCGACATAAATCATTAACAGACTAACTTCCACTTGCATACTTGTAAAAGCCGATTATTCAAAGAGTCTACAAAGCAGAGTGACTGCTGATTTATTTTTCTTGCCAACTTATTCCCACGGCTTTCTAGCCTCATTAAATTCCTAACCTTAGCATCAAATCCCTAAGATCTGTTACTATTATGATCTACGTTACAAGAACAAGTCATGGGAATGGTTTTCGCTATCATATGACACAAATTGGCTGCGAATGCAATCGAGCCTGGCCTCAGGTCTCGACGAAGTTGATATCGGACAGTCGAGGTGGAGAGAAGAGAGACTTATTTTTAGAAGAAAGGTTGCTTTTTGAAAAATGTGGAATGATACCACAAGAGCACACTTGGGAGGCCAAGGGAGACGTTGATGAATGCAGTACACATTAAGAATGGTGATGATGACTGGCTTTTGAACTGAGTGGGATGCTACAACAAAGATATTTTTGGATTGAGTTCATTGACATTTCGCATTCCTCGTTTTTCAGAGGGTAGAGAAGTTTGTGAATTAACTTGCAGATGAAAGGGTCACTTGTTTGTTGTCCCTTGATATGATACAAGAATATTCTCTACATAGGTGGTAGTTTATAGTGTATATAAATGGCGAGAAAGGAGACCCCAGGGAAAGGAATGTAGTTGCAAGTTCTGGTGAAAACAGTTATGGAAAAAAGGTGGTATTGCTGATATCAGCAGACAGGTGATAATGAAGGACTGTAAATCAAATTTTATCCGATGGAGTGGATGGGTAGGCGAAGAATGCTAGTGAGGATTTTATATGGATGGGAGTAAATGCTAATTCCAGTATGTCAGTAAAAAAGTAAAAAAAAATCAGCCTTTAAAGTAAAGACCGTAAGCGTTTGATTACTGGTGCTTCAGTTATACGGCTATCAAGGGCTAGGGCAGAATGAGAAAAAAAGTTACATAGTAAGCACTACCATTTGGGGGCATGGTGGCCTATACAACTGACGCGTTTCTAGGGGTGCCAAGCTGCCATACTGTTCATAAATAATAATCTGAAATAGTAGATAATAGCTGCTCCACAGAATTTTTTTTTTATTTTAACCACTTTTGCAAAAAAAAAGTTCCCTTTGGGGATATTCCCGAAGTAGCGTGAATTGGATATTAAACGACATTTGTAGCTTAATGCTTAGATATTATATATATATATATATATATATATATATATATATATATATATATATATATATATATATATCATATATATATATATATATATGCTATATATATATATATGCTATATATATATATATATATATATATATATATATATATATATATATATATATATATATATATATATATATATATATATATATAATATTAAAGGTAGGTTTACCTTTACTGCCCGTTTACTTATTTCCGTGATAGGAATTGGGGTCACAGTGCATTAAATGAGCTAAGAGAATCTATTCCCATAGACAGGTAATTACCGAGGAAAGAGTAGGAAACTACATTCGTGAAGAAAACAAATTCTTTCTTATGAAAATAAACTCTAGTGTTTAACGACTGGGAAGTGTACAGATGTGATGAGGTGAATTCTGTACATTTCTAACTACTGGGTTGGATAAGTTTACGATACCCAAGACCATAAAAGTTGCGTTATACAGATGAAAATTTCTAAACGGGGTATGCAGCAGCGCTAATGTGGCTATTCTTGTAGAAGACTAGGGAAGCATATACTGTAGAAAATACGAATCACTCGCAGTTCTACAGATGAAAGACAGTAAAGAACTGTAGAAAGTGTGGGGACGGTGGAAAAGCAGTTGTAGAAAGAATCGGTCTAAATGTTCAGCACAAAGTCTCCACGAACAAGCGGGAAAGGAAGTTTATCCGGCGAGAACGAAGCAGCTGCGAAGTCGCAAGTTTGTTTTCTCACAGGATGGAAGAGGCGCGCCCCTCCATATTTTCCCTGAAGCCACTCCACCTAAGAGAAAACACTTCGTGAAAAGCCGCTTAAAGCACGAGTTTACGTAAAACGTAAGTACAAAACATTATTCGTCCATATATGTTGTCGCACGGAGCCTCAAAAGTAGGGTGTTGCATCCCTACGTATCACGTTTCCTCGAATTGGATGTTCATGTTGCGACTGGTATCCATATGTCGTCAACGCTCCCATATGACGCGTGTCAACATCGGACTCACTGAAGTTGGAATGATTAACTTATAATGGTCGCAAATTAGCATAAGAGATAGCTATCTCTTCTTTTTAACGAGATGAAAGGAAATAGCTTGCCAGCAGTGTCATCTTGGTTGGGTAGAGTGGCTGGGGGGTGAGGGTGGGGGAGGAGCGGGTTGGCCTACGGTCCACCAGATTTCCCCGTCTAGTTGGAATTTCATCTTTAGTACAGAGATTTTGGACGAGAAGGATATGCAATCGAGCTCAACATATGGAGGGCGCTACAGTGTTCTTTATGGCTCCGGCTGGGTGCCAGTTTTTTTTCGGGGGGAGGGAAATTATGGAAAAAACAAATGGCGTTTTCATTTAGTATTCATTGCGTTTCCGTTTGATTTGACAAGACCAAATCACTATATAGCGTTCATTTCACTTTCCGTTTTTTCATTTCTTTTGAGCTGAGGAATAAGAAGTACCTTGATCATACCACGCTGACTAGCAACAAACAATATGGGAACTAAATATCAGAACTGTAGAGTGAGGATTTATTACACTCACTATTACTCTACGCTTAAAAAAAAAAAGTCGCTTTCATTCGTACAGTTTGTTCATAATTAATACACAATACCTGTTGCCTAACATTATTTAATAAAACATTGCCTGAGATACAGCAAGACCTGTACAGTACATCAAGAACTGTCCATTACTATTTACCTAAATCTGCTGAACGCCAGCAGGTCCTGGACTGGTGGTTTTAATTATTGTACCACTTGAATTGTAGGTTTTTTGCACCCATGTCCAGCCTGCAGAACTCTACTTCTGCTTATTGATCTGATTCCAATATTATTGTCTTCTAATCGCGCGCTAGTACAACGGTACTTCATTGGCCGGTTCCGTTATCCTCTATAGTATTTACAAGAAGTCTGACATTAATTACACAGCTAAAAAATATATATATATATATATACATATATATATAGATATATATATTCATAAATGTATATCATATATGCACACACATGTATATAAATATATATATATATATATATATATATATATATATATATATATATATATATATATATATATATATATATATGTATGTATGTATGTATGTATGTATGTATATGCATATATATATATACATATATATATTCATAAATGTATATACGCACACACATACATGTATGTATGTATATGCATATATATAGATGTATATATAATATTATATATGTATATATATACATAGGACTGCATATATTAAACACTTCGATAGATACGTAGTGGCGTGTCTGGGTGCACATCTACATGTCTTCATATTTTCAAACATATATTGACATATCTTATAGTATACATAAACACGCACATAAATTTTGAACAAACACTTGTATGAATAAGCAGGGAATTGAAAAAGTTATATATTCCACAGAGATTTATATATTCTACAGAGATATGCGCCACTGGGATTTCAAGCGGAAGGAACATAATAAATTTTGAAGATTAACATCAGTGACTCAGTCTCTTGCATGAAATTAGTAAGCTCTATGAGCCGTCAGCTACTTTGTTGTGATAATGGATCTCATTAGAAATTACTCTTCCATATGTCTTCACTTTCCAATGAATTAGCAATTAAAAAAAGGAGGCTGATAAAACTCAAGTTATCATCGGTAAACTAATAAGAAAAATTAACTATTTCATAACGAACAAAAATAAACATGTAAATAATGCTCCGAAGTTTCTTCGGCGCAATCGAGTTTACTGTACATCGTATAATCAAGGCCATCGAAAATAGATCTATCTTTTGGTGGTCTCGGTATAATGCTGTATGAGCCGCGGTCCATGAATCTTTAACCATGGCTCGATGGTGGTCTGTCCTGTATCGTTGCCAGAGGCACGATTATGGCTAATTTTAACCTTAAATTAAATAAAAACCACTGAGGCAAGAAGGCTGCAATTTGGTATGTTTGATAATTGGAGGGTGGATGATCAACATCCCAATTTGCAGCCCTGTAGCCTCAGTAATTTTTAAGATCTGAGGGCGGGCAGAAAATGTGCGGACAGAAAAAAGTGCGGACGGACAGAGAAAGCCGGCACAATAGTTTTCTTTTACAGAAAACTAAAAATAACCACGAACAAATATTGGTAATATGAAAAAAATTCGTTTAATTAACTACAAGTAAAATACTGAGTCAAGACAAAAGAAGAGGCAACGAATGACTGCATAAGAATAAAGGCTAATGAAAAGTACCTTCTTAATCACCAGCCTCTTTTTCTTTCTTATTGTTGTTGTTCTCAGTCGACACCCTAAATCCACAGTAGAATATCCTATAACACCTACCTCAAACAACCTCACGACTTGAACAGCCAAACCGGCACCCCCCACCCCTAATGCTTTCCTCTCCCCGCCCTCTTAACAAAACCCAGACATTTGAGGAGAAAATAACAAACGAGTAAAACCGAATAGTACCTTCTTAATCCACAGCTTTTTTTTTTTTATCTTCTTCTCAGATTAGTATCTACAGTGAATCTACAGTAAGAAATCCCAATTCCTAAATCAGACAAATTCACGGCTTGAACAGCCAAACCTCCCCCCCCCCCTCCCCCCACCAGACATTTGAGGAGAAAATAACCAACGAGTAGAAGCGAAAAGTACCTTCTTAATTCACCGTTTCTTCTCCTGTTCTTCTTCTCAGTTTAATCTCGACATCTACAGCAGAAAATCCTAATTCCCAACTCAGACAACCTCATGACTTGAACAGCCAACCCCGCCCAACATTCGCCGCCCCCCTCCCCCCGGCCCGCCAACCAGACATTTGAGGAGAAAACAAGCAACGAGTGGAAGCGAGTGAGAGATATCTCGTCTCTCTCAAAGAGAGCGTCTCGTCCCCTCTCCTTCGAGGACGCATCAGACGGGAGATGTGATGTGAAAAGTGCGGTTGGTCTGTGGCCCCCATATGTGATTATGACCAACCCATACTTTGGAGCATTCTTATGGGGTAACCACCTTTCCGTCCGCAATGGGTAATCATCTCGTTCTCCCGAAAGACCGGGAGAGGGTGAAAGAGAGAGAGAGAGGGGGGGGGGGGAGGAATATGGAAAGCAAATAAACAAATAAGATATATACGTAAAACGATAGACAACCTGACCTACATTGTCCAGTTCAAGACACAAATGGGACCCTGAAAGATGGATGGTGTGAAAATGGAGACGGTTATGTCTTCTGTGTAGGGACGCTATTTGTTTAAAGCTACGAAGTACCAGCTGAAAGGGATGTTGATTTTATGGTTTCTAATGTAACAGTATAAGTAACAGCAATGAAAATAACAACAACATGAGTTAGAGTGTCAACACTAGTGATGATGCACCCACGTTTTTCTCCATTTTAAGCCAGTTGGGATGATGATACAACGAAAATATTGTTGAGCTAATTCCTGAAATTTCTTTGTAAACAAATGTCTGAAAAATAGAGACAACTCATCACAAAATATGAAGGGTTAAGAGACAGCAAGTTCAGGCAAAGGTATTCGGATGTAGATAGAACGAAACGCGTAAAGCCGATAATGAAAGCCAACCATAAAAGACAGAAAAAAAAACGAAAGAAAATGGAAAAGATGGAATCGTGCGTTGTTTGGCGACACATAAGCTTCTCGTACAACAAAAGGACGCTAGAAATCACCAGAAAAAGAAAAATGAAAAACAGAAACGCAACTTAACTTTGATTGTTCACTTCACTGTTGTACAATCAGACAACAGAGTATTGCATACCTAGAAAATTGCTTTACACATCTACCCGTACTCATTTACATTGAGAAGAATGCTTACTGACTTAACGAATGCTGAAGTGAGAAAAAAATATTACTCATATCATTCATATACATTAATAAAGAAATTTAGTATATGCCTAAAATAATAGCTAAAGGTTTTGCTTTTCAAATTCAGGTTAAAGCATTTGTGCGGAAATGTCTTAGTTGTGTTCCCAAAAATAAGAAAATCATTGATTTAACAACAGCACAGAGGCTAACTATTTTACAGATCTGTTTACTGCTCGGCGTGCAATCAGTTTTCACTGAAAAGTCAATAACTGAAGGAATCCTGAACACACGATACCACTGTGTTTAACAGAGTCTACTAAACACTAAACAGTCGATCTCAGTCCCAGTAAGGAAAAAAGGGAAATGTATAGATAAGTATTTTACCTTCATTCATCTGGTGATGCAAACCGACCCCTTCAATGAGAGGTCAATTGCGGTATTTGACTCAGGAAAGATAATGAGGACAGATTCCCATGTTTAGAACAACAAAGGAAAGGAGACTATAAGTCATCTGCGAAGCCTTAAGAATCTGTCCTCCACAGGCTACCAGTGGGAAGCTGGCTGCATGCTGTAATTAACACCCGGAGTATTATTATGCAGATAGAACCGTCAGATATGACCGTATACAATGAGAGGGCTTTTGATTCAGCTACAGATTCTGACTCGGCTCGCGTCTAGATAATCAATGAAACAAAACTGTCTCGGATGTAGGGTCAAACAATACATTTGTCGTGATGACTTTCTTCAAGCAAATACATGAAGCTTTTTTACATACTCACAAACATATAAGAGGACTGCATATATTTTGACAATATATTTAACATTATCTCAAACTGCATCATTTCTTAGCGTGAGGTAAATTGAAATCAAAAGACGTATTTATTCAAGTGAGCATTATCTTTGGTTCTGTTGCATCGAACTAAAAGTTTTTGAATTAGACTGAGACCTGAACAATGTCTGAAATAGACTGAGACCTAACAATGTCCGTATAACTATTTTGAACTATTGATCATTTTACATATTTAAGGGAGAATTTATCATAGTCATTAAGCGCATTTAATCTAAGAAAAAATTAAAGATTTTTACGATACTGAGGCGAGTTTCATCTACAGCACATACACAAAGAAGTAATTATTTGTGTATATTTTATCTAATGAACAGATATGTAAATAAATACGTAAATATTGCTTTCTTTTCTTCATTATTTTCTACAGCAAGTTCTACAGTGACGAGAACCTAAACATATGCACAAATAGCTTACCACAGAAGGCAGCATCCACTGAGGTTCGTTTATATGTGATCGTAATTACCATATATTATGCTAAATTTTCCTGCATTCTTACAAAACGTCATATCCTCAAAGGGGCACAAGTACGCTGCATTGTACGGTGCGGTTCATTTGTTTATTTTCTGTCTTTTTCCCCTCACACTGGCTCTTCAATTCAAAGCTTGGTATTTAATGAGCTTTTGTAGGAATATATCATAATTTTCTTCAAAATGCCAAAACAATGGACAGAGAAATATGAACCAAATTAAAATCGTTATGAAAACCCTTCTTTGGATCCAAGTTTAGAATACTCTGTACAAGATATGGGGCCATACAGTATAATTTCAAAAGAGAGTTCAGTGATATGGAGCTCAGTTATATTCTACCTTTGCAGTATATTTTATATGCTCAACCTGAGGTGTCCTCACACCCAGTCACCTGCGAATAACTAAAATGGTCTAACATTTTAAACCTGTAAGCACATTAATCTAAGGTTCGTACAGTACTTCGTCTACTGTGCTCATTTCGTGCTCTCATGTGAATGCATCATGTTCCTTTTTCTTCGTTTAGGTTTACTGGAATGCATTTTTCTGAGTCTTTATAAGAACGTCCTGACTCTTTAACAGAACTGTTGTAGCATCCTAATCACGCCAAACACTTATCTGACACACGCAAGATAAAAAAACTATTTTTTTTATTTAGAAAAGAGTCCCACATCGTAAGAGATAGATGGAAGTAGGGAAAACGAACGCAAATAAATTGCTCTTAATACCTTCACACTGTTATTATTGTCATTATTATTACTACAGAGTATTTCGATCGCAGTCAGATTCTTAGACTTTCTTAGGCTGACCCAAAAACTGCTATCAATACCTTCATACTATTATTATCATTATTATAGTAAAAGAGTAACCTGATTGACGTCACATTCTTAGACTTTCTTAGGGTGACCCAAAGGATTTGTCCACAAATGAATTAGTGTGAAATTTGAAACATGTCGTGGTAGTATTTGAAAGTGAAGCAGATAGCTGGGAGGATGTCTGAGGATAACCAGATTCAGTTTCTGACCTAAACAAGTACAAAATGAGCCGAAGTATCTCCGGCGCAATCGAGTTTTCTGGACAGCCGCTACAGCGTATAATCAAGGCCACCGAAAACACATGTATCTTTAGGTGGTCTCGGTGTAATGCTGTACGAGCCGCGGCCCATGAAACTTTAACCACGGCCCGGTGGTGGCCTATCCTATATCGTTGCCAGAAGCACGATTATGGCTAACTTTAACCTTAAATAAAATAAAAATTACTGAGGCTAGAGGGCTGCAATTTAGTATGTTTGATGATTGGAGGATGGATGATCAACATCCCAATTCGCAGCCCTCTAGCCTCAGTAGGTTTTAAGATCTGAGGGCGGACAGAAAAAGTGCGGGCAGAATAAGTGCGGACGGACAGACAAAGCCGGCACAATAGTTTTCTTTGACAGAAAACTAAAACAGCGAAATTCCTTTTTACAACCGGTAAAGCACGCGAGACGCCCTCTCGGCGCTATCCTATCCTTTGATCCCGGAGAAAAACAGTGATATTGAATGACGTTCAGCTTGTCGCTTCATTCGATACGCCCCGGGACAACTGATGTCATTATCGGCAGGTCTCGCTTCCCCTCCCTACCCGAGAGGCTCATTTTTCTTACTATTTCCTGAGATTATGCTTTTGTCTCTTTCGTTAGCATTCCTCACTCTGATCTGTTTCATCGAATATCATTAAAACTTGGGATGCTTTATGAGAACGTTAACTTAAATTGGTCATTTCTTTTTCCTTCCAAGTGCTTTTCTTTTTAGAAACAAAGTTTTACACTTTCTGTAACTGCTGTAGTCAACGAATGACAGTTTATCATGAGTTAAAATCCCACTGCCTTCATTTTTTCTTGTATGAGTTATATTTCGTGAAAAGCATTTCTTCTGATACACCATTTACAAGTTTCTATTCATTACAGAGCATCAATTTGTGGCTGACGATTTAATCACAGCATATACAGAAATTCACGTACTGAAAAATACAGGAGATAAAACGGACGTTCTTTTGTGAATTTCTTTCAGTATATGCTGTTTTAATAATATGCTTCAAATAATCTACAAACGACGGATCTTTTTGTTTCATGCAACATTCTCATAAACAAGCTGAATCGTTGCTATTGTTAACGTCAGCATATGCTGCCATAAACAATAAATTTTATTACCAAGTCCGTCGAGTTACTATCTCATACATGTCTTTCAACTATATGCCGCTTTTGTATTTTACGGGAAGCCAAGCAAATTAAATAAAGTAAATAAAAAAACTAGGAAGAAAAAAAGAATGGGGGAGTATTTAATATCTAAGAAAAATCAACCAGCAACACTTTTCGGTCGATTGCATCACACACACACACACACAAAAAGTAACGCATTACTAACTTTCTCTCTCGATTCTCTCCCACGTCGTCGCAAGTTCATCAATCAATAAATTAGCAGAGAGAACGTGGCCTTTTAATTATAAATGCCGCCTCCGCTCTGTCGGCCTCGTTGTACACATTACGTTCGGTGTTTCCAAAGATTAAGGGGGTAAGTCGCTAGATCTAGGACCCGCCGGTTTAATCAGTCTCCTTGCCATTAACCTCCATGTTTTAAGTTTTCTGTAAAATAAAACTATTGCGCCGACTTCGTCTGTTCGTCCGCCCTCAGATCTTAAAAACTACTGAGGCTAGAGGGCTGCAAATTGGGATGTTGATCATCCTCCCTCCAATCATGTAACGTATCAAATTGCAGCCCTCTAGCCTAGGTAGTTTTTATTTTATTTAAGGTTAAAGTTAACCATAATCGTACTTCTGGCAGCGCTATAGGTAACAACAACATAGGCCACCACCGGACTGTGACTGAGTTTCATGGGCCGTGGCTGGGGCCACCACTGGACAGAAAACTCGATTGTGCCGAAGAAACTTCAGCGCATTTTTTTTTTTTTTTTACTCAGCTGTATGGATAAGCAATTTTAACAGACGTGTCTGTAATCATTCAAAAAGAAAAAAAAAGTTCACTAACGCAAATGTTCCTACCAGTGGCCGCGATCGGTTAAGACATACAATCTCTGTCGATCAAGTTAAGGACATCCTAGAAGTCTGCATAAGATAAAATAATATATGATTAGTAACATTTCCTGCCATGGATTAGTCCCAGTTCTCAGGGATATTGATTTCCTCAAATATACATGTATGTATGTATGTATGTATGTATATATATATATATATATATATATATATATATATATATATATATATATATATATATATATATATATATATATATATATATATATATATATATATATATATATATATATATATATATATACAGCATATATATATATATATATATATACATATATATATATTTATTTATATATATGTATATATATATATACACACACACACACATATATATATATATATATATATATATATATATATATATATATATATATATATATAATTTCTGACTCACGTCGGGATCGAAACCAGGTCTCTCAGGTGGAAAGCAAGAGCGTTATCCACTGGGCCATACAAGTGGATAACGCCCTTGCTTTCCACCTGAGAGACCTGGGTTCGATCCCGACGTGAGTCAGAAATTTATTTCTGTTCCACACGTGATGGTGTGTTGATGATTTCTATCTTATTCACTCAGAAGGGATAATTCGAATGAAATGTTGTCTATTGGGTCATTGCTGAGTCGGGAATTTGGGGAAAACTCGCTGGTATGCAAGCAGTTAGCTTGCCCAGGTAATTCCTTGGGTGCAGTTGCTCTCAGGTTCCAACTTCTTTTAGACTTGTATGGCCCAGTGGATAACGCCCTTGCTTTCCACCTGAGAGACCTGGGTTGGATCCCGACGTGAGTCAGAAATTTATTTCTGTTCCACACGTGATGGTGTGTTGATGATTTCTATATATATATATATATATATATATATATATATATATATATATATATATATATATATATATATATATATATATATATATATATATATATATATATAAATCCTGGCTGGTGCCGGGTTTATAGCTAAGCATCTTCAGAGGTGTGATACAGAGTGGTAGATAATTCAACACAAACTGTATATGCAAGCAAAACATTACACACGAACGTACAGATGACTGTAAACCAAATATCTGCGCCTGACAGGGGTATATTGGACGGAGTCCTACACTCATTAGTGACAGTTCAAACTCCACAACTCTCATTATCTTTTGAAACTAATGGATCCATTAATTTCAAAATAAACTTGCGAGTTTAGATTTTAAGGAAGGTAGCTGGGAGACTGGGAAAGGGAAGCGGTCTCCCGCAAGATATTCGGGTTTGTCAAAGTTGATCTCTCACTAATGAAGGTAGGACTCGGCCTACATAACCCATGTCAGTTGCAAATATTTGGTTTACAACCGCCAGTATTTACTTACCTACTGTCTCTGTATCAGATCTCTGTATCAGATCTCTGAAGATGGCTTAACAATAAGGCATTACAGGTCAGGATTTACAACATTTTTTTCATTCCTTACCTGTGGATATATATATGTTTGTAAATATATATACCTATCTATCTATCTATCTATCTATCTATATATATATATATATATATATATATATATATGTATGTATGTATGTATATATATATATATATATATATATATATATATATGTATATATACATATATATATAATATATGTATGTATATATTATATATGTATACATAATATATATGTATATACGTTCATTCTTTAACAATCTATTAATTCATTATCACTAACCATTTTAACAGTTCTCTTCCCGTGGCTATAGTTTACTCATTTTTTACATTCAGGTGACGTTCTACACTGAGGAAGCTCGTCTGGAAAGTGAAGGACAACTGGGAATAACTGAAATAATAACAATAATATTGATGATAATATGCTCATATTACGCTTATGCTTGACAGTGCACTCAACAACAAGCAACCTTCAGAGAGAGAGAGAGAGAGAGAGAGAGAGAGAGAGAGAGAGAGAGAGAGAGAGAGAGAGAGAGAGCTAAACACTGGGATTCAGAGAAATACGTCACACTTGAATTCCATGAATCATGATGGAATTAAACCCTTCAGCTTCTTCACTTGTTGACGTGGCGAAGAAATTCGGTTTACATTTAGGTGGCAAAACTCAATTCTTTGGGAAAGAGGATACTCTGGTCTTCACAAGACAACTGAAAAAGAAATGCGATTGGAAATAAGAAAAAGAAGAAGAGGAAGATGAGGGAGAAAGCAAGACATGAAAAGAA
>JANJGK010000038.1:29336481-29376481 GCA_039081455.1 Macrobrachium rosenbergii
TACTTTAATCCCCAAGGGGATAGTACTGAACACGGTGTCCCATTGAACTTCCACAATGTTTAGTACCAGCAGCTCGGAGGTGACGCGTAGATAACAAGCCACAGTAGCACCGTAGTTTGTTACGAGTGATTAAAAGTTTTCTGTGGTGGAAGCAAAGCAATGACCTTAGGACTAGCGTGAGTTACGTCTCCACTGGTGATACTATCTTTTCGGGAGTATCTATATATGATGCGGAAACAATGGTGTGGAAAACGAGTATGGAATGGGTAATGTCTTCAGGAGACGCGGTATTGACTTGGTTCAGCGAGGGGAAACTTCAGAAACCTAATGAAAGAATCTCTACGTTTGACTGAGAAAAAAAAGCAAATATAAACAAAAGTAATGTTACAAGGATAAACTGAAGAAGTTAAGTATACCTTAGTTTAACCAGACCACTGAGCTGATTAACAGCTCTCCTGGCCCAAAGGGTCAGATTTATTTTACGTGGCTAAGAACCAATTGGTTACCTAGCAACGGGACCTACAGCTTATTGTGGAATCCGAACCACATTATACCGAGAAATTAATTTCTATCACCAGAAATAAATTACTCTTATTCCTCACTGGCCGGTCGGAGATTCGAACGCACGGCCAGCAGAGTGCTAGCTGAGAACGGAACCCACCGCCTGAAACCAGCAAACTGACTAGCCAGTGAAAGTTAATATGGATGATTGAAGAATGTAGGCAAACGATTCATACATGTGTCTACTGGCAAATGTATTGAAAGATAATAGGTAGGGAAGGGCAGCGTGCCACAGAACAGGTAAAACAAGGAAGGCAGCTGGCTAAGTCTGAAAGATTTCAGATAGTTGGAGTCTCTATGGAAACTAAGGTCTGAAATTATATTAGACCAAGTCTCCTGAATGCTTAATGAAAATAAAAGAAAACAAGTAAAAATTGCGCCGAAGTTTCTTCGGCACAATCGAGTTTTCTGTACAGCCACTACAGCGTATAATCAAGGCCACCGAAAATAGATATAACTTTCGGTGGTCTCGGTATAATGCTGTATGAGCCGCGGCCCACGAAACTTCAACCACGGCCCAGTGGTGACCTATCCTATATCGCTGCCAGATGCACGATTATGGCTAATTTTAACGTTAAATAAAATTAAAACCACTGAGGTTAGCGTGCTGCAATTTGGTATGTTTGATGACTGGAGGGTGGATGAGCAACATACCAATTTGCAGACCTCTAGCCTTAGTAGTTTTTAAGATCTGAGGGCGGACAGAAAAACTGAAAGGATGAGCAGTGTGGAGAAACACAGAAGAGTTGTTAAAAAGGTTACCTCAAGCATCAGCGTGGACCAGAATGCTATGTCATTTGGAGAGAACGGAGAACGACAGGTTGGTCAAAATACTGCAAAATTCGGAAGTGTTAAAAGTAAGGAAGATATGCAGCCTCCGAAAGTGCTGGTTAGATGGCGCTGAAAAAATGTATGAAAGAGCTATAAAATTTAGGACAAGCAGCAGCGCGTGCAAGATATGAGAAGAATGGCACAATGCGTGCTGGATGTTTACAAGCACTGCTAAAGAGCCTTCGTTGTAGGTTTATGCTGTGGAGGTGTTCTACACTGGGATTTCATCACGGTTCAGTATTTAGAGTATGAAGTGATAGTGTTTAATTTTTTTCTCGGGAACCACCATGTGTTTAGAAAACAATTACAGGCTTAAAAAAAAGTGTATGTAACATCACATCCCTCAATGTAATAATACTATTTTGAGTAACAAAAATGTAGGTCAAAATACACCTTAACTGTTCACAGGAGGTCAAATTTCGCAGTTCTTATATCTATTTCGTACGTAATCCTGGTGTTTCTTTGATAATTTAATCCTGGCGTTTCTTTGACAATTTAATCCTGGTGTTTCTTTGATAATTTCGGTTGTCTCCAATCTTTTTCGCTGACGCCCCGGGATATGTTCACTTGGGTGTCTCGAAAAATTTGATACTTCATCGGTATTTTAACCTGATGACTCTGCACAACGTCTATTAATGAGAAAGCCCTCAATAAAGAGTAATTGTGAAACATTACAGAATATTCCTACTGTTATGACCCGTCAAATTTTCATCGTTTAAAAAGACAGGAAATTCGCTGATAACTGAGTTTTTTTTTTATAAACCAGCATGTTTTGATGTTTACAAAATACCACATAAACTAATTTTTGTGATTTATTGTTTAAAATGTCATACAACGGTCTAACCAGGCGAAAATTCAAACTAATGACCGTTAATAAGGGTCTTTAACCTGTGTATATAAATACATACATACATACGTACACACATATATATTTACATATATATACATATATATATGTGTGTGCGTGTGTATTTTTGTTTGTAAGTAATATAAAGAATATGACGTAGAAACGGAGAATCTAGAACATTAGGATAGGCCTATTGCTGGTAAGAGCCGTGGGATAAAATAATGAGTTGATGAACAGCACGACAATGAAATTAGGTTCAAATGAAGAAGAATTTGGGGCTAGATTATGAAAAACAAATCAGAAACACGACGACCAAAACACAATTGCCATAGAGGGAGTAGACGTCAGAAGGTAAGACTGAACATGACTGATAAACGTGACTGAGGGACACAATCAAGATTCTGAAAAACAAAGTGGTACTTTATGAACTAAAGAAAACAGAATTCTATATAGCTTATAATCAAGGCCACCGAAAACAGATCTATCTTTCGGTGGTCTCGTTATAATGCTGTATGAGCCGCAGCCCATGAAACTCTCAGCCGGCCGTGGTGGCCTGTGTTGTTGCGTTGCCAGAAGCACGATCACGGCTAACTTTAACTTTAAATAAAATAAAAACTACTGAGGCTAGAGGGCTGCAATTTGGTATGTTTGATGATTGGAGGGTGCATGATTAGCATCAATTTGCAGCCCTCTAGCCTCAGTAGTTTTTAAGATATGAGAGCGGACAAAAAAAGTGCGGCCAGAAAAGTGCAGACAGAAAAAGTGCGGCCAGAAAAGTGCAGACAGAAAAAGTGCGGACAGAAAAAAGTGCCGACGGACAGTAAAGCCGGCACAATAGTTTTCTTTTACAGAAAAGTAAAAGGAGGTATACAATAAGAATTCTAGGATGAGTACGGGAGAAGGATAAGAACTGGATGAATATTGCTTCACTACTCAGCAATCAGGATTTTCTGCAGTTTTCTTTAATAAAAAAACATAGCTGCAGTAAGATTTATTACGGTGGTCCATTTCTCATTCTGATTTTATAACGTAAGAGAAACCCTCTTTATACATAAAAAGCTCATGTTCCTAGCAGTAGTTCTTGAAGCAAAACTCACCATCCACTAACTCGATAGTAACATATCTCCAGTTATTTAGAATTTACTGAAAAATTAAAAACTACTTTCAAAAAATCACAGTAAAACAAACGCACCCTTAACATTCCCAACACAGTTACTTCCTAAAATGATCACGTACCATCAGTACCTCGGAAGGAAATAGCCGACTTGGGGTCTATAGACGAACAAAGATAAATTATCGAGACAAATCATCCATACAAGATGTCTCCCCTCCCCTCCCTACCACCAGGGGTCCAACCTTTAAAACAAAAGACGCTCTATAGGAAAACTGGCCCTTGCGCCTCCTACCTTCTCCCTCCCCACCTGGGAAATAACGGCCAATTAAAAATCGATTTAGGATCTTTCCAGGGGCTATTTGAGAGTGACAGCGATTGACGACAAGAGGACTTATAAATACACTTCCTGACTTGATTATCCTTGGAAATTTGGGGCTGTTGACGATCCATCACTGGACTGATCGCGTTCTGTTTCATTTAACAATCAACGTCCCGACTGGCTGATTAGCCGATTCAGTTACCCACTCATTCGTCATTGTATTCATTTGATAATTAGTTTTCTTTTCTCTCTCTCTCTCTCTCTCTCTCTCTCTCTCTCTCTCTCTCTCTCTCTCTCTCTCTCTCTCTCTCTCCTTTACACAAACACACGAAAAGGACAAATTTCTCATGAAGCGTTTGTTTATCACCAAAACAGATATTGGCGACGTCCATTTTCACCGATTGATACAAGGTTTATTGAATCGTCGTATCACATAAATCCTTTAATCATTCGGCCATGGACTAATCCACCGATTTTTCTGTTCTCTCACTCTCTCTCTCTCTCTTCAGAAGTGTTTTATACAAGAAACAAGTGCTACAACTTCCGACCTACATTCTCAACTTTTTTCCGGGTGGGCTTTTCAGAATGGTCCTGAAGCCAATTCAGTGGCCTAAATTTTATTTTCCCTGACGCTTACGAAACTGGCTAAGTAGGTAACTTGGGTTGTTATTTTTTTTTTATCTCCATCTACTTTTCAGGGTTATAAGTCACCTCAAAACCAAAATTTTGTCCAGATTTTCTCTAAATTGCTGGGGTGATAAAGTAGCCCTAGAAAAGCAGGGTACTTCAGTCCACTCCCGCTTTACTATACAAATAAAAAACCTTTTTATCATCCATGATTTGTTAAATTTTTAGTAAGGTATATGCTTCAAAGGTTATCAAGAAGTACAACTGCATTATTTAACACTGGTGTCTAGTGGATGTATCTATTGGTCAAAACACATGCAGGTGAAGTATAGTTATTATTATTATTATTATTATTATTATTATTATTATTATTATTATTATTATTATTATTATTATTATTATTATTATCCCTTTTTTCTTCAGTTTTGATACAACTTAGTCGGTAGGTACTGAGGGAGCTAGTGGTTAATATCTACAAATATTTTTGCCTTCACTTAATTATCAAGTTATAGGCCAATGTAAAGGTCACAATTTTAGCATTTTTTCAGCAGATCTCAGAAATTGATAGCAGTCTGGCATATCTTTTAGCTTCAGGTCTTTTTGAAAGTAAACATTATATTTTACCCAGTTATTCTCACAGTCTTATGTTAGACACAATAATGGCTTCAAAATTTTCCTAATGGCTTCAAAATTTTCCTGATAAGTCATGTGTTGGAATGAGCACATTTAAGAGCAATTTCATTCTGTAAGGTCAATCTGTTCACCAGCATAAATATTACTGAATTATGGGCGAGTTCCTTTTGTTCCAAAACTTTTTCCATTCAATCTACGTTTAATTTTCTTTAGGTTTCTCTCTTTCAATCTCTCATATATATAATATATGTATATATTATATATATACATATACATATATACATACATATATATAATATGTATATTATATATATATACATATACATATACATATATACATACATATATATATATTATATATATATAATATAAATATATTTAGATGCATATATATATATATATATATATTATATATATATATATATATATATATATATATATATATATATATATATATATATATGTATGTATGTTTGTATGTATGCATGTATGTATAACGACAAAATTCAGATAACTTGGTAATTGCATTGTAACAAAATCAAGGACATCACGTTCATTGCTTGTTCTAATTCAGTGTTTCCTTAACGTTATGAAAAGTATGTAAAAATAATAGGTAAATTAAAAATCATCCTTACAAACGATGGTAATATGTGTCAATACGTAATGGTTAATATAAACAGCAATAAAATACTCTTGAGGGGAAGGAAAAGACATTTTTGGTTTATCCAACTTCAATACATATGACTTTTTGACCTTTTGTTTTTGAAATTTTGATTTTATATGAACAAACTCTGATAAATTCCAGCTATCCGACGTCACAATAGCACTAATGTGAATATTCGATGCGTGAGAACTAACTTTACCCAGACTGATCAAAGGAATATATCAATGAGAAAATTATAAAGTATTCTGAAGAACTGTAATAACTTTTCTGCCCTTTTTAAACCAGAAATTTGCATAAAGAGTCTTAGAATATATGCAAATGACGAGTTATTTTTTAATCGCAGTTTTCACTCGGCAAAAACAATTTAAGTAGGTCTAATACTTTATATTTAGTGACTATTCCTTTGTTGAATTGAATTGAACTGAATTGAACATAGAACTTAGGCCAAAGACCAAGCACTGGGACCTATGAGGTCATTCGGCGCTGAAATGGATATTGACAGTGAAAGGTTTGAAAGGTGTAACGGGAGGAAAACTTAGCAGTTGCACTATGAATCAATTGTTAGGAAAGGATGGAGAACAAGATGGAAGAAAGAGAATATGAGAGGAGGTACAGTAAGAGGAACGGAAGGGGTTGCAGCTAGGGACCAAAGGCACGCTGCAGAGAACCTTCAGTAATGCCTACAGTGAACCACATGAGGTGCACTGCCGGCACTAACCCCCTCAGTGGTGAACCATAAAATCTTCGTTCTAGGACTCCTTTAACGAGAGATCCTAACTTTTTATTAGCTGAACATACTGTAATAAAACACAGCTGTTCAGCTTAACGACGATTCAAAACTCGACAATAAAGCGTGAAAACTAACTTTACGTAGGCAGAGCGAAGAGGAACATAGTAAGTTCAGAAGCAGTAGGGAGAGATCGATGCACAATGGTTACATTTTAGCTACCTTTCCTTTTTACATCCATGATCATTCTATATTTTGGTTTCCTCACTTGTTAAATATATATATATATATATATATATATATATATATATATATATATATATATATATATATATATATATATATATATATATATATATATATATATATATATATATATATATATTTAATATATACATATATATATATATGTATATAATATGGTCTATTTTTATAGTCTGCTCTGCTCATTATCCCTAATGTTATGTATACACATAAATATATGCACAGTTACATGTATACACACACGCACACACACATATATATACACAAATATATTTAATTTATTTATAGTATACAATAACCCAGTAAAACTGCACAACCAGATCTCGCCCCAAAGAAAAACAATATATATCAACTTAAACGTCCAAAAGTACAATTTCATTACCCCTAATGTTATGTATATACATAAATATATGCACAGTTACATGTATACACACGCGCATATATATATATATACATATGTATTTAATTTATTTATAACATAAAACAACACAGTAAATCTGTACATACCAGATCTCGCCCCAAACAAAAACAATATATATACCAACTCAAACGTCCAAAAGTCCACCCTAAAAAAAAAAAAAAAGAAAAAGAAAAAGCAGAATAAAAAGTGAAAGACATCCCTCCGTCGCAAGACAAAGAGAAAAGAGGCAAGACGCAGAACCGACATCGATGTCGAGTTGATGCTGAAACGGGAGATGGCAGATCGCAACCTCCGGAGATCAGATGCTAACCGGTCTGTCAAGCTCGTATATATAAAGCGAGAGAGAGAGAGAGAGAGAGAGAGAGAGAGAGAGAGAGAGAGAGAGAGAGAGAGAGAGAGAGAGAGAGAGAGAGAGAGAGTCAATTTACTGGCTTCGCCTGGCCTGTATCTTCCCGTTTCGCTTTAATTCCATTTTTTGTTTCAGTTTGTGCATCGCGTTTATCGTCCTTTAAAAGGGATTTCTTCATTCGAAATGTGGAAAGGTTAAGACAGCGAAAAATGGAACCCTCTACAACATTAAGAAGGAAATAAGACGCCCGTTCAACTTTGAAAGTAGGTATTTATTATTATTATTATTATTATTATTATTATTATTATTATTATTATTATTATTCTACCGGCATAAGTTCATAAATCCGTTAAACATACAACTATACTCCTACCAAGCTTCATTACTTATATAGTATATATACAGATTTTGAAATCATTATTTGTGCGGAGCTTTCGTAAACGAGTTTCTGTTGACCTCTGAGGTGAAATTACAAACATTTTAGGAATCGATACAAACCTTCCTGTCTTTTCATGGGGACCACATTCAGGTATGTTTGTCACTTTCCCTTTTCGAAAAGTCTGGCATATTATCTTTAAAATTCAGTAGAAGAGAGAGAGAGAGAGAGAGAGAGAGAGAGAGAGAGAGAGAGAGAGAGAGAGAGAGAGAGAGAGAGAGAGAGAGATGCAGTAACCACAAAAATTTATTTTTTCTCAAGTCATAAATAAAAAGAGTTGCGTGGGATGCGATAATCTTGAGTACATTATGTATCAACTGCAGGTCGAACTTCTTACTGGATGTTTTAGTACTTAGCTCATCAGTAATTTTGTAACCCACAGCTACTTTCAAAAGCCAACACCGTTGCTCAATATCTTGCGGCAAGGAAGCTACGAAATCTTAAGTAAAATTCCCGCAGAGTTCTTGAAGTTTCTTATCCCTTGTGATTCTTCCTGTTCAGATTCTTTTCAATTATTTCTTTACTCTTCCGGTGGTTAAGAGAACCACATAACTCTCACCCTGAAAGAATGGCATGAAAAACATGTACTTCGGTTTACCTAAGGTGTGAATAAGTCACGTAGTGGTCATTCGACTGCAGTGGATCAGATCACAAAGATTTAAGTTGATGAGAGGGAGAGCGACGCACAGCCGAGCTAACTCAGCACACCTTTCGTGACCAAGCAGAAACCCTCCTGCAGCGGACAACTGATCCTCAAGTTCCGGGATAAGATAAGAGGCTGTGGTGTCGTTCCTTCAAGGAATACTCCGGAGGAGCTAAAGTCATTATCATCACTCTCATTCTTGTTACTTAGCAGCTGCTAATAAAATGGAGCACGTTATAATACCGAAGTCTCTTCTCTCTCTGAAATTTCTCTGTACTTTGTTCTTATGTACTAAACGTTGACTGGAAACATGAACAGAGACAATAAAAAAGATGGGATGATACCGAAGTCTCTCTCTCTCTCTCTCTCTCTCTCTCTCTCTCTCTCTCTCTGTGTGTGAAGCTTCGCTGTACTCTGGTATTATGTACTAAACGTTAAATGCAAACAAGAACAGAGACATCCAAAAAGATGGGAAACCTTTTAATTTTTTTTTTTTCAGCAAAAAGCCATTCCCATAGGATACGCCGATTCCTCAGAAGAACAAAAATATGCCGTCCCTGTCACGTTCATCCCTTGACTGCCAAACCCAACCATATCAGTGCACCTGCTTGAACCTCTTCAGCAGTAAATGAGTCCATCCTAACATAGAAGTTATCATTCACCTCATCCTTTATGGACTCTTGTAATTCTCGTTCACTCCAGCTGCGACAATGCGTTGGTCTCTGTGTCTGTCTCTCCTATCTTCTTGCGGGGGGGGGGGGGGGGTAGTGCCGTCAGTGCACTTCATGCGGTGTATCGTGAGCATTACTCAAGGTTCTTTGCAGGGTGCCTTCGGCCCCTATCTGCAACCCCTTTCGTTCCATTTCCTGTACCTCCTTTCATATTCTCTTTCTTCCATCTTACTCTCTCCTAACAGCTGATTCATAGTGCAACTGCGAGGTTTTCCTCCTGTTACACCTTTTAAAGCTTTTGCTGTCAATTTCCCTTTCGGCGCGAATGACCTTATGGGTACCAGTGCCTGGCCTTTGGCCTAAATTCAATATTCAATTCAATTAAGCTCTAGCGGAAGAGCTCCTCCTCGCAGAATAAAAAGAGTGCTTCTGTAGTATAAGGGTAGTAATCTGAAGAATCTCCAAGAGTGTAGCATTTGCTTGACAGGTCATAATACACCCCCATGACCATGATTTCGGCAATGGACATTCGTAAACAGGACTTTGATATTCATGGAGGCAATTTTCCCTCTATGGAATCGTCATCTTTTGGGAGACATTAACTCCACAAGTCACCAAAAGTTCCTCGTTAGACAAGTCGGTAGAGTTCTCGGCTAGCACTCTGCTAGGCCCGAGTTCGAGTCTCCGGCCCGCCAATGAAGAATTTGAGGAATTTATTTCTGGTGATAGAAATTCATTTCTCGTTATAATGTGGTTCGGATTCCACAATAAGCTGTATGCCCCGTTGCTAGGTAACCAGTTTGTTCTTAGCCACGTAAAATAAGTCTAATCCTTCGGGCCAGCCCTAGGAGAGCTGTTAATCAGCTCAGTGGTCTGGTTAAACTAAGGTATACTTAACTTTAACTAAGATGTCACCCAGCCATACTCAGGTTCAGAGTAATGAAACACTTAGTAACACTACAGTGTCGTTTATTCCAACTCAACAGACCTCTAAGGACTGTAACTCCACAGGGAAATACTGCTATAGTGACTGACGATAGCTTGTTCTCGAAACTTCCTATTGCTAAAGCTATCTACTGTACAAGATTAAGTTTAAAGTCGGCATATCACGTTACAAACTTGCAATTTTCCATAAACAAGCCTATAAAAAAGGCTCTTCTATCGCACAATAGAAGTAAGCTTGTTGTGGTCACAAAAAGAACAGCTCCTTTGCTAGAGTGAATGCCGCGGCAATATCTACAATCAAGAGTTTATTTTCTTGCATATATATATCAGTTCAGTATACGATAATTTTCTCCAGGTATCCCAAACCTCATGCATACTAGTGCTCATATATATATATATATATATATATATATATATATATATATATATATATATATATATATATATATATAATGTATTCATATATATATATATATATATATAATATATATATATAATGTATTCATCACCTGTCAGCATGATCAGGAACTCCAGGATCAAGTGTTCGTTTTCTGTGGAGATCAGTTCCTGGTTACATGGTGGAGGCGTGTGTAGATAAGCTTTTCCCGCATTAGGTGCACTGGCCATGTACCAGAAGACAAAAGTCTGTTCCTAACTTCAGTATATTAACAGCCAAAATGTCAGAAGTCTGAATACCAAGGGAAAACCCACTTAGTTTTACACGCAAGAAACAGCTGTCATCCACCGCAGCAAGGTAAAATGCACGTTCCTCAAAAAAGAAACAACCATAAACAAGTAACAAATGCGGGGAAGCTTCTTCGGCGCAATCGAGTTTTTCTGTACTGCATTTAATACTGTAAGAAATTCAGCTACGGCCCATGAAATTCAGCCGCGGCCCATGAGACTTTCAGCCACGACCCGGTGGAGGGGTGTTGTTGGCACCTACAGCGATGCCAGACTCACGATCATGGCTAACTTTAACCTTAAATAAAATAAAAACTACTGAGGCTAGAGGGCTGCAATTTGGTATGTTTGTTGATTGAAGGGTGGATGATCAACATACCAATTTCCAGCCCTCTAGCCTCAGTAGTTTTTTTAAGATCTGAGGGCGGACAGGAAAAGTGCGGACGGACAGACAAATAGCCATCTCAATAGCTTTCTTTCACAGAAAACAAAAACCTACGATCATGAGAGTTGTTCTCTGAATATTCAGTCATCCCACTGCTATGGACAAAATTACATGACCACTAGGAAATTACGACTCTGTCCTATACATCTGTAACAGTAACTCTCCACCATCACTTTGGGGGTCGAATCTTCGTCAGGGCAAATGGCGCTTATCATAAGTAATTTCCTTTTTGGAGTACAGCATTACGGAGGTAATGCAAAATCGATAATAATGACTTATTTATGCCTAGATATTTAGACACAGAAAAATGTGATGTGTCAAATGAGCCGCAACTGTCATTATATATATATATATATATATATATATATATATATATATATATATATATATATATATATGCATTAATTATATATATATAGTATATATATACTGATATACATGAATTTTAAATATATGTACAGTATATACTTATATGTGTGTGTGCGTATGTATGTATTTTACATACAGTGTATATATATATATATATATATATATATATATATATATATATATATATATACACACATACATACATATATATCCCGCTGTTACGAAATTAGTACTAAATTCAAACAGCCTTATGGTTCTACCCTTCTCCAAACTCTTTGTAACTATACTTCAGTCAGAGACACCTCTCACTTCCAGTGAAACTTTAAAAATTATACAATTAAGAACATCTGTGACCCAAATCACAAGCATTTCGGACAAAGTCAAAGCCAAAAGGAATACGCAACACGATTAAAACAACGCAAATACAATGTGAGAGCAAGATACAGAAAAGATACAAAAGAATGTACTGTAAGAGCATTGTAAACCGTAATGCTATCGTTTTGAAACTGTGAATGAGTTCTTAACATTCGGCCCAAGTGAGTACGCATTCGATGAATTGGTCGTAAATAAGATTTTTAGACAATTATCTTTTAAGTAGGTTATGTGCTGGTTTTATTTTGTCTTACGTCATCGCAGTGGTCTCTTTGTACTCGAACAAAAATTTAACAGCTCTTCAAACCGAGGAGGAGGTGCAATAAACACGTAAATGCTAGGTCAACTCCCTTCTTAACTTCTTATATACGCATATATATGTATGTATACATATATATATATATATATATATATATATATATATATATACTGTATATGCATATATACATATATATACATTATTTATAAATTTATATATATACTATACACAAACACACACACACACACACACATATATATATATATATATATATATATATATATATATATATATATATATATATATATATATATATATATAAATTATATCAAGAATCATGATTTCATTAGTCAGTACATTCGGGTCTTCTTCAGGTTTTGGTTTATGAGTCACATTATCCCCTTCATATCTCAGCTAAGAGAACACACGGAAGATAATAAATAACCTGGCATTATGACGTATACAGATTCCTAAAAAATGTGCTATCTCGCAATTCAGGCTTTTTTAGGCTGCCAAGTTTAATCGAGCATGACCAAAAACAAAATTCTTCCTGATAACCTATTCCTGTGATATTTACTTAATAGATACGGTTGATACAGTCATTATCTAGAAATTTGCAACATTATATTCAAATGAATAACTAACTATTTCTTCTTAAAGTACACCTTGTCGCCTATTTTCATACATCCTAGAACGAGTTTTTTTTTTCCGAACTAGCCACTCCACATACTTTTTGCCCTATAACCTGAAGGAATTATTGTTGTACTATCGTACATCGACAGCCTCTTATTTATTTCATGGCTTATTATACTTCATGGATGAAAAAAAAAAAGGCAAGAGACGAAGCTGTAAAATTTGAAACGTCAAAGAAGGGACGCGCCTTTACACTAATTTAACTGGCAAACTGGCTGCGCGAATTCAAATATACCGACGGACGTCGGAGCACCAACAAGATGATTCTCCCTCCACACCCTTTCAACGACATGGATGAAATAGACTAAAAAATTAAACTGCTCGGAGCTGACTGTATAGTCAGTGGAATAACGATCATGAGCTTGTGCTCTGCAAGTGACGTGAAACATATCTGTTCTAAATAGTCTTGTAAAGTGAAGCAAGCCGAGAATCCTTCAATTTCCCCGTAACGCACTCGAGCTTTCACCTACGCCGCGATTATAATAACCCTCCGAGTAGGGAAGAAACATTAACGGAAAACTTACCTGCACTATTCTGCACCGGCCTTTGGGAGACGACAGTTGCTGCCCAGTGGATTTTATTAATTTGCCACCCTTCTAGGACCCGACTTCCTAGCATATTTGCGCAATCTCTGAAGCATGATGTCAGCCATTCTTTCTCCTACCTGTGTGTAACAGAGAAATTAGTTACAAAAAACTTAGATTATAAAAAAAGATAGATTCTATTGATTGCCCTTATCATTATCATCATTTCATTTCTTGAATAATGATAATTTCTTCATTTCAAGTATGGTTTGGCTAATGAAAAAGTCTCTGTGCCACTAGTTATGTCTGCTGAGTAATCTCATGTACCACAATTATTTACCTTACACCATATAGTGACTTTATAAACAATATTTGTCCAGACCTTGAGATATGATATATCAATGACCTTCCCGTTTTCATTATTGTATTTGAGTTCCCTTGCTGGTGGATTATTATTATTATTATTATTATTATTATTATTATTATTATTATTATTATTATTATTATTATACCCTTTGTTCAACTATTATTGGAACACTGTTCTCCCGTAGGATGTCACCAGCAATCTACAGTAGTCTTGATACTTTACATAATCTATTTTGACCCTTTTTCAAATACTAAGCACTGTCATAAATGATGCCTCTATTTCAGAAAACGGACAGATACAGCAGACTAAAAAAATTCATGAGCAAGATTATCCAAGTTGTAAATTAGGCTACAATAATAATGACGATAATAATTGTGGTGGAAAAACAGACGCAGAAGAAGTAGCTGCATGATATCTGGATAATTAATATTAATCATCTGACCTAACTAAAAAGGTGACGATTGAAAGACAATAATAATGATAAAACCCAGAAAAATAGAATTTAAAAAGTCGAATATATACTGTCTAAATTTAACGGTTTTCTATGAACAACTGTGACGGCAAAGATGATGAGATTTGTTGGTGCTACTATAGTATGATATCTACCGAGCTATTCGAATCCTACCAAAAATTAGGATGCTACCTACCAAACAACCCAATTAAGGCCTATGGCAATTACTTCCTGAAACTATTTGATCCCCCAGGGGCTAGTACTAAACACGGCGAAACAGTGACTCACTTACACTGTTTCGCCGTGTTTAGTACTAGCCCTTGAGGGGTCAAATGTAAAAAATGGAAGGTAGATAATCATACTACTGTATAGCAGTACCGATTTGTTTGTTAGCCTTGCGGGTATGTCATTGTGGAGAGTAGCGAGTTCCTCTCGGGTAAAGTTCGCCCGTAAGGAGCGGTCATAAACTTTACAGCAATACGAGAGTAACAACGCAGTTTGGTTTTGCTGTGTCAAAAGGCTAACCTTTTTGTCATCATGCTGCCAGTCACAAAAAATTCACGTCGTCACTCTTCAGTGTCAGCGTGATTAAGCGATCTAAGGAACAATGAAATGTATTGTGTATTGGTTTCGATTATATCGAATTCATCTTCGCGTCCATGACAGGCACTGAGATGGAGCTGGAGAAATTACACTGATGAAGAGATTAGAACTGTCATCGGTACAGCTTTGGCCGCTGGTTGCCATTCCACTCATACTAGTCATTTGGGATTGAACGTAGTTCAACGTTCAGTTGTTCCTAGTTCTTTCTTATTTTTTCATTCACTCTCATTTGTTTCCGTGTACTACAAATCCGTCTTCAGTCTCATAGATTTTTCTTTTCCTACGCATATAATTCACTTTTCAGACATTCTTAACCAATGGTTTTTGACCTGAATTCTATGAAAGTATACGCCTAATGATGACAGTAATATGAAAATTGCTTCTCTTCCCTCATCCAAAAAAATATACTCATGTTGGACAAAATTCCGATACAGAATCGAGTTGATTTAAAGCTTAAATATTTTTATCAATAAATCAACAACCGAAACTTTAGGGCTTTTTGAATCATCTTCGTAAGCGCAATACAATACTAAAATGTTCAGTAAAGATGAGGATGACCTTATGGCATCTCCTCCAACGAAAGACCAAGGAATGAAAGGATAAGGAGAAGAGTTGATGTGAAAGGTGTAGTCAAATGTCTACAGAAAAGACTTCGATGGTTTGGAATTGCTTCATCAAGGGAGGAGAACGGCCAAATAAAATACTTGGAAAAAACCACTGAGCAGAAAATCTTGTTGAAACACCGGGTGGGAGAGTGTTAAGTGGGAGAGGAATATTTCTGTGGACTGCAATTCCCTTGTAGTTAATTATTAGGTAAAAGGCAAGGAAAAAGTTTAAAACACCCACACAAGTAACAAAAAGATACCGGCAACTTTACAATGTTAAACAGGACTATAAACTGGCTAATGACGAGTTGAACAATTCTACATAACTAGCCAGAGAATGCGTTTCCTTTACGGAAATATCTGTAAACCTTTTAGTCTGTTGGAAAAGGCTTCAACAGAACTACACCATTCTGACTTTAACAATACAATTTTTGTGTAACTTGAGAGTGGTATTTTGTGTCCACACATGCTAATATACACACACGCACACGTGTGTCAGTGTGTGTGTTTACGAACATTTCCTAACAGCGAGAAACCGAAGGTCGATCCCACGGGGACAACGTTTTTTGGTTTCATTTGCTTTCCATAGAACTAAGCTGTGTATTAGAAACCGTAGTTATAGTCAAGTGGGGGTGAGGGAGGGGTGGTGTTGCAGAAAGGGCAGCGTAGTGATGAGTGTAACGGACAACCTAGTCCCAGTACTTACTTAAAACTTAAATTATAAAATGACGGATCCAATTTCTTTCTGACTCTATTATACGACAAAGAAATTTTAAAAACCCAGAAGCAAACTATTTCCGTTATTTGCGGCCAAAATGATGAATAATACTTTACCTCATGTATGCAAAAGGCACCAAACACTGAAATATCTTATTGCTACTGCAGTTGTTTTGTCATTGTTAAGTGACAATAAAGCTGAGGAGTTATTTGAAGAAAAATAGCGCAAACGAGCGAAATAATCGCAGCAACTGCAACATGTGGAAGCTGGCAACGATGGCCTGAGACGGCAATGGGCTGAATCCCAACTTCCATTTCGCGGAACACTTTTGGGCAAAGAGTGCTAGGCAAATCACGCAGCCATCAATCTAACCTTGTTAAGGACTGAATCTTCCTCTTGTGGGCAGATATTAAGAGTGACACTGCCCGCAAAATGACATCTCCAGCACCGATCTATAAAGGCAACAAACGGAGACTTGGCCGCACACAAACCACACCGTTCCACCACCAAGCCTCAACCACCGGAGTGCGAGATAATCAAACCGCCAACACCACTGTACCAAACAATATCCACAAACTTAACCTCAACTCAACCAACTTCTAACGAGGAAAAGAAACTTCTGAAATTTATCGTTTTTGACAAATTGACATAGCAACAACGGCAGCAGCAACACCTTGACAACAGCGTTTTGTTTTGTGGTTCTTTTAAAATCTAAAACAGAGCGGCATTACTGTCTTGTCCCATAAAGAGACCTCTGGTGACATGATTTACGTGACAGAAGAAGATTAATGTTTACATCGCCAGGTGATTAAAGAAAACGTGAGAGACTTATGGTAGGGTTTTTAGGGGATAACTCGTTTACTTTGCAACCAGTGCGGTTTCGATTCTGTGGTTTGCGAGCTGCATCAGTAAATATAGGACGGTCTGAAGAGTGTTGGTTACTGTTTGCCTGGCTCTTTTTTTCTCCAGCACAAAAAATATTTTCAGATAAAACGTATCATATAAGTAGAAATGGTGTCAGTAGACGTCATCTTTTAACTATATTTCATAAAGATGCTATACCCAAGGACAGATGAAGGCCCACTGCAATTTATTCAGGGTAATATATATATTGTTACTGCTTTGCCACATATTTTAAAAACATCAGATATTTATGAATACTCCAATAAATAAGAGGAATGATTATCTGTAATTAATACGCAGAATTAATATTGTACAATGAATAAATAAATCGAAATTTATTGATAAGTATTCTTTATGTGTATATATATATATATATATATATATATATATATATATAATATATATATATATATATATATATATATATATACATATAAATATAAAGAATACTTATCAATAAGTTTCTATTTATTAATTCATTACACAATATTAATTCTGCGTATTTATTACAGAGGATCATTCCTATTATATATACAGCATATATATATATATATATATATATATATATATATATATATATATATAATATATTTATTTATTATATATATACATATATATAATATATATATATATATATATATATATATATTTATATATATATATATATATATATATATATATATATATATATATATACACACATTTGGTTTCACACTGATTTTAAAGAACTAAGTGAGTAATACTTTACACGTGTTTTACAACACTTCCTCCACTTCCATCATTTATGCCGACTTTTTCTCAAGGAGAACATTAATCCGTCCAGGCAAGAGAAAAAGAAAAGTCAAAGTTTAAAAGGAGCCGGCGTTCACTTTAGCTTGGAGACTTTTAACCACGAAATTTCTTTTGGGATTTCTTAACGATATCGTAAAAGCAAATTTATGACGGCAATCTCGCTCAGCAATCCATAAAGGATGCATGTTAGCATTGATATATGGGTGTTTATAAGAACTGTACAGATATTCAAATTCGTATTCACAAACTTGTAAACGAAGTTTATGTATTTATGTATGTATGCATTGATGCGTTTATCTCACACATGCATACGTAATTACATGCACACATATACTATATATACTGTATATATATATGTATGTGTATACGTATAGTCATACATACATAATTGCATACACATATATACTATATCTATATATACATATGTAGTCATACATACAACATTGCATACACACACACACACACACACACACATATATATATATATATATATATATATATATATATATAATGTGTGGGTACAGATATACAATCTATCCATCTATATCTATATATATATATATATATATATATATATATATATATATATATATATATATATATATATATATATATATATAAGGAGCGAAAGAGGAGTGTGAGCTCTCTTAGACTGGATCCAGTATCCCTCAACTCTGTACTTTTTAAATCAAATACTTTTTTTTAAGCATTCGCTTACCACTAGCCTCCAAGCTCTTTTCCTTCTTAAGCACATTTGTCACAAATTCTTCAAATTTAAATTCATCAACTCTTTTTTTTTTAACAGCGTTTTCCACAACCCACTTCTATCATTTGTCACCACTGGCTGAATTATTTCCCAGATATCCCGATTAGTTTATGAGTCATTCTCATAGAAGTGAATACCGATTGTGGTGTGCCTATAGGTTCTAAAGAGTTTTACTATTATGTCCATTTGGCACCAGCTGCAATGCTATTGCCTTTAACTTGTCAGCCGTTCCTTTCAGTGTCATCCTACCTGTCTATTCAACTTGTCTAACGTTGATATTATTAACGACAGTAATAAATTTCAAGCCTCCACACATCTCTTACTGTAACGCTTATTCCGCAGGTAAATATACAAAAATGTAAACTATTGCAATATGAAGATACTTAGACAAGTACGGCTGCTCATAAAAGCAGTCGCAACAATGTTCGTTATCTGCTCTTAAGTAATGCCAAATCCGCTTCACGAGAAGAGCAATGTCGAATTAGTTAGAAGATACAGCGCGAGGAAGGAAATTACTCATCGTGGCTAATGTCACTCTCTTGACAAAGTTACGCAATCTTCTCTGTATTGTCAAAAGAAAGATCTTTAAAATCCTGCTGACTTTTCGTCTGGTCTTTCCGTTAACTGCTTAAGAAATCGTCAAAGGAAACTCAAATCGTTCTTTTGTCCAAATTCATTTGCTTAAAAATTGTTCTTACTTCAATTCCTCCAAATCAGAGATTCAAGATAATCAATATGAGCCAGTTTTTCTGTCGACTTTGTTAATAACAGATAAAGATGACATTTTGAGAACGTCTACAGCTAAGATTTTGTTCTCAAAACTTCCCTTCTTAATATGAATCTGTCTCAGAAAAGGCCAATTACGCTTAAATGATCAAAATTTCTTTCCTGCGCGAAGGAATAAGGGGAGAGATGAGAAATGTCACCTACATGCGTATTCATATCATTAGTCATATTTTTTTTCGCTTCCGAAGTACACCAAAGCATTTATTCCGGTAGCCACTAAACACCGTTGTTTTGAATGACCATTAATGGCCTTGGTTTTGGTTTTGTATGGCCTTAAAGGCTTTTGTTTTGCTTATTGTGATGGCTACTAGATACCTTCTTTCCGTCGCTTCCGAAGGCCTATTTTTGCTGACAACGAACTGTCCCTCTTTCGGTGACCGCAGAAGCCTCCATCAACTTTCTCTGTTGCATGTTTTATCACGGGACAAACCAATATAACTTCCATCAAAGTCTTCTCCTGGAAAAGCCCACAAACACGCAAAATACCTCACCCCTGTCCTTGTCCGAAACAGCTCTCATTATCTCATCCATAGACACATTAAACAGCCACGAAACATCCCACTTCCTTTAGGGAGGAGGCCTATTTCCACACTGAAGAGGCCATCTTCTTGGCTGTAACAGTTTGGAAATTACACTCCTCTTGGTGTATTTAAGTTTTAACTGAATTGAATATAGAATTTAGGCCAAGCACTGGGACCGATGAGGTCATTCAGCACCGAAGCAGAAATTGACAGAAAAAGTTTAAAAGGTGTAAAAAGATGAAAACCTCGCAGTTGCACTATAAAACAATTGTTAGGAGAGGGTGGAAAGTAAGGTGTCAGAAAGAGAATATGAAAGGAGGTACAGTAAAAGGAACGAATGGTGTTGGAGTTAGGGGCCGAAGGCACGCTGCAAAGAACCTTAGGTAATACCTACAGTGCCCCGCACGAGGTGCACTGACGGCCCTACCCCACTGCGAGGTATTCAAGTTTTAAACCGCGATAGTATTGTTTCCCTATGCTCTGATCGTCCTCAAACTCATCACGAAAAAAGTACCACTTCAAAAGCAAAGCCTATTATTTTTTTTATTAATTTAGTGAATGTTCATAAAACCAGAATAATAGGTACTTCAGAATTCTTGGAGTTGATACTAATGAAAATTTCTTTTAGGGAAAATAATTACAGCCACGTTACTCAAGCTGTAAACCAGTTTCAGTAGTTTCTCTCTTAAGAAACTTACAGAATCGATTTAGCTGGATTAAAGTAAATCTGCAGCTTGTCAAGCCTAAAACAGATTTGGTTAACATTGTCGAGTGTATTTTTTCCTCTCTTAAAAAAAAAAAAAGCATACATGCAGAACTTCTTTCAAAAGGTATATTGCGTCCTGTCTGCTAATAAATGAGAGGAAAAAACGGAACTACCGTAAGTGACATCAGTCGATAAATGAAAACTCTTGTTATTTATTTGCCTCAGTTCTCCGTCCCATGAAAGTAAAGTGGAAATGACTTATTGATAACATTTCATAGTTCGCTAATTCTACGGGAAAAGATCTTTTTAAAAGGCTCGACTAAAATAGTCTCTCTTCCATAATTCATTGCTTACCTGAAGCAATTACAAGGAATGAGAAATGCAAAGTCCTCCACTTGACTAGTGAGGGTAGCACTGCTTTTATCCATTATTGTAACTCGGAGGGGTACTGGGAAGGCAACTGAAGGGTACACAAAATCCGCTGTCCTGGGTCACTGTCATATTAGATGAAGCAAACGCCCTGACAGGTATAAGCATAATACATCGATGGTTATATCTGGAAAGAGCGATTACCCATTGCTCCTCCTGGCGCAAGCTACGTCAAGAAATCGACGGGGTGGCGTAAGCCTTGGTTAGAAAAGGTTACCCCTAACCATAGCATCAGTCAGGAAAATAAGAATGCCCCCGATGCACAGTGCACCCATCTTCATCTGAGCAGAAAATCACAAATAAAGATCTATCACGGAAGAGTACATGAACTCTTAGCATCAGGAGGATAAACAAACTTTTAGGGGCATCATCATCAATAGCGCCGTCCCTTCAAATATGGAGCATTGATTGATTGATTTATAGATTTTAGGCATGCATACCAAACACTGGGACAACTAAGGCCATTCAGCGCTGAAACGGAAATTAACAGGAAAAGTTTGAAAGTTGTAAAAGGAGGAAAACCTCTCAGTTGCACTATAGTTCAATTGTTAGGGGAGAGGGTGGAAAGTAAGATGGAAGAAAGAGAATACGAACTGAGGTACAGTAAAAGGAATGAAAGCAGTTGTAGCTAGGGGCCGAAGGGACGCTGCAAAGACCCTTAAGTAATGCCTGCATTGCTCCGCATGAGGTGCACGGACGGCATTAGCCCCATACGGGGTTCAAATATGGAGCAGATCATCAAACTACTATTATACCAATAAAATACAGCAAGCCTTCTGATGAAGAATAACTCCACCACACCTGTTAAAATCACTTGAAGAAGACCAGCGTACTGTCCCAATTTAAATGCACTGTCAGTGGATACCCAACACTTATATGCCACTATTACTTACTAGAACCTTTCTTAGAAGATATCACGCCAAGTCTCGGAGGATACTTTGGAAGGTCTCATGAAGAGATCAACGGCAATTTTCCTACTAGACGCGCCTCATTGCAACCATCGTTAGGAATTACCAGTATTACAACTCAACCCATCTTTGAACATCACTTAACAGACATCACTCCTGCCCGTTAACATCAGGAAACCTTTGCTAATGATTTCTCACTCCCCCTATGAAAACTTTGTAACCTAACACAACCTCTGTATCAGCCAGGTGATTCGGAGTAAAATGGCTAAATGCAATTATACTAACTACAACTGTTCATACAGGACTGTAACTTTTGCACCCTCTTAAACAATAATCATCTATGATGTCTGCTAATCTAATGCAAATTTGCTCTAACAAGTTCTCGAGTATCTATCATCTGGTTTCGTACACACACTTTTTTGACAAAGAAGATTCAAATAAGTGGTGGTGGCTGCAGAAAAAAATAAAGGGGCAGTTACTGCATTCTTCATGCTTAGTTAAACAAGTGTGAGTTCCTCGTGTAAGAAAGACCCAAGCCTCATGAAGTACAATCACTATTATGTCGACATGCTCCACCACTCTGTATAAAATCCTCCCGAGCTTCATTTTTATCTCCATAATAAATGCCTTCGAGAACTTCAGCTTACTCATCCAGCTCATCATTAATCACTAATGCGTTAAGATTAATCAATATTATTTCCTTTCGTAGATCACTTAAAGTCACATATACGTTTTGAACTCGAGTACGATCTGATATAACGCTGTGATAACAAAACATTTAATTTTCTAGTGTATGCTTCTATATAATGATGTACTTGAGTTAGATTAATTTTTAAAAGTAATTTCGACGTGAATATAGCTTTTTTTTTTTTTAGATAATATAATCTATACAGTATTTTGGGGCAGCTAATCACGAATTGAACGCAATATAGTAATATATTGCAATGATGGTGTGAATTCGAAAGACCTCGCTATCATTTTTACTGTAAGTCTAGAGATTCTGTCTACAACCATACATACATACATACATACATACATACATACATACATACATACATACATACATAAATGTGTCCTAATATAATATCGACGCAATAAAAAAGGATTAACGGATTCAGTTCTAATATCATTTTAAATATTTCCCTTAAATGTAGCAAGCAAGATGTACCAAACCTCGCAACACAAAAATGACACCACACACACACGCACATATATATATATATATATATATATATATATATATATATATATATATATATATATATATATATATATATATATGTGTGTGTGTGTGTGTGTGTGTGTGTGTGTGTGTGTGTGTGTGTGTGTGTAACTGAATCACGAAAATATGGAACGTGATGAATATATAAATAAAGACAAAAACGACGAAGGATAGAGAAACAACGGAGTGATGCAGGCCTTTCGACTTGTCGTCCTTTACTTAGCAGACCCCATTGTTTCTCTTTCCTTCGTGGTTTTTGCCTTTATATATATATATATATATATATATATATATATATATATATATATATATATATATATTTATATATATTTACACACACATACTGTATATATAATGGTTGATCTCTAAAGACTTGGAGGGACGAGAGGGTGTCCTGACTCACTGATAAAACATGACAATGCTATCGTCTACATCTCAGATATGATTAGGCCTATGTATTCTAAAAGAGCCCTTATTGATAATTGATTATAGATCAGCTTGCCGTGTGGCATGATAAGAACACTTGGCGTAAACTCGATACACAAAAGATGATAAACTGGGAGGTAAATGTTCTTGTTCTTGCGGAGGTGGACCAGGCGTCATCCTTTCATATTTTCATGCTGTATAAGTGTTTTATGACTGTGACTACGTGACGTCGTTGCAGAAGGTCAGGCAGGGCAGGAAGCGGATGCTTGGGTGTTTCCGGATTCAGCACTGCCCGAGCACGACTGGGCACTGTCGGTGCAAGTGCAGCATTGTCGACCTTGCTGAGGGCACCTTGGACACAGCCCACGTGTAACAGACGTAGGGTCAGCATGGAATTCTCCAGAAGCCCTATCAGGTCACAGACGTATACTGAGGACGTATTCAATTGCTAAATGGATGAACACACTAGGCCCATACCCCAGAACTTTTCCCGCCCCCAAACCTACCAGTAAACTCGTATCGTCAAATCGGACATTAATCTTTAATACTTTTCATATGTAATGTTATCCATGGTCTCGGTCTGTGGACTGTGATGAATATACACCGTTAAAATTCTCTTTAAAAGTTTATTTTTTTATTTACTTATTTACTTATTTATTTGTTTATTTATTCATTTATTGTTGTCAACCGCAAAATTTTGGATCGTGTCCAGATTAGCGAACCTAACATTTCCATGTCAAGAACATCGAACCCAATGATCCCCATGTAAAGAATGGCCAACCCTTTCCGGTCCGAGCTCCAATTCCACATGAGGGCTAGTACTGAACACGGCGAAACAGTGATTCATCTACACTGTTTTGCCGTGTTTAGTACTATCCCCGGGGGGGTCAAATGTATTTCACCTTGTTTAGTACTATCCCCTAGGGGATCAAATGTCTGGTACCGAAGTGTTCATGTCTAGAACGGCGAACCCGATTATTCCCATGTAAAGAATAGCGAACCCAATAATCTTCTTGTAAAGAATAGCGAGCCCTGGTGCGAGTAGGTTCGCTAATCTTGACATGATCCAGAATTTTTTCCCCTAATCGTAATTACTTCCGAAATGTTCATGGCCTTTACCTCTCCTCTGTTCCAAAGTACAATTGGTTGCTTGTTGTGAAAAGAAAGGTATAAATTTGTAATGATGCTCTGACGATGATGCAGATTAAGCTGGCCTTATGCCAGTATTTTAAATGATAGTCTGGTTGTGATTCTCAGTCTATTCACTGCTATCATGTCATCCAGTAAAAGAAAATGGGTTACACCTTTTCTAAATATAAAATTCTTCTCACCATTATCAGAAACCTAAATGAGGTAAAACTAGAATTTTCACTTATTTAGACAATGAAAAGAAGGTTTTTGCAGCTGCTTGTACTTAATGAAAAGGTTGTATGATAGCACTTCCGATAGTTTATTGTAATTTTTTTTTTTCAAATATTCTATAAGCTAAATGTTGCCGACATAAACAGTGAAAAGTTCAAGAGTTCTTCAAGGGATTCACTGTACCTTCAGACAATGCATAGATCTATATATTATTTCAAACATTTCAGTAAAAAGTAAAAAATATATGAATACCATATATATATATATATATATATATATATATATATATATATATATATATATATATATATATATGTATATATATATATATATATATATATATATATATATATATATATATATATATATATATATACAGTATATATGCCTTCGACTTTTCCCTTTTGCAGCAGGAAACGCAAGGAGTGTACAGAACTCCGGATTCTAAGAAGTCTTTAGGGGTGAGGTTACTAGGCCCACGCCCTTTTTCATGGACTTCGGGAGTAAAAAAAAAAAAAATTATTTGGAAATATGGGCCGGGAGCTATCCACGGACCTAGTGAACGTAATCTGGTTAATGTATACGCAAAGCCAAGTCACACAAGTTGGCTGATTTTACCTTGCAAAAGTGAGCGGTGGGGTCACCACCCACATACTATGTAAGTGATGGAAGCGACGAATATTGTGAAAGTTTTCTGCGCAGGTGGTTCATCTAAGTGTAAGCACTCCAGGTATAAGTCTGGCAGAGACCACGACCTTGCTGTTGATGGAGCCACCCTTAGTCGGGGGAAATACCCGAACGTTGAGAAATCGTCACCATCGCCTCCATCGCAGTGCAGCGCAAACTGCCCCTGAAATGGTGCCATTCATGACTTCACCATAGCATTTCCTTTGAATACGTATAACTAACTGGAAGTATCCAGGGACGAAGCCGGTGCCCAGTTAATGTTAGTGGAGTCTTGTCAAGTGATTTATCAATAAATAGGAGGTTGCCACAAGGGAAATGTTATGTCACCTAAGCTGTTTACCCTACCTATGGAGTTTAAAATTTAAAAAATTTGTTGGAGAGGAGAGGGATTTCGACCGGAGTAGACTTTGCATCTTAGGAATAAGAAGATGATGCCGTTATAAGCAGCAAATTTTCCACTCTTTACATAATGAATTCACCATATTTCTAGTGAGATTGGACTCAAGATAAATTCTAAATATAAACAAATAATGCGAACAGTCCGTGATCAGTAAACGTGGATGAAATTTTGTAGAACACTGGAAATAGAATGTATTCTTATACATTAAAAAATACAATTCAACATGCGGTGGATTCTTACCGTCTTGATTCCCAAGTTTTATTTTTTGTTTTCTGTGGGGAGGGAGACTATTCGTTTTCCAACGAAAAACTTGATAGTTAATTTAGAAGCGATATGGAGATGCGCTCCTCCCACAACAGTATTCAGAGTGTGGATGGTTTATCGCAAAAACGTGCTGGATGGAAGGTTTTATGTGGAAAACGTTTTAATTATAATATCAGTATACCCCTACCGTCAGAAATGACGGTAGTATGAGAGGGAGCCAAGACTGCAAATCCTGAACCTAGGAATTTTACGTATTGTCCTGAAGCTAGCCTCACTGAACCTTCATTCCGAATTCCTTCTAAATAGGAAACAGTGGTGAGGAAGCCTAACCCCTGGCTAGATGATGGAAGTTCTAAATAGGTCGTTCATTACCCGTAGAATATCGTTTCATCTACTTAAAAAAAATGTGTGCTCCTAACCCTAAAAGGCATGGGTTCGAATCTCGGTCACGTTAGTTGTTTCAAAGGTATGGTGAATTCGATATTAATGCACTACTAGGGCCTTGATATTTGAAGAAATAAGATTGTCATGTGTTGAGCTAGTGATAAACTATATTCTATATTTCTGTATCTGTCTATCTAGCTATCTACATACACATACACAAATTAAGTTGTTTCCCCCAATCAGAGGAGGTTAAAAAAAAGTTTTCTGTCACTTTCGTACCTTAATTGCTAAATCGTGGATGAGCATCCTATGCCTAAAACTTCCGCAACATGAGTTACTTAATTCGCTTACACAGAAAGCTCATAATTAACACGTTGAATCGCTCTTCGCATAGAATACGCTATTCTTTTTGCATGAACTCTCGCAATTCGTGTATGTTAAAGCCTTTTCTCCCCAATGCAAATTAAATGAGGCAAGCACGAATAACCGTGAAAGAGTAAGAAAGCAAGTTCCAGCGTTAGACAGCATTTCTAAAATGACTCAACACCTAATACATGAAACTAACACGAGAGAGAGAGAGAGAGAGAGAGAGAGAGAGAGAGAGAGAGAGAGAGAGAGAGAGAGAGAGAGAGAGAGAGAGAGAGAGAGTGGGTGGGGGAAGGTTCAGGCCAAGGGTGGGGGACGGTTCAGATTAAGGGTGGGGGAGGGAGAGAGGGAGGAAGGGGGAAATCTTGAATAGCCAGTAAAGAAAAAAAAATCATATCACAAGAAACAAGACAACATTTTTGGAAAAGTCTAGATAAAAAAAAAACACCACCGTCGGGATGATATATCGTAACAACATACGGCTATGGAATCGGCAGATAGAAAACAGGTTTTAAGAAGATCAGAGGAAGAAGAAAATGATGTAGAGGAGGAGGAGAAAGAGAGAGGAGGAGAAGAAGAAGAGGAGGAAGTAAAGATAAAACCTATCGTCAAAGTGACACTCACGAGGTAGAGGACATTCTAGGAGCAACTTGCTTGACAAGATGCTCTCTCTCTCTCTCTCTCTCTCTCTCTCTCTCTCTCTCTCTCTCTCTCTCTCTCTCTCTCTCTCTCTCTCAAGGTCCATTAGCCTTGCAACAACTCAAATTACGTCTTGTGTTCTGCTGTTTATACCTCATATTGCATAGCAATGACGTAGCCTTCATTGTTTAACGATAAAATGCAATGACTCAGCCTTCATTGCATATCAATAAAATCTCTCCTATTATGCACTGCTTTTAAAATGCTACATGCATTGCAGGGGAATCTTTAGTCCAGGAGTCAGCTATATAGTTTAAACACTTTCCTTCATTCATCCTTTGAAATTTGGAAATTGCAATTTTTAATGACAAGATTTAAAGAGTTCTTTGATCAATTTTTTCTTTTATCAAGACAAGTAACATAAGGACAGACTCTCCTCTGTGCCTAGGACAAACGATTGGCAAGCTTGAATTGTTGAATTATGAATTAGTTTACTTCATGATTAAGTTTCATTTATTTAGTTATTTATTTATTTATCTGTCTATTTATTTATCTATTTGTTTATTTACGTTTGTTGCTCCGTTTCTTTCCTTTGCGCAAGTTCAATTAAGAGACTTATGTTATCTTCTCTGTTAGCTTCTACATAAGACATATTTATACTTCCTATGTTATGTAATGTCTTTGGCTCAGTCAAATCAACTTATTTGTTTTCTTCATGTTTCAGAAGACTTGAGCCTTATCTCCAGAGTGGGTCCATACACCTAATATCCTTATACTCGTCATGGTCCCCACGGTATGAGGAAAATATTAAAAATATCGAAACAAAAACCATAAATAAAAGAAGGAAAGAGAAAGGGAGAAGAATTCAGCTGTCACGAAGAAATTAGATAATAAAATGAAAGAGCTTAGAGACGAACTAGGAAAAAGTTTTGCACGGAAAAGGAAGTGATGCAATAAAGAAAGGTGAGAGAAATGAAAGGTCATAAGAAGAACGATGAACAAAAACATGAAATGCCGCGAAAAGGAAAAATAACAAAAGGGCAAAAAAGAAGTAAATAGGAATTGAACTGAATATAGAATTTAGGCCAAAGGCCAAGCACTGGGACCTATGAGGTCATTCAGCGCTGAAACGGAAATTGACAGTAAAAGGTTTGAAAGGTGTAACAGGAGGAAAACCTCAAAGCAGTTGCACCATGAATTAATTGTTAGGAGAGAGTGAAGGGTAAGATGTAAGACAGAAAATACGAAAGGATGTACAGTAAAAGGAACGAAAGGGGTTGTAGCTAGAGGCCGAAGGCAAGCTGCAAACAACCTTTGTAATGCCTACAGTGCACCACATGAGGTGCACTGACGGCACTACACCCGTATGGGAAAAAAAAGAAGTAAATGGGAATGAAAGACCGAAAAGAACAAGAATGACGAGAAAAATGGAACTGACTAAAAAAGGACAAACGATAAAAATAAAAATAATGGTTGAAAGTACCGTGTAAGAAGAATAAAACTGAGCTGGACAAAAAGATGGGAAGATAAAGAAAGAGATAATACAGGAAACAATACTAGAAATAAAATCCTATGGAAAAAAACAGGAGAGGGAAGGAACAGAGAAAGGAAAGGCTTTCTCCGGAGAAGCAAGAATGGAAAACAGCAGAATAAAGAGAAAATGATAGACGTAAAAATGACAAGAGTGCCGAGAAATGTAGAAAAAAAATCAATGAAAAGTTTGATTGGAAAGAACAAGTGAAAAATGCGCAATCGAGTTTTCTGTACATCGTATAATCAAGGCCACCGAAAACAGATCTATCTTTCGGTGGTCTCGGTATAATGATGTATGAGCCGCGGTCCATGAAACTTTAACCACAGCCAGGTGGTGGCCTGGCCTATATCATTGCCAGACGCACGATTATGGCTAACTTTAACCTTAAATAAATAAAAACTACTGAGGCTAGAGGGCTGCAATTTGGTATGTTAGATGATTGGAAGGTGGATGATCAACACACCAATTTGCAGCCCTCTAGCCTCAGTAGGTTTTAAGATCCGAGGGCGGACAGAAAAAAGTGCGGACGTACAGACAAAGCAGGCACAATAATTTTCTTTTCAGGACACTAAAAAGTGTATCTGAATAAATACAAAGAAATGAATTCTAAAAAAACCAGTGAAAGTGAACGGAAGAAAATCTGCTGCCCTAATCCAGCCAGACCTGAATTAGACAGAAAGAAAAGCGAAGAAAAGACGGTAACAGAAGGAAACAGCCACAGAATAAAAACTTTGGGAGACTGTTACCTCGCAGGTGATTCTAGAGCGTATGAGAGTAGATTACTTACAGCATTGTCCAAAATAATATCCATAGAAAAGAGACAACAAGGCTACCTTGCAACGAAAAGAGGTCCTGTAGAAAATGAAAGTGAAGCTTCAGAAAGATGAATAAGTGTGACAAAGATTTACTGAATAGAAAAAGGAAAGATTTACAACATCGAAGCAAAACGTTTTAAAACGGCATGGAATGGAATGGAATGGTGTTTGAAGAAAAGAACAGGAAGAGAGTACTAAGGTAAGGACAGATCACTGACCCAAATATTGAGAGTTGGGTGAAGAGGCTGAGAGGTTAAAATGCATCCTTGGTTTATTTGCAGTTTCTAATTATTAAGTTCAATAAATAACAAGTAAAAATCCGCCGAAGTTTCTTAGGCGCAGTCGAGCTTTCTGTGCAGCGTATAATGCTGAATGAAACTCTCAACCACGGCCCAGAAAACTCTCACCCGCGGCCCATGAAATTTTCAGCCACGGCCCGTTGGTGGCCTGTGTTGTTGGCACCCATAGCTGTGCCAGACGCATGGTCATGGCTAACTTTGACCTGAAATAAAATAAAATCTATTGAGGTTAGAGGGCTGCAATTTGGTATGTTTGATGATTGAAGGGTGGATGATCAACATACGAATTTGCAGCCCTCTAGCCTCAGTAGTTTTTTAAGATCTGGGGGCGGATATAAAAAGTGCGGACGGACAGACAAAGCCATCTCAATAGTTCTTTTTTACAGAAAACTAAAAAAGAATGCAGATGACATAAAAACACGTGATTGGAAAGATAACACCAGAAAAGGTTAAAGAAATTAATTCGATAGGTGAAAGAGGTAACAGAAAGAAGAATTTAGGTATAAAGAAATAATAAAGGTAGCGCTGAATATAAAAAACAAAAAAAATTCATTTGAAAAGGAAATGATAAAAGGATTAAAGAGAGACAAAGAGGAAAGGGCCACAGAGTAGTCTTGGTAGGAGAGGGATATCAGTTGGGTAGTACAATCCATAGAAGAGAGAGAGAGACCGACTTTCAGCGGAGAGAAAGAGAGAGCCCGGAGAAAATAAAGGAAGTCATCAAATCAAAGAGTATGGAGAAGTAAAGAGTGGACAGTCGCGCGAGTCCTAATGGGAAAATTGTAACGGCGGGACTGGTGGCGCCATCCGACGGTGAGAGCGTAAACTATGATAGCATTTGTTTGTGCTGGCGTGCACCACACTAATGTTTAAGACGAATGCTAACAATTTTGTGGGTTGTAACACTATCTTCTGATCTTTTAGTATTATTTATATAGCAATACACTAATCGAGAGTGATTATTTAAATATTCTATTGAAAAAAAAAATGAGTAAATACATATAGCTTATCCTCTCTTTATCTATAACTACAGGTGCTAAACCAGTCTTCATTCAAAAGGTTGAAAACTATGGGTGAAAGGAAATATGTAAATAAATAAATAAAAAAATAAATAAATAAATAAATAAATAAATAAATTTATAAGATATACTAGGCCAAACTATAAACAAACAAACTCCTCCGTTGTAAATTGATAGCTTTATTTTACCATACTGAAATTGATATCTTTACTTTATTATATAGGGCCCGGATGCACTAACATTTACGATGGTGTAAAGCTTTTGTTTGTTACATTACATTTTTGGGTTCTTTAAGGTTTCTTCAGCATTACATAGTCACATACCAGATCGTAATAAGCTTTTTTTTTCTAACTTTTTTTCTCCGACTGTTGACAAATACAATTATGTTTCTAACCATATTATTCAGAAATTAAATGGAAAACAGGAATATTATCACAAGGAAAGCCAGAAAAATGAGGATACAAACACCGGCGTAACTTAAGACATCGCAAGTATGTTTAGTACATTTGAGTCCTACACTGCAAGTATACATTTTCAGTATTACAGATGACTGAACTTCATGAGCTTGCGGTTCTTTCGACCTGCAACTAAAATACTTTTGTTTGCATCTTTTAAAGTGTGATGAAGGTGGATGCGTATAAAGAGGCTGACAATGAAGAACCTGCAGTTGCACACAGAACAAGCTAAACACTGTCCCTGCATCTTCTCCTCCAAACCCGTCACTAGTCTGTTGTGAACTCTGCTTCTGTAGTAAATGTCAGAAACCATCCTTCTATACTTGTTTTCCACCTGACTAATCATACCATAAAGGACTGTATTTGGCACAATTAGCTCCTCTCCTAGTGTGTTGCCGTAAGTCTTCTTGGAAAGGAAAACATGAACAGGGTTGTGTGGATCAAGACTACTTTGAAGCTTCGTCCTGCATTCTCTACAAACCTTGTGACGAATCTTACGCACACTGAAACCTGTGATATATGCCAACACATTGCATTCCTCGAGTGGTAGGTCTCCCCCAGGGAGGGTCATTACTGACTGTACTGATACAGGAATTAGAAGAGAAGAATGTGTGATATTCACTGCAGATTTTGCAAAACCTGAAGTCCCTGTATTGTTCAGAATTACCAAAAAGGAATCGATGTCCTCTTGGCAGTTAGCACCAGTACTTGGAACCATAATAGCATCCACCGTGATTTGGCGGAATGCACTCCTGAACTGAAATACATCTGGGTGGTCCCTGTACCCACCTTCCCCCCCCCCCCACGAATTATTGAAAATAAATTCTCCAAACAATCTTGATTGAGTCTGTTGGATAATAGGTAAGACAGCTTGTACTCTGAATGTAACCCATCCCACAACTGTAACAGACCTTTGATTGCCATCTCCCATCCAGAGAGGCAAGGCAGCTTTCGTGGAGTGGACCAAGTGATTTGATACCATCCAACCATGTGAGGCAGTTAACTAGAAATTCCTTGTGACCTGATTTCAGACTCATGGCATGTTGAACATTTGGTACATCTTCTCAACAAAGTCTGTGTACTCTTAAATCAACACACAATACATTCCTCATCATGAGCATTTGACAGTTTGTGAAAGGTTGTCACATCAACCAAATTAATTGATTAATTAGATATATAATAATAATTAAATAATTTAAACATACTTTTACTTAGCACATTTCTCCTTATAACACACTACACACCCAGCGCTCAGTTTTTACAGGAAGGTTTGTGTGACAACAGGAGCAGAAGAAGAATAATGTAACAATGCACGAAAGAAGAGACAAGAAAGAAGAATCAACAAAGAAGAGCACCCAAAGAAGAATCAAGAAGGAAGAAATCTAAGCGATTATGACTGAGAATTTCCGGGGAAATCCAATTAAACAAACCAACACTGCTATATGGAATAGCATGAGCAGTAAGAGAATGTCAGATATGCTACAACAACACTCAGTAACCACTGTAGTGTCTAGACAAAACATGGTGAATGAAACAACTAGAGCAGAGAATTTAGAGTAAATATACTCTTTGGTTAAAGGAACAACGAGAGAATAACCGTCAACATATCTCACAATTTCGTTAGTGTGAACTTAGCTTTAATAAAATTTAACTGAAAACATATCACTCACCTTTCCTTGTCTTTGGGGAATCGAAAAAATGGTAACTCAGGCCTTTTCTTTCTTGAATTGCGGCAATTAACTGCAGCACAGAACTGTGTCCTTGTCAAGTTGTTGACATCTTCCGACTCCAATTACGCGCCCACCGGTAGAGGCGCCACCGTCGCCCGCAGTTACAAAGGCGAAGCACGAGTGTCCTCTCTTTACTTCTCTATAATCTTTGGTCAAATGAAGAAACGAATATGGAATTAAAGGAAAACTCGAATATAATAATAGTTCTCCAAATAATAGATGGATAAGTATAATAGAAAACTCAGGAAGATGGGATGAAAAATTTGCAGCCTCTTAAAAAAACGCCTAAAACGAAATAGGCAGGATTGATATATTGTATGAATAGGATGCTGAATGTACTGTATGCCAAGAGAGGTACTGATGATTGAACAAAGTTTGGAGAGCAGACCGGAATATCCCTTAAATGCCACTGTTAGCTAAATTACACTAAATGAAAACAGGACTTGATGAAAAAAAAAGTAAATGGATCAGGAAAGATACAGGAAAAAGTAAAAGCAAATAAAAGAAGAGACATAGGAAGTAAAAAATGAAAATGATGAATAATGACAGAAACAATGGAGACATCATAGAGTCCCAAGAAAATAAATCGTATTTAAAACAGAGAGAGAGAGAGAGAGAGAGAGAGAGAGAGAGAGAGAGAGAGAGAGAGAGAGAGAGAGAGAGCACATCCCCCTATAGCAGGAGCACCAGCGACGGCAGCACCTTAGTCTGGGTATACCTGGCCGGGGCCACCCACCAGGATGAGTGACGGATCATAAATGCCACCCGACAGCTTTATGTCGCGCGCTGACCACAGCCTAAACTCGCATACTGAAGTATCCCGATGGTCCATTTAACAGCGCCTTTTTTTCCAACTTTTTCTCTCACTACGCGCACTCCAGACTCATTTACTCATGCAAGGAACTCATTTACTCACACTAGGGCCTCGTTTTCTCCTGTCAGTGTCGTTATTTTATGTAAGGCTCCCGGCGCGGCGCTCAGGGGATTCTGTCCATTATCACAGGACTTCCAGCGTACTAGACTACGGGCGGACCTTATTCACTGGTGGTTACACTTTTCAGACATCAGCTTGAAACGGTGAGGTCGTTTCAGTTGAAGCTTAAGTTTCGTTTCATAACAAGATCAACAACAGCAAAGACAATGAAAATGATAATGTATGTTATTTTTAACAACAGAAGTTCTTAACTTTCGGGTTACTAGGCACCTCGTCAGAAGAAATTTAAAGGGGCATTAGCCTTCGAAAACTAAAGAATTATGCATTTTTTTTTTAGATAAAATACTTCAAAGTCTATGCAAGAGAGGTCATTTTGTCGCCTGCATTGTTTTTAATCTAATTATGAACTTATTACTGTCAAAGTGTACATGTAAAGAAACCTGCAACGTTTAAGGGCGTCCATTCTATAATAAGAAATGGGATAACTGAACTTCACCGGATTTTATATTGTAGTCACCCATGTTTCTCTATTTCTCTCTTTCTGATCTTGTAATACAGTGTTAAGTGCACTCAGCCCCCAGTCTGATGACCAAGCGTTTGATTCTCAAACCAGACAAGGTCGGACGACGTGAACACGTTCCTTAAAATCCAGCACGTCTTTGTCGACTTAGGCTGGAATTTAGGTATCTAGTTGTCAGTAGAGTATTATGGGTCACGGCTGGGGTGGAGAGAGAGAGAGAGAGAGAGAGAGAGAAGGAGGAGGAGGAGGAGGAGGAGGTAAAAAAGTACAAACGTTAAGTGTTCACTGCTCTGTCAAAATGTACACCATAAAAACGGGAGGGAATCTCTTCACTTTTAATTTAAATGACATACAAGATCACTAAGTTACAATATGATTCTAAGGACTTATAACCTCAGATTCTCCGTTTGAATGACAACGTGTCCCAACGACCGGCCTCTGGGTAAGGTTGTTTTTATTCAGCCACTGATTATCAGGGCCTGTGACGATTTGTCTCGGAGAGCAAAAAGTCTTTACAAAAGCTATTAGGAGGCAGAGAGAGAGAGAGAGAGAGAGAGAGAGAGAGAGAGAGAGAGAGAGAGAGAGAGAGAGAGAGAGAGAGAAATCACTTTGTCAATGAACACGTAACACCGGAAAAAGATGAAATACCCTAAATAAAGTGATAAGTTATGAGCATATTATTTCATTATGATTTCAGTAGCACAAGTGGTGAAGTCGATGACGATTGCCAATATCAAGATGTTCATATTATAATGCTTAAAACAATTTTGTGGTGCTAACGGAATCCAGAAGTATGTAATTTGTTTCTAACTGTTATCATTTTTAATATTTTTATTATTCTCAATATTAGTACTGCCATTACCATTATTATAATTTACTATTTTTGCCACCACATCAGCAGCTGTATGGTCATTGCCACTTATCACTTTTATCATATTATCTCGTGTTTCTAGATTTTGTGCACTGTGCTGTATCCACTTTGTATATCCCATGTATATGGCCCTGAGCCAAAATTAAGATATTATTATTATTAGATTTTGTCGAGGTTGTAGTGAACATGTTCCTATAAATCTACGGACATTACACATAAATTCTGATGCAGAACATTCAAAGACTGTGGGTAATTGATTTTAAATTACGAGAATAATAAGAAGTTTTCTACAGAGATAACCCTCTCGCTCAAACATTGAAAATATTTAGATTGGTCAAAAGCAAAATATATAAGCATATAAACTGACTGTACTCCTCTGCATTACGTTAAATGATAAAACAGCGAGAGGCACTTGATTGTGAATTGTCTAATTAGCTCAACATTTTCGTAAGTAAAATGAGAATTTTTGCTTGAATTACTAGCATTGCAAATCCATAAAGAATGCAGATGACAAGGATAATGAATACTTGATCGATTCTGAAAATAAACTTTCATGACGTAAAACTTTATTGACGGAAATTGACTGATTTTATGTCATTCAGGAAAGAGATTCAGAGAGTAAAGGAAATGAAGTACGAAGACTTAAAGGTGGAACAGGGAGAGAGAGAGAGAGCTCCACAGTTGCACCAACAAGTAATAGTTAGAGAGGTTGGACACTAAGACTGAGGAAAGGAAGCGGGAACTTAAATAAAGTAAAGAGCTAAAAAAAGTGTGCAGCTAGGGGCTGAAGGGACACTGTAAACAACATTTAGTATTGCATACAGCGTACCACGACAGGTGCACTGACGGCACTGCTCTCCTCTAGAAGGTCAGTTAAAACTGAGTAAGATTCCTACTGCTTCGATGAAAGGGAAAAGAACTACTTATCTTTTCCTCTGACAACTCGGTTAATTATTATAATCCATAAGTTCTGGGTACACATCCTACTGAAAAAATCATACATTGGTCTCCTGTTCTACTGTCTTCTTTGGATTTTAAATTGAGTAAGTTCAGAGACATTTAAAATACAATTTACGATCACTGCAAAGAATTGGCTCTATTGAAAGGGATGTGTTTGGAGTATTTGAATGTCCTCACCAATAGATTACAGCTAATAAATTAAGAAAAACATAGAAAACTCGTTTCACAATCTTTTGCAATAGCTTGCTTGTATTACCAACTATCGTGAAACTATAATAAGTTTCTCAGTAACTGCATGGATAAAAGTTTGGTTCGACCAAGTCCAACATTAATCAAGTATTTTTGCTTTGACCAGCAAAGATGAAATGGAAATTTGAGTATCAACGACAACGTTACAAGCAATGGCATTTCAAAGCCTACTGATCATATTCGAAAATTTCTGATGGAAAAAGGATCGTTCAGAATTCAAAACTTTCTATCAGTGACCTTTCAAATACATTATTTCCGAAGAAACAGAAACTCATAAACTCTGGTAGGAATCCCTTAAACAAAACTGTTGGTCGACCACCATAAAACTCTACGAAAACGTCAGCAGTATCTGGAAGCAAGGGACCATTATTCAAGACACTTGAGAATCATGCCTGTGATCAGAAACTAAGCAGCTAATTCAGGGCCAGAATTGTCTACAGTGCCCCAAGCTTCAATCGTCTCCTGTTAACAGAGGCCGTCTCATTAGCTATAAAAACATGCACATCACTGTAAAAATTCAGCCTGACAAAAGATATTTAAATTTTCAGTGGTCATTGGAATTGAAATGTAGTAAATGATAATCAGCCATAAAGAGTCTGGGTCAATAACCTGATCTGTAAACTTTGCCACAAGTCTTGAGTCTGGTCGAAACACAACTGTTTGAGTATTCATTGATTAGATACAACGCTCTTTTTCCCCTTCCTTTCTTCCGCTTTCTCTGAAAAACGATTTGTGTCCAGCTGACACACCACAAAGGCAGCTCTCATAAGGGAAGAGTATTCCTTTTAGAACACAATGTTCGTAATTCAATGGAGGTAAAGTTTAGCCACAACAAAATTTGTAAACGAGAAGGGTGTTAATGACAGAAAAAATTTTGTTCGCAAGGTTACAGTTCAGGTTTTGACATAGTGGAAACAAAACAGCATATTGATTTCAAAAAGCATTTCAACATATGAAATGCAAATGGTCATAATGAACTTATTTTCTTTATGAAAGGGATTTTGTGATGCTCGAGAAGGACTGAAGTTGTTTCCCGGATGAATTTATGAAAGCAATGAGAGGGCTCAATACCTAAAGTTATAAGGGGTGGTATTTGATAAACGTAATTCTATTTTCATGGTTCTGAATGTGTGAAAGAAAGGAAAATTCTTTTAAATTCTTTTTAAAAATCAAAATGTATTTAAAAAGCTCTCAGTATTTCCATCTTTTCATTTCTCCTCTAACATTTCCATTCTACGTTAGTGAAGAATTGCGTCACACGTGTTTGCCCTGAAATTGCCCAAAACACCTTTCATCAAGGCGTTCACTAAATTCTTAAACCGGGTTTGACTTTCGGACTGGCGGTTGCCATTACAAAAAACCCAAACAAATAACTTGATCGTATTTATCCAAAAGCTGTGGGACAACAATTTGCAATAATATATTAATCCTACGTGAATAAAGCAGCAGATTCTTTTTAATTCATGATACTTTTGAGAAACCGTTATATTTCATTACAAATACAACAGAGCAGAGCTTATTCCATTTTGGTCTAGAAAAAGAGAGGATATGTGAACTTATCAAAGTTGGTGTCAAAGTCAAAGTTTTCCCATTTAAAGTTTTCTATTTCCAAACTCTTTTGACTCATCTATAAATGTATTTTCTCCCCAGGTTTCATATATCTGACCTAATCACTATAGGGTAAATGGGAGATGACGACAACATCTTGGCATTGATCATATGTCCACGTTAATCGTTACTGGGGTGAATTTTTTGGTTAAAATGAATGAAAAGAGAGAATTCGTCATTTTCGCGTTGAACGTAGCAAGTATTCATGAATTCTTCGCTTTTTGTTAAATATTAAAGAACCCATACATCGAGCAACAGTCTATGGAAAGAAAAACCACGTGCACTGTTTTTTCAATCATAGTATAGATTCGGTGGTTTATTTTTAGGACCCGAAATTACTATAAATCGGAACCACTTGAAAACTCTATACATCTATTCTTTCCATGTCTCCCCAAGAAAAAAAATTGAAGTTCATAGAATTCATTGTAAACAAAGCCCCCTCCAAAGCTAAGGATATATCTTGAAATAATGAAAAACACCCTTGAATTAAGAAAGCAGGATCATCTCATTAAACTTCCTTTTGTTGCTGAGTTGGAAAACCTTTTTAAAAGTTAAATAATACAGACTTGCAGTTTGTTTTCCGCCATTAAGATATACTTAGAAGAAATCGTTGTATAATTCAGATCGTCCCCTCTAAAAATGGAAAATTGTTCCTGGAGTATATAAAGTATCCTGTAAAGTTTGTAGTCTTAAGTCGGATGAAAAGGAGAGTAATCCATAGGAAGAGAGGGTGCAGTTCTCGTACATTGTTGGCGAAAAATCATCTGATGTACTTTCAAAATATCTAAATGATGAACGACCACTGCAACATGAAAATCAGGCGTTATGTTGTAGGTGGCTTGTTAGAAAGTATCCCCAATATTTATGGAAATCAGTCCTTCCATAAATTAGATTTCATAAATAAAAATATTTCAGTAAATGAAGTGGGATTAATCAGCATTGTTCTGAAGTGTGCTAGAAAAAATAAATCCTTCAGAGGACCAAGATATAAATTCAGGAGGCTGTACTATTGCGGAAAGGTGGAAAGGGAATTTTGGTACGTATATAAGATGGAACTGATTTCTCTAAAGCAAAGACATCCTCTCTGTTGGCCGGACAGTCGTGAGGGCCACACTTGGCAGCTTACTTCCTTTAATAAATTACATTATAGGCCGACTTAAGGCTTCCTGTCTCACGATATTAGCATCTAAGGAGAAGGGTAACTGGTAGTTGTAAGAGTAATAGGTATAGTTAAAGACAAGCAATAACACAAAAGTAGTTCTAAAAGTACTGGATATGAGAGTAGTAGTATTTTTGGTGAAAA
>JANJGK010000038.1:29381481-29418981 GCA_039081455.1 Macrobrachium rosenbergii
TGTTTTTAGTTACTATATTGATGGAAGAGAAAATCCCAAGATTTTGGAATAATGAAAACACTGAATTACTTGAAATAAAATAGAAATAGTCAAATGAAATATTTCCATTTAAATGCTAGTCTTAAAACCATAAAAGAAATTCGTGAGAAACTGTTTCATTACAAAATAAGTTTTGAACTCTTAATGTCTAAATCAAGATAAGTCTGTACTGATCGCAGAATGAGTGAAATGTTAAATCCTAAATACGATATAAGGAAAAATGTTTAATATCAGCGTAAGGGACACCAGACACCTTGCTGGAGGGCAGTCACTGAAAGTGAATGTGCTCCAAGAAACATGCTGCGTTCAAGAGCAAGTCAAGGGAAGGCAACAGCGTCCAAGCCTGGAGTGTCTGAACCCTGAGTGTTTCTGGAGGCAATAATATTTCAAGAATTCGAAGGAGATAAAATTGCTACGAGAAAATTATATGTCAGTGATCCTCAGGGAATGGCAAATGGAAATTTTTATTTGTCAGTTGGGTATGAAGAACGAGAAAAGGGATCTCGCTGCCAAACTGTGTTAGGACCTAAATGTAATCAGTAACTGTGAAGTAATCATGTTCAAAATATATGAAACTTAGAGCACGCTGATGAATTCTTAGGCTATACTGTTCGAGAATCGTCAGTAGTACTCTCTTCTTTGTAGTTCTATCTTCAAGAAGTGTGTCGAACTCTGAGAATATTACTAAAAATAATTGTCGTTGTTGTTTTTGACTGAGCTGGCCTTATGCCAGCACGGGCTCTTGCTCAAAGAGCAGCCCGTAATAAAAGTAATCCTTTTTCCTTGTAGTCAGGAATTGGTTTTGCAATTCTTCTGATTGCTCCTATGCCTTCACCTTCCACTCAATATGTAAGGTCGCTTAAATCCCTCTAGTCGAAGTCCTTAAGCGACCGGCTGTCCTTCACCGGAGCGCCTTCCTTTCACTAATTCTTTCCACGCCGTTTTGACAGAGTCATCATTCTTCCTCCCGAAGGTATGACCAAGCCATAGACGTCTGTTTTTTTTACATACTGGAACACTTCTCACACCAGCTCAGTTTTTTTGTCTCTTCTTCCCCACAAAGACTCGAAACACAGCGAAAGTCTTAAATTCAAATACAGTTAAGTGACTGTAATGTAAAAATAGTAAGCATGTGGCTCCTGCAATACACTCGTCCTTTAAAAGCAAAGTAAAATTAATTAGTCATTTGTTAGAAATAAATCAGATGCAAAAGGTACCTGGTTCCCCGCAAGCATTTCCATGCTACTAATAAAGTTTTTCTACTTCGAAGTATGAAAATATGAGTAAAGTCTCCCTTAAGGTGTATCGTGAATAAGGAATGCTGCGACAAAAATAACATTCTTGGCGAAAACAACAACAAACTCGAAACGGGATTAAAAATTCAAAAAATTCTCAGAATTTTAAGTCAGAACCAACACAAAAATGTATACGGTTGCGTTAGCGTGGATTAAGTAACATCAGGATTGGATACACTTGAAATTAAAACTATTAGATATAATATTATTGCCACAAACAGTTTCAACTTTAAAGGAACATCAACCAGTGCAATCTCATATTCAGCAATGCGGGTATTTAGCGAGTAAGTAAAGTGTTTTATCTTATTGCCAAAACTGTTTTCTTTTTAAAGCGGCTAAGCATACCTCATCCTTTAATAAAAAAAATTCTAGATTGGCGATACACCTTATAAATTTACAGCTCTTTTTCAGGCATATATTTGTAACTGTAATTTTATAGCCACAAAGTAATATCATAATGGAACTTGAAAGGTTGTCAATCAGTCTAGTTATAGTGGAAGCGTTCAATTCAAAAGCTAATCAGTAAATCGTATATCACTGACAACAACACGGAATTTCAGAATTTATATCAGGTCAAACAGTCGAACATTTTGCAGGTACTTTTGTATCACCTGGTTCTGATGTTAAAAAGACTTGGCATACCGTCCTACTTCCCGATTAAAATCCTACCATGCCCTTTGTTCCTTTCAAAAAGGACAAAGTACCTTTTTTAGGCCCTACAATAAATTTTGGCCACATTACTCCTGAACAAAAACAGCATAAACACCGAAGGAGTCTTACAATCAAAAGTAAGTAATTAATCCGTTCCAAGGCCATTCTTTCGCAGCTATAAGAACTTTGATTTAGCACTTGAGTTGTGGTAAGAGAGGAGCAAAAAGACGGAGAGAGAGAGAGAGAGAGAGAGAGAGAGAGAGAGAGAGAGAGAGAGAGAGAGAGAGAGAGAGAGAGGGGGGGAGGGGGAGCTTAATATGGGATATAGGGATGCTTACACCATATGTTATCTGGGTTATACCTCGATGACATTGGTACCTCAAGGACTGGGTTAGCAAGTTCCCCACTGAACCACCTAATATTCCGTTCATTTTTCCTGCTAAGAATAAGACTTCACCTTGCACCAGCTTATGGTTACAACTCAACACGCGCACGCGCTGAGACGCGTGAATACCCGAGTGCAAACACACAGGTACACACACACACACACAGATAGACACAGATTATGTAATATACTAATATATGTATGTATGTATATGTGTGTGTGTCTCTCTGTGTATATATGTATTATTATATATATATATATATATATATATATATATATATATATATATATATATATATATATATATATATATATATATATATATATATATATATATATATATATATATATATATTAAGAGAGAGAGAGAGAGAGAGAGAGAGAGAGAGAGAGCGAGTTCCAACGAATTCCTTTTAATCATTCATCTTCAACAAAAACAGATGATAAATCCTCTTAAGAGCAGAATAATGCCTCTCATTATGGGACATTTTACGCATGTCGGGCGCTGTTAATATCAGAGCACAGAGAATATATGGTCAGATTTTCCTTAATGCCGAGAGCGAAAGTGGAGGGGATGTGTTATTTGCGATTGAAGAATACCACAAAATTTATATTTGATGGATGTACAAAAATGTATGGCATTAGTGACGATACAGACACACGTATCAATCTATCTATCCATCTATCTCTCTATCTGTCTATCTATCTATATCTATCTATATATATACATATATATATATATATATATATATATATATATATATATATATATATGTATATATATTTACATACGCACACATATATATATGCATGTGTATGTGTGTATATATATAATATACATATATGTATATATATATATATATATATATATATATATATATATATATATATACAGTATATATATATATATATATATATATATATATATATATATATATATATATATATATATATATATATTTATATGTAAACATATATTCATAAATATTAAGCCGCAGATATCGTTAGTATCGAATTCACTATAATTTGGGAATAACGTACACCCAAGGTGGCTTACAAGTGATAAGAGCTCCTTCGCCGACCGGAGTTCGAACCATACCTCTTATATGTAGGGCAGATGGCTCCTTAAAGCGCTTGGCTACCAGATTTCATCAAGGCTTTCAAGATAAGGTTGTTAACCTCACCTTGCAGCCCACTTCAGTTGACCAACTACGGTACGAGGTTGCATACCTAACTGTCTTCTTTGATCAACAGGTTGCTTACGAATCGTTCGCACGACCTTTATTTTGGTGAGAAGCAAGCGCCCTAACCGCTAATTATCTAATTATAGCCTAATACCGATTATAATAGTGCCAATTTTTTCCTTACTTGCAATCACCGTAGTACTTATTCAACTAACGACTTCACATATTTACGCTTATTCACTGTAACATTAGTATCAGGGGAAATGTTTTTTTTTTGGGGGGGGACAATTTTGTTCTCATTGGACCTCAGGATATATATATATATATATGTATATATATATATGTATAATATATATGTATATAAATATATATTATATATATATACATATATATATATATAATTTATGTAAATATATGAATATATACATATATATGTATATATGTATATATTATATATATATATGTATGTATATATATATGAATGTACATATACATATAATGACCCATGACACAAGATGATGATAATCACTATTGGATTTTTTGTCTTTAATTTTTACTGTTAGTGCTTTGTCGTATAATTAATTCAGTTACGTCGATTTCTACTAGCACTGTTGATATTCAATTAACAAAATATTTGTTTCTTTACATGCGCATATCTTGTTGATTATGATGTCTGGCATTCTTAAGAGTTTTTGTTTTTGTTATACATTCAAAAGGATACGTCACCAACACCACATACACAAACCGTCTACCTAGAAGAAATTCCTATCTTCGGGAATTTCTGCATTGAAATATTTATATTCAGTAGCTCGAAAGTGACTTCTGAATTGAAAACAAGCTCATACATTTTCCGCACCAGAGTAAAGTCATGTAGTACTCACAGCATTGCCAAGAAAGAATTACAATGGTGAAAGTAATTACCCCTAAATTAGTTCCACCTATCAATTTCAGTAGCAGTAATATAATTTTCAAACTAGCATGAACAATATTTTTTTTATGGTGAGAGTGTTGGTGAGAAGGAAAAGGATGAAAGTGACTGAGAATATCTAAATGAATTCATTTGAACAATACTTGGCGTACTGTAATTATCTTGGCGTATCATTTGGAAAACGTTGAAGGCGTAATTAGGTAATTACAGCTTACACTCTCGCAATATTCACGGTATTTAAACAAATTATCTTGCATTAAATCTCTTTTGTCTTTTATGGAAGGGCGGGGGGGGGGGGGAGGAGGGGGGGACGGTTTTGGTCAGGGTGCCTTATTGCTGGGAAATACAAAATCATAAATGTTCTGAAGATTATAATTTCTCGAATATTTTCCCTTCGCTTTAACTCTGGGCGGGACCAAGAGCAAACAAGAAAAAAATGCGCCCTAGTCTCTTCGGCGGAATCGAGTTCTCTGTACAGCTTGTAATGAAGTCCACCGAAAACATATCTATCTTTCGGTGGTATCGATATAAAGCTGCATGAGCCGCGTCCCATGAAACTGTCAGCCGGCCTTGGTGGCCTGTGTTGTTGCGTTGCCAGAAGCACGATCATTGCTAACTTTAACCTTAAATAAAATAAAAAGTACTGAGGCTAGAGGGCTGCAACATGGTGTGTTTGATGGTTGGAGGGTGGATGATCAACATACCAATTTGCAGCCCTCTAGCCTCCGTAGTTTTTAAGACCTGAGAGCGGACAGAAAAATACAGACAGAAAAAGTGCTGACGGACAAACAAAGCCGGCACAATAGTTTTCTTTTCAGAAACCTAAAAAGCAGAAACCTATTTCAAAGTTTCTTTTTCAACCTTCATCCAGCAAGAAACCTGAAATGCCATGAATCCTCTGAAAACCAGTTCAAACTGGTCACTAAATTTAAAGATGACCCATAAATTAAGACCTTTCAACTCGCTCCTAACGGCAAGGTTGGAGACAAAATTCAGTGCAATGAAATATATGTACTGCGCTAAATGCGTTATTGGTAGAAAAATATAAGGAAACCTGAAACTTCAGGCATTCATTCAAGATTTCGAAGTTCAAACCTGTAATTTAAAAAAAAGAGAAAAAAAAGAACATATGGCAGATATCTTGTCTCTATAAGAAAGCTTGAGGGTAGCTTTCCAAAACAGAATTTTAAGAGATCACGTCAAAGCTTTTTCCACTCAAAAGCGAGTTAACAAATACAAATATTCACTTTTTCACAACAGATACCCGTCAGTAGATAGAGCAGATGTATTAGAGGTCTTCCAGCCTTCAGTTACTGACAAACAAATGGTTAAGCCAGGTTACGTAAAGAAGCTAAGCCGAGGACCCACCCCAGACCACCCACCCACTCCTTTCCTTTCTAGAGACCTTGGTCTGACTGTGCGAAACTAATCGTCCCCCGTGTAACTATTCTACTCATAGCCCCCATTCATAGGTATGCATACATACATACATACATGCATATATATATATATATATATATATATATATATACGTACACATATATGTATATATATATATATATATATATATATATATATATATATATATATATATATATATATATATATATATATATATATGATACGTTTAGCTTACACTGAAGACACCTTTCTTTCCACATTACTCATTCAAATCATATTTGTTCATGCTAGTAGAGTAAGCTATTCTGCAAAGAAAATCTCTGTGTACCACTTCAGAATATTGCAATAAGATCTCCAGTATTAACGGAACGTTTTAGATAGCTTGTAACAACAGCGTTTTTGGTATTGATCTGCATACTCATGAGAACTGCTTAAACAGTTTTGAATGCAAATTGATTTATTTTCCTTTTTATTCAATAAAATCACCATGTTAAGATGTAGATGTTCTTCCTTATTTGCCTACCGTCAATGCTAAACCATGATCTCCACGTCTCGTAGCTTTCTTTTTTTATTTTTGTATGGGAAAAGGTTTCATAACTGCTTTCATCGCTTGCAGGTAGGTTGCCTTGATATTGCAGAGCAAAATAAAAACTTTCATTTACCCAGCAACATTACCTTACTTATTTCAATAATTTTTTATGCCCGGGTCGCCATGACATTATAATACTTCCTTGTCTGTTTCTTTTCTGTTCATAAATTAAACCATAGGTTCGCAAAAAACAGATGTTCTGCCAAGTCCGTCCAATAACAAGCCTGGTCTAGCCAGGTAATGTGCGATAAGTGGACGTTAATCATTCTTACGTAGACGTTACTATAGAGTAGAAAGAGGGGTTAATGACGATGATTTTTGTCCGTGTGTTGAAATCAAGACACTTCTCTTCTGATGTTCCGGGTAATTTGTTGTGTTAGCCATTATGGACACACGGTCTATCTCCAAATGATTCATCGAACATTTACTGTAAAGTTATTTATTTATGAATGATTATAGAAGAGTGAGTATTTGGCTTCTTGTGAATGCTTGTTGATAATGTTTTTATCAGACTCCGTCCGTGAACTTTTATCGAAACAGAGAAAATTCAGAGCTGTCTGTATAATTTTAACGAAAGTATTTTCGTGTAGCTATTCAGTGAGATAATTCTTAATTTATGCTCTTCTACTAATCCACAAATTATAGAGATGTTGTCTAATTTTACTTGAAAAATAATTTATTGCGTCAGTTTTAAATTCATGATTAAGTCATTAACCATATTTTGTAGGTTTCGGAGAAGCATCAAAAGAGATGTCCTGCATATGGACTGGTTTACATGACGGCGTTCGCATTCCAGGCTAATCAGTAGGCTACAGCTTGAATAAATTATGATTCACCCCGCCCGTTAACTGTAGCTCTGTGTACTAAACTTCTAAGGGACAGAAGTAGACGGGTGACAGATAACCGCCAGGTGAAAAGTACCACTGTTCATGGACAAGTTCTACTTTTATTATTATTATATCTGAATTATCTAAAAAAAAATTTTAAAACTTAGTGTGGATCAATCGATTAATACGTTCCCTAATGAGTGAATGACAATAACGGTGGAAAGAAGCCTGAAAAAATTATAGTAATTAAGTAAAAAAAATCTCCGAAGTTTCTTCGGAGCAATCGAGCTTTCTGTACAGCGTATAATCAAGGCCACCGAAAATAGATCTATCTTCAGGTGGTCTCGGTATAATGACGTATGAGCCGCGGCTCATTGAAACTTTAAACACGGCCTGGTGGTGGCCTGTCCTGTATCGTTGCCAGACGCACAATTATGGCTAACTTTAACCTTAAATAAAAATAAAAACTACTGAGGCAAGAGGGCTGCAATTTGGTATATTTGATGATTGGAAGGGTGGATGATCAACCTACCAATTTGCAGCCCTCTAGCCTCAGTAGTTTTTAAGATGTGAGGCGGACAGAAAAAGTGCGGACAGGAAAAAGTGCGGACAGGAAAAAGTGCGGACGGACAGACAAAGCCGGGACAATAGTTTTCTTTTCAGAAAACTAAAAACTGGTTCAGTATCTGAATTGTTTTCAAATTTGGTCCGGAAAATACACGAAATTAACCAAAATTCTCGAATATGATAAAGCAACAGGAAGAGACGAACTACTACTAAATTTTCACAAGCCCGTGGAAGACGTGAAACAGGGTGACGATAGATACGGGACAATAGTTAAAAAGGATGTGGCAGAGAATAGTTGTTGGGATCCAGGAAAGTCAGTTGAAGTTAGTTCCTTTGAGACTTAGGATTAAGACCTATAAAACAGTGATCAGATCAGTGCCGCTGTCTGGTGCAGAAATGTGAGAAAAGAGCAGCAAGGAAAGGAAAAAAAAATGAGGGATCCCTGGAAAGGCCAGAGATGAGAATGTTGACCTGGATCCTTGGAGTGTCATTGTTGGGAAGAGTTGAGAATGAACAAATCAGAAAAAGGGTGGGTATTTTTTTAAATAAAGTCAAGGAAAGTAGGATAAGGTGGTATGGTCATGTGGTTCGCAGGGCTGGGGATGTTCTTGTTAAGGAAGTGTATGATATAACCGTGGAGGGTAGAAGAAACAGATGTAGGCAGAGACTTATGTGGATTGACGTTGTAGAAAGAGACATGATATCGCAGAGGCCCAAGATGGAATTTTTTGGAGAAAGGAGACTAGAGCGACCTACCCCATAGGAAGATGTGATAAAGGTCGTAAGAAGAAGAAGAAGAAGAAGAAGAAGAAGAAGAAGAAGAAGAAGAAGAAGAAGAAGAAGAAGAAGAAGAAGAAGAAAAGTTAGTTGAACAGAACGTGTTTCTCCAAAAGAAATATGAAATACTGTTGTATTTGATGGCTGAGAGTAGCTCATAGTTTATAAGAAACCAGAAATACCTACTTATTGTAGAGAAAGGAACCACATAAATGCGCGATGTGGATGTTCGTTTCCTTGAAGGGGTGGAGCCAAGACTTGAGAACAACATATGCTAATTAGAGTCATTATATGATATGGAGATAAATTTCCTATCTTTTACAACAGACAGCCGTCGCAACAACAATCGTCAGTGACGTCATAAGTTCGGGGTCATGAATTTGGTTTACCTCGAGCTAAGAATTTTTCAGTGACGATATAATTCCCATCTTTATACTCGATTCACTTTCAGTTTTCTTATCAGGAACTCCTGCAACTGTTTACTGAATTCAAATGAGCATACATCTATGTCAATTACGGTTTTTAGTTGTCTGTAAAAGATAACTGCTGACATGGTTTTGTTTGTCCGTCCGCACTTTTTTCTGTCCGCCCTCAGATCTTAAAAACTACTGAGGTTCGAGGGCTGGAAATTGGTATGTTGATCATTCACCTTCCAATCATCAAACGTACCAAATTGCAGCCCTCTAGCCTCAGTAGTTTTTATGTTATTTAAGGTTAAAGTTAGCCATAATCGTGCTTCTGGCAACGATATAGGATAGGCCACCACCGCTTCTGGGGAGCGACTGAGCCCTGCCCGGTCGTAGCTGAGAGTTTCATACTGCAGCACATCGAGAGTTTCGTACAGCGTTATATGGTGTACAGAAAACTCAATTGCGCCAAAGAAACTTCGGCGCATTTTTTGCTTGTTATATACTTCTGATAACCAAATGTTAAATGATGCCAGGACTTCGAATTATCCATATGTGACTTGTTTTTCGGAAGCCACTGCTGTTAGCGTTTCTTACAAGGGATGTAAAAAATTCTCTAGAAAATCCCGTTTTCATGGCTATCGAGTAGCGAAAGAAGATTATCTAAGTCATTCCAAATCCTGTGGCAAACTGGGATATGTTTTGCTGTCAACTTTTATCATCTTGACGCCAAGGTGGCCCATATTTTTCTGCTATGTTGTAAAAACTGAGGTCCCGAATATTGGGTAAGGTAATAGTACACAAGCATGACCTTAAACTACTTGAATTTAGCCATCATAACGTCTGCTCGATGCATATTTTGTCGGTAAAATGTTAAAAAAAGACAGATAATCTGTCCATATAAGGACGAAATATAGCTCTGTGGATCATGTCTGACATCTGCGAAATTCCTGAATTTGCAAGTAAGTGCTCGTTGACCATTTTTTTCGTCTATGCTCCAGTGTCTGTTGCTATGTACGTTGCGTAAATACGACTTATACTAATAAACTACACGTTATAGCAACTTGTGTGTTGTCAATAGTCCCTTTGTTCCGTAAACTCGTGGTCACTGACTGTTAACTTCTCATTATCTAGAACGTCAGTGTTTAAAATGGAGTATAATGCAATAGCGGAAAACATCTCGGCTGGTTTCCTGAGGAATCGTAAAACAAACTAAACTGTTAATGCTACTGACTCAGAAGAAGTACTTTTAATTGAAGTTCTTCCATGCAACTTAATCACTTCCAATTCCCGCATGCACAAATAAATTTATTAAGGAACTGAGGAAAGATATTTTCTAGAAAACTATACTTTCGATTGCATTTGCCATGGTAATAATAAGAACAATAACAGAATTGATAATCATAATGGCAATAATAACCAAAAATAACAATGATGGTGTGATTTAAAGTTGTTATTCCACCATTGCAAAGACCATATCAACATCAGTAGCTGCAGTTATATAATGATAAGAATGGTGATGATTATGATAGTGACGATTATGGAGAATAATATAAAGACGTGGATATTATTTCTTAGCTCATTGTTCACAAAGTATTCTTGCAAATACAAAAGCAATGTAATAAAAATTCATATGCCTATACTCCCGCACGAATACATACACACCTACACACATGTATACATACAGTATATATATACATATGTATATAAAACATATATATATATATATATATATATATATATATACATATATATATATATATATATATATATATATATATATATATATATATATATATATATATATATATATATATTCTTGTGCAGAAGGGTCTGTTGTTCATATTTGTACTGTAAAATATAACTCTTATTTCCCATCGAAATGAGCATGGCTGTCTGCACCACTCACTCATATCTTCAGCTGATACGCTGACTATACAATTCCCCCCTTCGTTAGTTTATCTAATCAGGAGGTGAGTAGCGTATGTGTGCTCCAATATCTTTCCGAAGAGAAATGCCATGTCAGCAAGATGACCTTTTAGATGAGCTATAAGTGTATGTTCCCTTGTAACACAAAGAAGCAACTTTTGTGAAGTGGTTTAAAAATACATATATAATTCTATAAATTTTCCAAAGCCGAGAACTATATTGTACAAATACAATCAGTTATTCAGCGATTTAGAAATAAAGAAAAAAAAAGGGGGGCATTTGAAGCTTAGTATTCAAGAAACAGAAGGAAATGTATATGAAGTTCCATTCAGCTTGAGTGAACGCCTGGATCATGATTTACTGTGAAACATTAGCGGTCAGCTGAGCCTATTTCTCATATCTATAGAGTTCTTGTTAGGGTGAATTTTACGCCTGATATGACGATGGTCAACAGACACTCACTTACCGACTTGAAAGATGGGATGGGGCGTTACAAAGAAAATGAACAACAGACTCCAGTATATGATTTATCATATATAAAAAAAAAAAACGGCAGGATATGAGCCAATCACCGCAGGAGTTGAAGAACAACATCTTTCGTCACTGATATAAATCAAAGGAAGTTGTTTGTCATCTAGGCTGTAAGAGAATGATTTACTGGATGTATGGCAGAGTTAAAGTTAAGTATACTTTGGTTTAACCAGACCACTTAGCTGATTGACAACTCTCCTAGGGCTGGCCCAAAGGATTAGACTTATTTTACGTGGCTAAGAACCAGTTGATTACCTAGTAACGGGACCTACAGCTACAGCTTATTGTGGAATCCGAACCACATTACAGCGAGAAATGAATTTCTGTCACCAGAAATAGATTCCTCTTATTCTTCATTGGCCGGTCAGAGATTCGAACTCGCGACCAGCAGAGTGCTAGCTGAGAACGGAGCCCACCCGCCCTATGAGGAACTAAGTTTCTGAAGGTATTCTCACCTTATGAGGGACAATCCCATCTGAAATTCTATGATATCAAAGGAAGAAAATAGTGACAAACACTTTACAGATGGAGAGCAGAAAAGGAAATATTGACCAATGGTTATTTAATTTCATATGTTTCTAATGGAAGACCGTACGAGTCACATTTTCCTTTTAATTCTTGTAACTGTTTTTTCCTCTGCTTGTTACTCAGATAACATAACAATTTTTCAAATGAGCAAGAATCTGGTCCTACTAGAATGCGGACGACATAGTTCTCGTCTCCTTAGTCTAATCTTCTTAATCCTATTCAGACGTGATGGCCTCGAGACCTACAAGCAAGCCAGCTAAATCGGCAAATGTTTATTCGAACAACAAGCAAGCTGTTTTGCCTCCACCAGTCTGCTATCGCTTGCATCTGCAAGCAGGCTAACAGACAATACTAGACGGCAAACAGCAGGAACCAAAAAGAAGGGCGAACTGAAACCGAGTCTCGACCCCATACGATAGCAGCCTCCCACGACGATGGTTTTCTTGTAGTAAGGGCGTGGCGTCTGGTCGCTAAGGCGATGGGTGTGTCCACAGCATTGAAGCTTGGGACGGAGGAAGTCTAGGGACGGGAGGGTATGCACTCAAGGATCTTTGAGGCCATAGGAACAGATACCCAGGTATAAATATAGGGTCAGACGGTTGTGTGCAACATTAGAGCAAGGGGAGGTGGTCAGTGCCCAAGTTGTAGCGGTCAGGAATAAGAGATCATGAAGTTCGTTGTAAGTAACACAGAGGCAAAGCTCATGGAAGTTTCCAAGTTAATATTTCTCTGGATACAGGAATATAATCATTAGCAGTATTTATAAGGCATCTTGGGATTACGCTACTCACAAAAGCCTTTAATTTATATAGGTACACATTTTCCAATTGTTTAATTTGTACCGTTGGAAGTCTGTACTTTTTCTAAAACAGAATATCTCTCCTACATTTTATTTTATATTCATCTTCGTAAAATTTTCTCCTTTTTATAAAGGAGAATAACAGCTAAATTACCTTTTGAATATACTTTCATTTAATATCTTTTAGTCATATTCTTAACCTTATGCGAGTATGCTGGTTTCTGTATAATGTATCTCATAAAATATTCATTTTTTCCTTTCACGAAACTCCAAGCTTGGAGGCATAAATGTTTTCTGTTGTTGCTAGTGAGAGAGAGAGAGAGAGAGAGAGAGAGAGAGAGAGAGAGAGAGAGAGAGAGAGAGAGAGAGAGAGAGAGGTGTTTCGCATTACTTCAAACAAAACGTAGAAAGATTATTCAGGTAAATGCCTGACTCAGATAAAAAAAACTAAGTCACTTTGCATTGAGAGTGATGTTGATGATAATCATGATGGTATTCATAAGCATACAAATGTGTTCGCGTTGTTTATATATATATATATATATATATATATATATATATATATATATATATATATATATATATATATATATATATATATATATATATATATATATATATATATATATATATATATATGTGTGTGTGTGTGTGTGTGTGTGTGTGTGTGCGTGTGTGTGTGTGTGTGCGTGCAATTGCGTAAGTGGACACCCATACAACAGTACACAGAGTTATATAATAATGAGTGTTAACAAGGCGCTCTCCCTTCAAACAGAATTAAGCTTCGAGGTCTGTTGATCAGTTCTCTAAATTATATAAGGCATACGTATAGTGAAGTCTGCTATTAGGTTACTATATACATATATGTATATATATATATATATATATATATATATATGTGTGTGTGTGTGTGTGTGTCTATACATACACATATATATATATATATATTATATGTATACAGTATGTATATGTGAAGGGAACATCGGGCTTTTCACACTCATTCGAGTTTAAGAATTCCTTCAGGACGAACAATAACTTCTTTTTACAGTATTTACTATCTCAGCCACGCTTTCATGACTAAATTGTATCGGGAGCAATTTTTCACTCTGTCGGTTAATTAACAATAACGATTTAATATTTCAAAAGTAAAATGGTGAAGCTACTAAAACGCTGCGTTCATCAGTAAGCATCTGACCTTATTTGAGAAAAGCTCAATTATTTGTGTGTTTCCCACACCCGGTATGCATAAGAAATTTTCTAGGTATTTCCACAACATATCCGACTTGTATGTGTACCACTAACTAGAATGAGTATTAGCAGAGACCTTATATATAAGGTCCCTGGTATTAGTGTCCAGTTTTCTTGTCTTATATTCATATGTCTCTGTTTTTTTGCTGTTTTCTGTTATCATATGTATGTATTTTAGTCTCTGTTGGTTTGCAGTTGCCCTCTTAGCTTGTTCTTTGTGAATATGTGCAAACCATGAATAATAACAGAAAATGTTAATTATCAGTTGGGCTTTTATTTGTTGTCTTGTATTAAATGTCATATCAAGCATTAAATCACTCCGTGATACCACGAGCGTAATCCTGACATTATCACATATGCTTCCTGGATTTCACTTCTTCTGAATAACTTCTGTCTTATCAATTAATTACGATCTTAACAGCATTAATTGCCTATCCACAGGTGCTAGCATTAGCCGCTGTGGCAGGAGTGGGAGCACGTTCAAGCGGATACGTGCACCCAGCCGGCAACATAGGAGAGTCAGGCATCGTGAGAAATGATGGAACGACCGAAATCTTCACCCCCGAGTTCGCCCACGACATCTTGATGATCGGACCCGCTGGCATCATCACCAAGTCTGGCAGGAACGTGCAGCTTACAGAAGACCTGCGCTTGGTAGTCCCAACTCGCGCCAAGCGATCTCCAACAAGTTACAAAGACTCAAGAGGTACCATCGGCACCGCTGGCATCCATCGCCCTGACGGTTCCACCGAGCTGTTCACCCACGACTTTGCCCACGACATCCTGCTCATAGGACCAGCTGGAATCGTCACGAAGTCTGGCAGGAACATTCAGATCTCAGAGGACTTGCGTCTTGTAGTCCCAGGCCTCCCAGCAACGCCATCTCGCAAGAAGAGGTCTCCCACAAGCTACAAGGACTCCAGAGGTATCATCGGCACTGCTGGTATCCTTAGAAAGGATGGATCTACAGAGCTGTTCACCCACGAATTTGCTCACGACATCCTGCTCATTGGGCCTGCTGGAATCATCACCAAATCCGGTAGAAATCTCCAGCTCACAGACGACTTTCGTTTAGTGACACCCGTTCTGGCATAATTACCAGCTGAGAATAATGTCCAGTACAGCTGAAACAGTCTTTCAGCATAAACTTCTGGATAGGCACAGTGTCGCCTTTTGCTCAGATTCCTCAAAACCTAACTGTATGTAAGAGGGTGTACATCTGTTTAAAGCTGTTTTCTTTCTCAGAACTGACGTGATCATTCGACTGAATTCAGCATTGCTCTGACCACCAAACCTAGCTTAAAATCTTACTTTTTGTTCTTTTCTCCAAACGTGTCATATTTGGTCCTACACCAGTCTGTGTTCCTCGCTCTGGACACTTAGAAAAACAAATTTTGTATTCTAGTTTTTTCTCATCAAAATTCATAATTTTCATCATCAAATACATTTTTCTCTCCGACCTATGTGACTTTTTAGATGTGACTAAATGACTGCATTTTGAATAAAGCGATATGAATTCCTTACTTTCTAGTGTTTTTAACATATTCTATTTTGTAAATAAGAAGTTTGCATAATGAAGTGATATTGGGACATGAAATCTTGGCTCATAATATTGTCATGAATCCAGTTTTTCCTCCTTTTTAACTTTATATTTCGGCATATATGCCACTAATCACACAATCAAATCAAGTCTTTGCTGCCTTGAAAATAAAATCCCTAATCATTATTTTTGTTACTGTCATATTTCTCAGGAAACAAATATGCCAGAATTTGCGACAATAATGACGACGGTATGTCAGTACAACAAAACAACAAGGCGTTTATTCCAAAAGAGTCATTATCCATGGTAACTAAATGGCTGACTAAATTCCCCCAGTGATTGTGCATTCAACCACTGAAAAGTAATTGACACTGAGGAATTAGTAACTGCACAGTTAGCGAAGTGCTAAAACTAATTATTTCCGAATATCATTAATCAGGCGGTATGAAGTTTCTTCAATCGTTTATGTATCACAAGTTTGTCCTCAATGCTTTATCTTGGTATTTCCTGTGCTTCGGCTGATCAGCATTTTCATTCATTCATTGCTGGGCCAAAATTGTCTGATGCGACATCACCAGATAGTCCACCTGAAATAGTCTTACACTGACAATGCAAGTCCTGAACTGCTTGGTAAGGATTACAGGAAATCCATGATGGTCCTTCTCTCATTGAGGTCCACAAACTTACTATGTAGCAACAGGTACCATGATTCAGTATTGGTGAACAGAAGGTTGTATTTCCTTTAGCAAAGTCTTTGTTATTATTCTTTTTGTTTGGTTTCATTGTGCTTAATACAATGATGAAGGAAGTTGACATTCATGCAGGTGTGCGTTGGGTAAGTATTATTTGTCTAATTTCATAAGTCTATACTGCATTAGAAATTGTAGTAACGCTGCATGGGTAGCTAAACATTCTAAGAGAACGTTCGAAAGTTTTAATAAATTGTTCAGCAACTCCATTGGTCCTAAGGTGATTCGGCATTCTCATTAAATGTATATTTCTTGTACTAAAAACCAGTGCTGGAACTCTTCTGACTGAGATGTAGTGCTGTCCTTTACAGAAGCCTGCACTGCCTTGTTCTGACAGACATATCTCAGCTTATTGACGCTGAATTTCTTGCATGAATGCATGGGACCTTGCACGAGAGTTAATCAGATCGAGCAAGTTGTTTCATGTAAAGTTAAGAGCATAATCCAGGTGCAGATGACTCAGAGGTTTTTCTGGTAGCATTCTATGCATGTTTGACTTACTTAGCTGGCACCTCTAGGCAAAGGTGGCACATGTCCAGATATCTGTGTTTATTTCAGACCAATCTCAACCTTCTCCATCTCCCACCACATTTTCTATGATGAAGTCAGTTAGAAGGACAAACAACAAAAAAGGTGAAATGATATTCCTTTGTAGCACCAAACTTTTTAATGTAAATTCACTTGAAAATGCTCCATCAAAATTTGCATCTCCTTCATTCCTGAATAATTTCAGTAACATAATATTTACCAGCAACGCCATAATGATGCAAGACCTTCCGCGATATTGGTCTGTGATGCTGTCAAATGCTTTCATGCAATCAACAAAAGCCATGAGATGGGGATTTTTAGATTACATACACTACTGAACATTTTGCCTTAATATAAATATTTGATCTGTCCAGTTCATTCATTATGCTTTGTTTTCTCAGTCTATATTATGCAAAACAGTCTAGCTAGTATATAAAGTTTCCTTTCAGTTACAGCTAAAACCATCTCCGTAGTGGCTCCATCATGATCTGGTTTTTCCATTTTCTAAGTTTTTTTTTATTAATGATTCGACGTCAAAAACTGTGAATCTGTTCAAAACTATTTTCAGGGCTTCTTCGGATGCTTTTATAGGCTATTAATTGAATACTCCCCTTCACATCTCTTGTTCATGACATCAAATGTTCTGCCGAAAGATGCCTTTCTTCTTCTGCTTCTGATGTTATTATTGACTTTTTCCTCCATTAGAAAGGTTTTTCCTCTATACCTTTTTACCCACTGCTATTTCTTTAATAGTTCTGTGGGCTACCTTTAAACCAGTGCCACTCCCTAAATACATGGCTTTGTTAACATCATCAGCTTTTTTAAAAATCCAAGAATTCTCTCTTATTTCTTATTGATCTTCGTTTAACTTCACCATCTAGGATAAAAAACGGGAAGCCATTTCTTAAAAACTAACCTAACGCAACCTAATCTAACTTAACCAAGGGGCATGGCAAAAACACCGGGGCTGGTGCAATACTAGCATACCATCTATCTCAGGAATTTGCTTCCCGGTGTATTTAGTAGCGTTATGTCCATATAATCCTCGTTCATGCATGAGTAAGAATCAGGCTTGTTCTTAATTATTTTATAATAATGGTTATCATAAAAATGTATAGTATCGGTAAAGTTTATTATTACGAATTAGTTTCCGTTCACATTACTATTTCAGCAAGTTGGTAAAGATTCATGAAATGAAGCATTCACCAGAGGTCCATGAATCTCTGAAAATAGATTACTCTTCAATCCTGTTTCCCAGTTTAAGTCAGTTTTTCCTAATTCGTAAGTTTCGTACCACCAGTTTACATCATTTGCAGATCGGTGGAAAAATTTTAGCGCGCCCTTTCTTCAGGTTTTCTTCAGATTTTCTTCAGATTTTCAATAATGTATGTTTAATAAACTGCCTGTTAAGTCAAATTTTTATCAACGAAAATATATTTCACATACACTTAAACTTCAGCATAAGAAATTGCATTTCACAAAGGTCCCAGCATTTAAAAAGCCTATTATCTGCTATTAACTGTTGGAGGTATAAGCTATTCATTCTCTCTCTCTCTCTCTCTCTCTCTCTCTCTCTCTCTCTCTCTCTCTCTCTCTCTCTCTCTCTCTCTCTCTCTCTCATTCTAAGTTCCTTTCCTCCTGTCTATGCTCAAAGTATTCACGTAGAGGGACAGATTGCAACTCTAAAACTCCTGATTTTTTTCCCTCTCTGCCTTAATGGATTTCTTAGTCTCACTGAAACTTGCCTTCTACGGATTTTATTAGGTTCTATTTTTACTTCGTTGATGAGATGCATATATATGTAAATACATACATACACACACACACACACACACACATATATATGTATATATATATATATATATATATATATATATATATATATATATATATATGTATGTATATATGGGATGCGGGTTCGTTTCCCTCTACCGACAATCATAATGTTTTCATGCGTCTTGCACTTGGATCCAAGGCTTTGTGGTGACAAGAGTATTCAAAAAGCACAAGAATTCGAGAAGTTAATAGGCCACTGTGTCCATTATATTTACCTGTACATATGTATCTGGTAAAAAGTGACCGGTAGATTACATACATATATATATATATATATATATATATATATATATATATATATATATATATATATATATATATATATGGACAGAATAGATAATCGCACGCAACCTCATAACTTAGTGAAAGGCGTGACCTCGGAGGGAGTGTGAATGTGTAAGTGATGGGTGAGATAGTGCATGACGTACACGTCTTTGGGATTCCTGATCTGGTGGAAGGAAACAACTCGGTCACTCAAGTGCTGCGTCCCCTGGAAAATTCATTATTATTATTATTATTATTATTATTATTATTATTATTATTATTATTATTATTATTATTATTATTATTACTAATTCCAGAGCTGCCGAGGTGGCAATAAAAAAAAACATTCCTAGAATATACAAATCTTTGCAACGGTTAATTTCTAGCTAAAGATGAATAATAATAATAATAATAAGCTAAAAATTAATCGTTGCAGAGATTTGTATATTCTAGGAGTGTTTTTTTTTTATTGCCACCTCGGCAGCTCTAGAATTTGAGCTAAAACCGACGAGGAAGCTCCTTTATTCAATATTAATAATAACTTCAATTCATATCTTCCACGAAGCTTTGTGTAGTTTCGTCAGAAATACATGCCTAACCTTCATACATTATTTCTGCGGTTTTTTCCGAAACTTTCACATTACAAGATTAAGATCTCACGATTCGGCCACTATTTATTTTCCCTCTGCAAGCTAAGTTTTAGTTTATCTAAAAATTGCGAAATCTCCACTAAGCCATCGTGAACATGTGCAGCTATATCTAACTGCTTTTATGTATCAGTAATCTTTGACAAATTATGTTTTGGTCTTCGTTTCTATAAGTGTTATCAGTATAAAAGTCTATTTTCATCAGAAAACAAAACCTACATCATGAACCGAAGCTGAGCCTATATGACTATAGTAAAATTTTTCTAAACTCTTCAATGGCCATGGCAATATAACGGAAGCAGGCTTAAAATAAACACTTTTTTCATATATATATATATATATATATATATATATATATATATATATATATATATATATATATATATATATATATATAATATGTGGGTGCGTGTGTGTGTTTGTGTGTGTGTGTGTATGTATGTGTGTATGTTAACACCTATGACAAAAAATGACTCTACTATAACAGAGTTGGGGCGATACTCCACCTGTTGTAAACTTCTTGTTTAGATTGTCCATAGCGGTGAATTTTCAGTTTGCATATTTTATAAGTAGGCCAATGGCGAGAGAAGCTGGCTACGGGTATCTTTAGTTTAAGTGTTGTATAAGCCTGTTGCAAAAGAGGATTGCCTCAAAGTGGAAATATTCGAAGACTACCATCCCCCCATAGGGTGGTGGTGGTGGTGGAAGTTATGCATTGCCTTAATGTATGTGTGTATGAGAGTCTGTTATTTATTTTGCACGTGATAATATTATTCTTTCAAACATTAAGTCACAAATAGCTTATTAAAATTGACTTTATTATACCTTGCAAATAATTTGAACCCTAAGTGAATTATATATGATAAAAGCACCTTTGCCTTTTATGACTAGTGTGCAGGAAACAGTGACATGTACACAAAATATAGTACTGTGCTCGCTATCAAGGTGGAGATACAATTGCTGCTTTAAGCACAGAACCAGATTTCAGCAGGGAAGTGTACAACAGAGTTGAAATCAGAACTCATCTCTTCTGAAAGCTAAGCACAGCAAGTCAGCTGGGATGAAGTGAAAAGCTCGAGTTCAAAACGTATTTCTGAACTTTAAACCCGTTTTCAATCATTGTGCTGCATTGCCTACTTTAGTTATTATTCTTACTATTATAAGAGTTTTATACTTGATCAGTACTAATGCTAATAATAAAAATCACCACACAATAAAAATGTGCAATTTATTTAAAATTCTGTCGCACATTAAAATGGAACCCAGGATCTTAGAATGATAGCTAAGGGCTCTACCGGATGAGCCACAAAGGTAACTGGAAAAACTGGACTATTAGTACTTTACAGTACCTAAGGAATTACCAAGGCAGGCGGTGCACCTGACATACCAGCGAGCTTTAACCAAATTCCTGACCCACCAGTGACGCAAATGCTAATATTTCATTCGAGTTGCCCCTCCTGGGTGAATTTGAATAAAATCAACGGAACTATTATTCTTAAGCGCGCGCGCAAACACACACACACAAACACAAACAAACACACACACATATATCTATACATATATGTATGTATGTATGTATATGTATATATAGTGTGTATATGTATATAGTGTGTGTATATATATATGTATCTATAAATAAATATATTTATATATATATGTATATATAGAGTATACATATATGTATACATATACAGTATATGTATGTATATATACATACATACACACATGCACACACACACATATATAAATATATATATATATATATATATATATATATATATATATATATATATATATATATATATATATATATATATATATATATCACGAAAACCTGAATGATTACAAAACGAAGAAGAGAAAGCCATAGAATTAATATGCCATAAATCCAAAATATAGCATTTAAGAAAAAAGGACTCGAGAAAATACTTACAAATTTGACGGGATATTTGCTCATGGAATTGATCCACGCGACGTCGGGACGATGGAGGTTATCAGGATCAAAAAACGTCTGCGGAGGATACGGTAGGAACACGAGTCGTCCCAGAGGATCTCTTGTGTCGCCATATTCAACTCCTGGGGATTGAAGGAACTGACTGCCGTTAGAGCAACTGGAGAATGGGATAGGTGTTATTTTCTTGTGATTTCGATAGGAATATTTTGAAGAGAACACAAGGATAAGCTGGAGATATCAATTGATTTTGATGAAAAGAGCAATAGAATAGACTGAAAAGGAAAATAGCATTGATTAAAAAGACCAAAGGTGAAGGCATGAACAGAATTTGACCAAGAAAGCAATAGAATATGATGAAAAGGACAGTAGAATTTAATGAAGAAAAGTAAGTAGAGCTTAGTTTAACCAGACCACTGAGTTGATTAACAGCTCTCCTAGGGCTGGCCCGAAGGATTAGACTTATTTTACGTGGCTAAGAACCCATTGGTTACCTAGCAACGGGACCTACAGTTTATTGTGGAATCCGAACCACATTATAGCGAGAAATGAATTTCTATCACCAGAAATAAATTCCTCTAATTTTTCATTGGCCGGCCTGAGACTCGAACGCGGGCCCAGCAGAATGCTAGCCGAGAACTGTACCGACTCGTCCAACGAGGAACTAGAATTTAATGAAAAGACCAAAGGAATATGATAAAGAGAACACGAGATTTATATCTAATCTCCTGTACTTTTACATCTAAGAATGATAATATTGATACTAAAGATAATCAAGTTATCATTTTAAGACAGCCTACGAGTCTAACGGCATCATACCTAAAGCAGTTAAGCAAGTTCCCATGTTGACATCCTCGTAGGTTGTCGCACCTGGAAACTGACACTCAGGTACCTCAGCTTCCTGGAGCATCTTCACTGCGGGGCTGCTGAGCAAGTATCCAGCTCCTCCGGACATGTATTCGACCTCTCTTCCATCCTGCGAAGAAGAAGAAGAAGAAGAAGAAGAAGAATAAGCAATTACCATAGAGACTGATTCACTAAATGTGAACTTCATGAAAAGTTGAAGGGAGTTCATATTCACATGGAAACATTTTTGAGTAACTATGGGGTGGCCGCACGAAGAGACTTTTTTGCTTGTTTGTGTTGTAAATTGATCAGTGACATTTAAGTAACTGATATTGTAATATCTAACTAGTTATCGGCAGTCTTCATATGAATATTCCTTCCTTTAGCTGTATTTTCTTCATGTATGAATAATCCATTCTACAGATATTCTACGGACGATAGCTTAGCAAGTTCATGAACTTACTTGGTTAATGACAAAAGCTTAGCAAGTTCATGACTTACTTGGTTAATGACATAAGTTTACGCACATTTTTTATCATTATCTTAATCACCTTCATTCATCAACTAACAATAGCCTCTTGCTGTCTTGAGCATCAATCAACCCTCAGATAAAATATACTTCACTTAAAACCTTTTTGCACCCTGTAAATTTCTCTCAATAATAGAAGTACGACGTTTCATTATATATATATATATATATATATATATATATATATATATATATATATATATATATATATATATATATATATATATATATATATATATATATATATATATATATATATATATATATATATATATATATATATATATATATATATATATGTCACGTTAAGTGATGGTTTTGTGGGAACTGCTGGTTCCCCGCTCGTTCCCTTTTGTGGATTGCTGCCTCCTTACCTTCAAGTTTTTTTTGTTTTGATGCTTTCGTGGTGAGCTGCCGGTTTACTGTCGTCAGTCGGGTCTGGTAGGGCAGCGAAGGTAGCGGCAGTGGCAGCAGCAGCAGGCAGTTTTTGGAGTCGACGTTGGTCGAGTTTTTGAGCAGCAAATTGGAGCACGCCTACGAAGTGGAGCACGTCGTAGAGGTGGAGTGTGACCATGAGTAGTCGTGTGACCACGAGCTGCTCATCTTTGATGACAGCGTGAGGCTGTCCTGACGTCTCCAATGGGGTATTCTGGTTGGTGGGTTCTTGTCCCTGTTGTGCAGCTGAGGGCTGTCTTGGTGCCCCGATGGAGACGTATGTTTGGTATTTTATTTTCTGCCTGCTGTTGTTTATTTTTGCCTTTTTTTTAGCTACTTTTTGTTTATAAAGTTGTTTATTTAACTTGATTTTGTTTAGTGCTGCCTTTTGGTTTTTTTTTGTATTTATGGTTTTTATCTTTTTGCCAGACCTGACTCACTTGTAAATATACTTAATAAATTAATATTAAGCTCATTTTATTGTTTTTGTTGTTTTCCCCTCCTTTGTTTGTTGCATCTGCCGTCAGTCATGACAGCCCCGTCCTGAGTATATTAAAGAACCTGCATAACGACCCACTAGGGTCGTTACAATGGCGACTGTGACAGGGCGGCTCTGTTTTGGCTGGCGGGGTTGTTACGGCATTGGAGGGGAGCTTGAGTGTTAAAAAAAAAAAAAAATAATTTTTTTTTTTTTCTTTTAGGTGGGGAGGTGTCACGTTAAGTGATGGTTTTGTGGGAACTGCTGGTTCCCCGCTCGTTCCCTTTTGTGGATTGCTGCCTCCTTACCTTCAAGTTTTTTTTGTTTTGATGCTTTCGTGGTGAGCTGCCGGTTTACTGTCGTCAGTCGGGTCTGGTAGGGCAGCGAAGGTAGCGGCAGTGGCAGCAGCAGCAGGCAGTTTTTGGAGTCGACGTTGGTCGAGTTTTTGAGCAGCAAATTGGAGCACGCCTACGAAGTGGAGCACGTCGTAGAGGTGGAGTGTGACCATGAGTAGTCGTGTGACCACGAGCTGCTCATCTTTGATGACAGCGTGAGGCTGTCCTGACGTCTCCATCGGGGTATTCTGGTTGGTGGGTTCTTGTCCCTGTTGTGCAGCTGAGGGCTGTCTTGGTGCCCCGATGGAGACGTATGTTTGGTATTTTATTTTCTGCCTGCTGTTGTTTATTTTTGCCTTTTTTTTAGCTACTTTTTGTTTATAAAGTTGTTTATTTAACTTGATTTTGTTTAGTGCTGCCTTTTGGTTTTTTTTTGTATTTATGGTTTTTATCTTTTTGCCAGACCTGACTCACTTGTAAATATACTTAATAAATTAATATTAAGCTCATTTTATTGTTTTTGTTGTTTTCCCCTCCTTTGTTTGTTGCATCTGCCGTCAGTCATGACAGCCCCGTCCTGAGTATATTAAAGAACCTGCATAACGACCCACTAGGGTCGTTACAATATATATATATATATATTTATATATATATATATATATATATATATATATATATATATATATATATATGTATATATAGGAATTCTTTTCTTAGCTACTTTCATTTTGGTTTACTTCTTAAAGGTTTGGCTTTTGTTCGACAACAACAACAACAACAATCATAATAATAATAACAGAAGACTAATGTGGCAGTAACTGTTACCTCCTTTATCTTGGGAACCATATTCTTGTAGGGATAATGAGCTATGAATGAACAGTACCAGGAACAAAAATGAGGAATGTATCCCACAAAAATTTCCTCTTGTCGATACTCTCTGTTAAGTATATCAATTGGTATCTGTATAGACTTTGATAGATCTAGACAAAAGTCGAATCGGGAAATATTATCTTTAAGATAATCACATAATTAAAATAATAATCATTTGAATAGTAAGAAAAGCCATTGTCACACAATATACTAATACAGCCGACTGAATTTGTCAGCAAAAATAACCAGACGGCGAATAATCACTGAATAATGGGAGAAGCTCTTTCATTTTTTCAAAATTTCATCTGTTCTGTTGTCCCTTCGGCAGGCACTTAGGAATCATCATCAATTTAAAGAGCGTAGGAGTCACACCCCTATGTGCATTTGATGAATACACGAAGACAATTAATAATAATAAACATATGATACTGACGAGTTCTAGTTGTCCTTTGTACTTAAACATCACCAAATATGCATAAAACTGTGCCCCTTACGTTCTAGTAAAGAAATTCCATCGCTATATCTTAAATATTTCACACACTTACTATTTTAGATTTCTTTCATTAGTGTGAATACTTTCATTGATCATTTAGTTCAGAATTAAAATTTTACGTAATTTGAATTTATTAAGCAAACGAGATCACTATCAATACCAAACACAGATAGGCAGGAAAATATTGGGGAATAATTATCGCTTTTAAGAAGATATTTTCGCCAGAATAAACACAAGAACAAAGTTCAGCCTTATCATTTGCATCTATATAAATTCTGAATTTTTTAAATTTTTGTACTTTACCTTAAATGTATAAATGAGATTAAATCCAAGAAAATAAGGCTTCTCAGCATCAAACCGAGCCAGCAGTCTCAGCAGGCGAGGATAAATCACAAAGGTGTCGTCGTCTGCTTTCATAAACCAGTTGGCCTGCGATGCATTCACGCTCCTAAATGCAATCAGGACTTTGCCCCAGATTTCTTCGTACCTGGATCAATGTAACAAAGCGTTTGTCAGAAATCTATTGTATTAAGTGCGTGTAATTGTAAATTTTTCAGGGTCTACATATTGTGCAGAAGCTTTTTTTTAATCCAGAATAACTAGTGTTAAAGTGAAAGAGACTCATATCAAAATCAAAGAGAGAAAGAGAGTAAAAGATTTGGGTGTATGGCAAAGTGCAGGCGGTTAGGTGTAGTGTATCTGGGTAGACAGAAAGAAGACGCTGCAAAACTGATAGACGGCAGAAAGGCTAGAATGATAGGTCTAAATATAAAGTAAGAACTGCGTTGCGTGCGAGATGGTGAATGCCACATGTTGGGTTTATGGACTTTGTCAGAGACATCAGTGTTTAACGTTGGTCAAGACTCTTCCAAGAAATGCACTTTTCCTGATTGTCAGAAGAAAAACACTTGTACAGTTGTACAGTTTTCCACTTGTATCAGACTGAAAAATCTTGTTTACTCCTCTTTTATCATTTAGTTTCCGAGTTAAATAGGACAAAAAAAGCTTTGGTTTTCCTAAACACACGAATTTGAGTGAATGTACCAGAAATTAAATTCATACATAAAGAAAGAAAATTCCATAGCCTTTAACATATCAGCAAATGAAAGATAATATATATATATATATATATATATATATATATATATATATATATATATATATATATATATATATATATATATATATGTATATAATAACAAAGTTTCCTTACGAAGAGTAATCAGTGTAGATAGCGTTCCTCAGACTAGAATGCGGCGAAGACGTAACGAAAACAGTGTTGGGACAAGATTCATGGTACTGAAGGTCAGCCATATCTTTTCCCTCGTCCTCCTGCCCTTGTCTCTCGAGTCCCCAGGTGGCAGCCACATGTCTCGTTCGATCTCGATGGTGCAAGGGCGCCGTCATGACGAGACACACAACTTTTGGAGGGGTTCCAAAGAGCGGATCCTCCGGAGGGCCTCGACGAAAAGGTGTGGCTTCGTGGTGCGCAAGGAAGGCTTCTGGAGCGTTTGATCTGGAAAATGAAAGTGCAGTACACCGGTTATTCATGCAATGGACAGAGTAACAATGAACATTTGAAAAATTAAATACCCTAATTGAGAAAATCTGGTGAAGCTGACTCTGTTCCAAAGAGCAGATTGGAAGTTACCCAACAAAAGTTATTGTTTTAATACAAATTTATAACTAACTACCTTTCGTAAAGAATGTAACAGTTTAGATAATTTTGTTTATTTTCTGTGTCATAAGGGTTGCACAAAACGTTATGTTTGGATTTTTACATTTTACCAAAATGTGACTGTACTGAGAGAGATAAGAGTGTAACTTTTGCAGAGAAGGGTCCATTTGGGGAATGAATTTCTCAGCCTTGTTTGATATATCCGAACGCTCTTGTTGTATAAGAATTCTATTTAACCCAGCTTACTAGCGCCTTATGGCTAATATGATTAAGTATTATATTTATTAATTCTGCATAAAATTTTCCAAGCGTGTAATGAGAAAGATAATTCAATAGATCTAGAGGAATAGGATTAGGATCCAAATCTCACTCTCTCTCTCTCTCTCTCTCTCTCTCTCTCTCTCTCTCTCTCTCTCTCTCTCTCTCTCTCTCTCTCTCTCTCTCTCTCTCTTGGATATTTGAATTTGTAATAAAGCGGGTTTATCTTCTAAAGAAATTACAATTATCTTTGGAATGTCAAAAAACATCTGCAACGAAGACTAAAAATATTGATCAACGAGGAAACGTCTTCATATCACCATCAAGTTGCTTTAGGCCCTCTTAAAGCAATTTTCATCATTTCATGTTCATGAAACTAATTTCAAATCTTTGAATATGATGCTAGGTTTTTAAAACTTATTCTAGAGGTTTTAAAATATTTTCAGTGCCCCCAAAAAATACGCATTTAAACCCATTTCAGGTCTTCGAATTAATTCAGGTCCTTAAAATGAATTCCAGGTTTGAAACTAATACCAGGTTTTTGGAGGAGTTATCTCGTAATTTACGCCAGGTCGGAGATATACTGTAAGTCCCAAGTCCTTGAAACTAAATCCTAAACCTTCAAACGAATTTCATGACCCTTCTAGTCCCAGTTCCTTGTAAGGAGTGGTACTAATTGAAAAAGTACCACCCGATGTTTTCATTTTTTCAAAAGACCAAAAACTGAAAGGATGGATTTCGAACGAAGAGCGATGCATCATTATCTACCCGTATCGACACTTATTAGATTGTAAATCTCATTTTTAGGTGAGTAGAATTATTCGCAATAAGATGGATACTGGAGAATTCAATCCTGGCGCCTTTTATGAACTTTCAAACTGAAAATATATAAATGAAACGCATTCAGGTCCAGCAAATCTTGTAAATTACGCATCTCTAGTGCATATTTATTTTTCTTTTAATTTTATAGTTATCAGGTTCAAAGGCTTATTGCTACATTTGGAAAAACATTTATAATTCATACAACATAAATGTTGAGTTGCATTGTAACATTATCATAACATCCATTATCAAAACATCCTAAGAGTGTAATTTTTTAGGGTATTTTCATTAAAAAGACGCTAGGTAATCTATGAAGAATATAACAAAATAGAAACAAGCCTCATTACATTTTGCGCAGAAATACCAATCAGTGTGGCATGAGGCTATTAATGCGAGATTTTCTTACCTGAATTTGTATACGACGAGTGCAACTAACAAGACTACCAAGCAGATGGAACAGCTGCAACGTTTATTTCTCGCTAAACACGACAGAAACATGTTCGTGAAGACCACGGGAGATATTTATTTATTTATTTATTTCCATTTATTTGTTCACTTACTAATGTGAAAGTTAGTCTGTTGCATTATTTATTTGTTATTTTTAAATTTCTTCATTGTTTTTGTTATCCTGTTCATCTAATGGAATAATCTAATTATCAATTCATTATTTTATTTATTTATGCATTTGCATACACACACACACACACACATATATATATATATATGTATGTATGTATGTATGTATATATATATATATAACATATACATATATATACATATATATACATACATATATATATATATATATATATATATATATATATATATATATATATATATATATATATATATATAACTTTTATACGGATATTATCGAAATCAACTTCCTTTTCGGCGTTAAGGCAAATATTTTTCAAGTGTTAACTTATCGACAGTCGCACCGTTTTTAAAAACAATTTTTCAGGCCGAGAAGTTTAGTACGAAATAATCTTCGCGGTTTGCATCGGGTCCCTTTCACTTCAGCCAGTTTTTATACTTTTCGTTATAGCGAAGAACAGTAAAGAATAGTGTCAGGTAGAAATTTATTTAATTCATCGTTGATTAATCTCAAATTTTTGTTTCAAAGAACCAACACTGATTAAACACCATTGCACAATTACTGACAATTTAGCAATAAACTGCGGAAAACAACAGTTACACATTTTTTTTCTGGAAAATCATAAGTTGTTACTTCTCTTTCTAAATATTCTTTCAGGTATGATACTTATTTAAGTAATGCACATGTGAACAATTTCGTTCTATAAACAAGAAAATAAATTACTATTTGTTTCTGGACAAGAGAAAATAACCTTTCTCTCAATTACGTTATTTCAGCACTTGATAATCACTAACGCACATTTGTAATAAATTACTGATATTTTTTCAGAGTAAATTACTTCTTTTTCTCTTGTGAACTTCACCCGTAAAAACACATTCTTAACTAACAAAACTCTCGAGTTACAGAAACTGAGTGGCGAACGCTGTAGTTGCTGATAAAACCTGATAAATCAAGATAAGTCCAAGATAAAGGCTTGGGCAAACGTGACGTCGGGTAGAGCCTATGGTTACTTTTCTCTCTCTCTCTCTCTCTCTCTCTCTCTCTCTCTCTCTCTCTCTCTCTCTCTCTCTTTTACTGTGCAAAGTTAAAGTTACATAAAATTTTTTCTTAATTTTGGAAGTAAATATTTGTATGACTTTCCGTCAGCTGTTTATATATTCAACCATTCATTCATCCACTTACACAGACAATAATTCATTCCAAAACAAGTTACGAGGAAAAACTGAGAATCATTGTTAGAACAACGTTTCAGTTGTTACGTTGACTTCAGCTTACCATACCTAATTGAGATTGATATCACCCACAAGTCAACGCATAATCACCCTTACTGTCCTCTGGCTGTGGCCAAACGTTTCCATTCATAACGTATGCTATAGACATTTTGAGAAAATATTTGTGGTAATTAAAAAAAATATGATTTAGGTAAAATACATTTTTCAATTCCCAAAGCTCGAAATTGTCGTGCAAAAGAGTACGATACCTAAGGTAGGTATCGTAAATCGTACCAGACCCAAAATAATCGTACATGTACGATAATGATCGTATGAATGGCAACTTGTGCGTGTGTGTGTGTGTGTTCCAGCATAACTCTGAAATACATTAAGCAATTTCAACCAAACTTGGCACACATACGACTTACTATCTGGAAAAGAATACTGTGGGGGGTAAGACATCGCTAACACGAAAGGACGCCAAACCGGGTGGGGGTAGGAAGGGCTTCCCTGAAACAGGGCTGGTTCTTCCCATAGACTTGGTAACTGAATAAACTCTACGCATTTATTATACCTCATTTCAGTATAAATATGCCTTACTATCTGGAAAAGTTTACTGTGGGTGGTAAGACATCACTGGCACCAAAGTGGGTGGAGGTGGGGAGGGGATGACATGTAAAAATAACCAAAAACAACAGATATTAGAGTCTAATCCATAGTTTTAAGGTCGCTGAGATGAATTGTGATACCCCCGATACCCTTTAAGTCCAAGACCAGCCCCAATAGGAAGGTGGGGTAAGAAGGGGTGAAAAATAAAATGTAACAAATGAAGATATTAGTGTCTAATCCACAGTTTTCAAGGTCGCTGAGATGAATAGCGACACTCGATGCCCTTTCAGTCCAAGTTCAGCCCCGACAGGAATGGGTGGTGAGAAAGGGTGAAATATAAAATGTCAAAAATGATGGGCACTGTAACTGAATCAACTATCTTAATAGGAAAGGGAAAGAGTGAGAGAGAGTGAGAGAGAGAGAGGAAGTGAGAGAGAGAGTAGAGGGGTCATTAGGGAGGAGTAAGTGGGAAAAAGAGAGAGACAGAGAGAGAGAGAGAGTTTATCGGTTGTCATTCAGCTTTCCCGGGCAGTGCCGGGTTGGTCAGCTAGTATGTATATATATCTATATATAAATATATATACTGTATACACACACACAAATATATGTATATATATATATATATATATATATATATATATATATATATATATTATATATATATATATATATATATATATATATATATATATATATATATATATATATATATATATATATATATATATATATATATATATATATATATATATATATATATATATATATATATATATATATATATAGAAGAGACAGACAGGCAGGCAGAGACAGAGACAGAGCGAATTAGATATCAAACGACATTTGTAGCTTAATGTTAATGTCTGTGAATATAAAAAATCCTTAAACAAGTACAGCAGATTCGGCATTAACTTATACCTCTCCTGATGGCTGTGGGTAGGCCGTCGACTGGAGTTGTTGGAAGATAAATGTGTCGAGGGATCGAGACCCGGCAGTAGCGATCTATTTATCACTTATAAATTCCCCTTCGGTGATAATACCCCATCGGGGATATTCCCGAAGTAGCGTGAATATTAAACAACATTTGTAGCTTCATGACTGTATATAAATCACGGTGTGATAAAAATTTCATAATAAGAGCTACGTGTTCCAAACGTACCACTGAGCTGTCATGGTGGAGGTGGGTTAATTAATGCTGAAGCTAAGTGTACTTCGCCCGCTCTCGACCGGTAAACGAGTACAGCAAGTGACACCCCGAAGATTTATACCATTTCAACATCACGATACCATCAGAGACAAAATTTTTACAGTCACCAGATGAACTACCAGATTAAATCATTATTGCCAGGAAAATCTCAATATTGAACAAAGAAAGAAAAATACTATAATACTAAAAGAAAGGATGAAGCCGTTAGATATGAAATATGAATTAAGCGAAAATAATTATTATCTCATTCTTTCTTCCCGTCTTCGGAATCATGATGCATGTTGATATTTAGTAGGCCTACTTACTCAGCATCCTTGGATGTGACGGCCGAAACTGCACCAATTTAAATGTGTCCAAGACCAGTCCTCCTGCCAGCTCTTCATCCGTTGCTCATATAAGCTTTGGAATAGTGTTTTGGTGCTTGAAAATATAACTCTTCACTTGTTCACACACACATACATATATACAGTATATGTATATATATATATATATATATATATATATATATATATATATATATATATATATATATACAGTACATCACATGCTAACAACAAATTTATTAGAATAAAAACCTTGTCTCAACTTTTGTAAGACCAAATGTGATGTGGAGCCCACAAACGCTAATGTAATTCAGTGCTGTATATAATTATTTCCTACTGAAAGAATCAGCCAAAAAAAATGAAGGACATCTTTGGCAGCAAAAAAAAAAAAAATAAATACATATGCTTAGAAAGTGAATATATATAAATATCATAGTATCCCTAATCTTTAAAACGGCTGAGAAAACGGAATCCTAGCTAAACAGATGCAGAAGTCAACAGAAAACGTGTAAAGAATTCTTTAGAAATATCCGCCGACTTCTGCACATAGTGAATCGAATTTTAAATACGAAAGACATGTACTTGACGTTCTCGAAAATCATTAAACAATTATCAGCTTCCGCTCTCATATAATCATGGCTTCATGTCATTAACACTGATCGCCACAAGATCACCGACAGATCGAAATGTTTGGTTTACCGATGAAGATAATTTTAGTAATTACAGAAGCTTTTCTTCCATACCAGTGCCACTGATGTCATAAGTGAATGGCGAACATGATTATGAAAAGAAAATTGCTGTAAAAGTATAATGATGGAAATTAATTTTTTTAAATACAATAGAATATTAATACAATGTTACCCCATTTTACTACCATTACCACAGCACCGACAGAAGTAAGCTGGATTGAAACAGTCTCAGCACATTTATTTGCTACAAAGGTTAAGTTAGACTACTGAGAAACTCTTTCGTGCCACTGGATATAATTGGCCCCTCTATATTTTTGAACCTTTGTATCTTGAAGGTGATTAAGCATTACTATGATAAATGTTCTCTTTCTCTCTCTCTCTCTCTCTCTCTCTCTCTCTCTCTCTCTCTCTCTCTCTCTCTCTCTCTCTCTCTCTCTCAGATGTCGAGGGTTCGCGTCTCGACCAGGGCGATGAAAATTCACTGGCTCTGTACCATGATCAGCTACTACTGCAGTGTGAGATCTGCAGTGGGAGGTTGAAACCAACATTCTCTGGAAGCTTGAATTTCAAGTCAATGACCCTTTTGGTGTGCTTGTTCCATGTGAATAGGTTTCATCTACTGAAATAATAACAATAATATATATATATATATATATATATATATATATATATATATATATATATATATATATATATATATATATATATATATATATACTGTATATATATGTTGTAAGCAATCGCCTTTAAGGCACTTTCTTCCTTGACACTGACCCTTTCATATTTTCTCACTTCTACTATCAGCCTTCCTTCAAAATTCTGGATAAGGGCACAGTCGTGGTGTGGTTTCCACTTATTTCATTTGCTCTTGTTCGTTTCGCCTGTGTCGCAGGCTTTGTCAAGAATTTAGAAGAAACTTGCTGTAGCAAAAGAAATAAGTGGAAAACACGCCCCCGCCTGTATCCTTATCCACAATTTTTTTAAGGAAGAATGAAAAGTAGACGTGAAAAAATGAAAAAGTCAGTATCAAAGAAGTCAGTGCCACAAAGGAGATCGCTTACAACAAAAGTTGTGAAAAAGAAAAACTCTGCCCATAAAACACACACACACACACATATATAATTTATATATATATATATATATATATATATATATATATATATATATATATATATATATATATATATAAATATATATACCTACATATATATATGTGTATATATTTATATACATACATACATACATACATATATATATATATATATATATATATATATATATATATATATATATATATATATATATATATATATATATACACATTTATATCTATATAAGGGGTAAATAAACATATATATGGGTGGAGATATTCCTCGAGACATAACGCCCTTCCGTTATCTATTTAGAGGGACATCTCAGTTGCTCCTGTTCATACTGTTTCTAAAAAAAAAAGATTATATACAAACACAGACACACTATATATATAATATATAAATATAAATATATATATATATATATATATATATATATATATATATATATATATATATATATATATACACATACATATGAACCATGCAATAGACCTTTTTATTGCTAACATAAAGCACATTTCGTAAAAAAAAAACACATTCCGATCAACGAAGGTAAAAGTTAACAGTAATGGCTGCAACAACTCGAATGAATTTCGATATTCTTACATTTGTTACTTTCTTCCTCCAATTCTAACATTTACGGTCTAATGAACCTTAGGAAGGAAAAAGTGAATGCAATGTGGTTCTTTTATAGTGAAGACAATGGTCTTAAAAAGGTAGACCTCTCTCTCTCTCTCTCTCTCTCTCTCTCTCTCTCTCTCTCTCTCTCTCTCTCTCTCTCAAAATAATGACGGCAAAGTTAGATAGCTTCAGATACATATTATAGCAATCTAGTGCCGATGATCCAGTATTTGATATCCCAATAATTCTTTCTCCCCCAGGTTATTGGAACAGCACTCGTAATGAATCACAACTACTAGTCTAGTAGTTGTACCATAAACTGTGATAAAACCAAATAACTGTACCTTCAAAACCAGCAGCTTGCCAACACTCACTGGTCATTCCTGTTACTGTATCAAGAATGCGTTAGTTTTCCTTACGTGAGTGAAAGGAGGAGGACTTTTGAATAAGGAACACAGCCAAGCAGTTTTTTAAAAAACCTTTCTCAACCTCTTCCGTACTTGCTAATCACAGAACTGCCTCTTTTTATAGGGGGCAGTTCTGTAATCACTTAAGTAGGAAATAACCTTCAAAATGGGCCTTGTAGTGATCGAGATTGATTCGAGCCACCAATTCTGTCTGGGTATTTTCGTCCCTGAATAATTGTCCCAGAATAAACATGTAATTCTTAAGCATTTTTTTCCAATAATTATGACTATCCGATATTTCGTCTAAAGATAATTTGGAAAGGCTAGCGAGACTTTTTGTGTAGTGTAATGCGTCAGCAATGATATTATGATATAACTTGATGTGGAATCCTGAATGATAAAATGATTGAATAACTGGGACATTTGTTGTTCAAATGAGGTGAATAAAGACGTGAAGCATCATGCTTGCTATAGTCGATCGCTGCCCACCCAGCCGAATGACCACAACGCAAAGGGAAAAGTTTTCGTTTTAAAATCATTAAATTAAAAAGAGGAAATGGAAAAAATGAAAGAGGAACAGATGACAACGGCGTTGCTTTACCATGAAATGTTGTCTAGGTCGAAATTTTTGGTTTCGGGTGCATAAAATTAGATGCTAGAAACTGAGGAGCTGGAAGCGAAAAATAGGCAAAATCATCTCGAAAAAAGTTAAGTATACCTTAGTTTTACCAGACCACTGAGCTGACTAACAGCTCTACTAGGGCTGGCCCGAAGGATTAGACTTATTTTTACGTGGCTAAGAACCAGTTGGTTACCTAGCAACGGGACCTACAGCTTATTGTGGAATCGGAACCACATTATAGCGAGAAATTAATTTCGATCACCAGAAATAAATTCCTCTAATTCATCTCGAGATCAAAGGTAAAAGAATAATAAGAACAATCAGGAAATAACTGCCAAAGCCACACTGATGGATTGGAGGTCAAGGCGGAGGAAATATTAATGTTGGAATTACTTATAAAAGAAGGTTTAGAACAGGAAATTGGATAAGAAAGTAAATTGATGGAGAAAACGAGAAAGTGGCTACATGACCAAAACGACGAGAAACTTCTCGGGAACTGGGAAACGACTGAGATTCTCTGTTGCCAACAAGATGGAACAGTCGTCACATCAACTGTTGGACATAAATCGTTAAACGGAGCAGTAAAGCCTTAAGACTTAAGCATTTTTAGCCAGGATTCATAAATTAAACAGATTTAAATATCGTAAATAACCGAAAATACTACAGTTTTAATTACGCTCTGTGGAAACCTTACCAACAATATGTCGCAGCTGAAAACTAAGAGCTTTAAGGAGAGTTTTTCTATGGAGAGGACGCCATACACTGGGCCTGTCAGGACTAAAGACGGGAATATTTTCTTATCTTAAATTGAGGATCAAAGGAATTGTTGAAGATTTTGTCGGTGAAAAAATATATTCTAAAAACTATTTTTTTTTTAGCTCTTGACGATTTCGCGACGTTATACTTTCAATGTATGTTCTTCAATTAAAAATGAGTCATTCAGTGTAGCCTAGCTGAAGATAATGTAACGCTGTTGCCAGTAAAGTAATAGCCAAGTTTTAGCAAGACAATGTTAACAGAGAAAGGAATTTATTGTCACCGTAAAGCAGTAAACTCGGTAACAAAATATTCTGCTAACCAAAAACACGCCATCTGATGCAATAATCACTCCGGAAGATATTAAGAGGAAAATTGTGCATGTTGGCCATCTCACCATATTGCGGGCTTAAAAAATCAAATAAAAGTTTAATGAAGAGAGCAACCAAAAATACTTTTAATTGTGGGCTAAAGAAAACGTAGAGTAGACCCGATTTTGAAGAAAATGCTGTTGGTGTTCAAGTTTACATGAATTAAAGAATGTATATGACGTCCAGGTAAGACTCCAGTACTGAAAAACAGGTTTTGATGTGCAGTGGTTCAGATAATGAAGTTAAGAAAGATACAAAATTGGAGGCGTTTGGAATGCAAAAACTAGACCAGAGAATGAAAGTAAGAAAGCTCATTATAGCATAAGAAATATAACATAAATAAAACTCCACGAAGTCTAGAAGACACTCTGTCAAATTAAGAGATAAGAAGACCATTTTCGAGGAGAGAGCGGTGCAAAAGAGGAAGGGAGGAAATAAGGGTCGTTCCGAACGAGACGCGAAATATCTACGAAATAGACGGGAACTAAGTCTCTCTATAGACGAAGGGTCAAAGATAAAACCACAAGGGCTTTTGAAAGATACATTACATAAACAGCATATCGGGTTTTGAGGGGAATATTTCGATGAACGGTCCTCGTGTTCAGAATTGAAAACTAAATCGTTGCTAAATATACATATAATATCATT
>JANJGK010000038.1:29423981-29461481 GCA_039081455.1 Macrobrachium rosenbergii
GCCGTCTGCTACAGGTTTACTTGACTTGCCGTCATCTACAGGTTTACTTGACTTGCCGTCTTCTACAGGTTTACTTGACTTGCTGTCATCTATAGGTTTACTTGTCTTGCCGTCATCTACAGGTTTACTTGTCTTGCCGTCATCTACAGGTTTACTTGTCTTGCCGTCTTCTACAGGTTTACTTGACTTGCCGTCTTCTACAGGTTTACTTGATTTGCCGTCTTCTACAGGTTTACTTGACTTGCTGTCTTCTACAGGTTTACTTGACTTGCTGTCTTCTACAGGTTCACTTGACTTGCTGTAGTCTACAGGTTTACTTGACTTGCCGTCATCTACAGGTTTACTTGTCTTGCCGTCATCTATAGGTTTACTTGTCTTGCCGTCTTCTACAGGTTTACTTGTCTTGCCGTCATCTACAGGTTTACTTGACTTGCCGTCATCTACAGGTTTACTTGACTTGCCGTCATCTACAGGTTTACTTGACTTGCCGTCATCTACAGGTTTACTTGACTTGCCGTCATCTACAGGTTTACTTGTCTTGCTGTCGTCTACAGGTTTACTTGTCTTGCCGTCATCTACAGGTTTACTTGTCTTGCCGTCATCTACAGGTTTACTTGTCTTGCCGTCTTCTACAGGTTTACTTGTCTTGCCGTCATCTACAGGTTTACTTGTCTTGCTGTCGTCTACAGGTTTACTTGTCTTGCCGTCATCTACAGGTTTACTTGTCTTGCTGTCGTCTACAGGTTTACTTGTCTTGCCGTCTTCTACAGGTTTACTTGTCTTGCCGTCATCTACAGGTTTACTTGTCTTGCTGTCGTCTTCAGGTTTACTTGTCTTGCCGTCATGTACAGGTTTACTTGTCTTGCTGTCGTGTACAGGTTTACTTGTCTTGCCGTCTTCTACAGGTTTACTTGTCTTGCCGCCATCTACAGGTTTACTTGTCTTGCTGTCGTCTACAGGTTTACTTGTCTTGCCGTCTTCTACAGGTTTACTTGTCTTGCCGTCATCTACAGGTTTACTTGTCTTGCTGTCGTCTACAGGTTTACTTGTCTTGCCGTCATCTACAGGTTTACTTGTCTTGCTGTCGTCTACAGGTTTACTTGTCTTGCCGTCTTCTACAGGTTTACTTGTCTTGCCGTCATCTACAGGTTTACTTGACTTGCCATCATCTACAGGTTTACTTGTCTTGCTGTCGTCTACAGGTTTACTTGTCTTGCCGTCTTCTACAGGCTTACTTGTCTTGCCGTCATCTACAGGTTTACTTGAATTGCCGTCATCTACAAGTTTGCTTGTCTTGCCGTCATCTACAGGTTTACTTGTCTTGCTGTCGTCTACAGGTTTACTTGTCTTGCTGTCGTCTACAGGTTTACTTGTCTTGCCGTCTTCTACAGGTTTACTTGACTTGCCGTCATCTACAGGTTTACTTGTCTTGGTGTCGTCTACAGGTTTACTTGTCTTGCTGTCATCTACAGGTTTACTTTCCTTAGTTGTATTTTATGGGCACCGTATGCTGCCCTATATATGTATGTGTGAGTGCGTACGCACAGTGCCATTGCTCCCCACAAAGTACAGAAGACAAAAATGTGTTATTAAATCAACTTGCTTCTTTGGGTTACACTGGACTTGTTACGCGAAATATCCACGAGAGTGTTTTCAGTTCGGTGGAATAACAGGCAAAATTATTCACAAGTATCGTGCATAGACGAACCGCCAGTGCAACCATTTCAGATGCGACTCAATAGAAAGACCCTAACCAGGTCACGTTTGTTATGCTCTGCAAATTCTGGAATACGTTACGGATTTTCCAGAGCGAGCTCGTTCCAGGAAATGAGCGTTCCATGCCTCCCGGACTCGAGGATCTTTTGTGTTTACGCCGCTTCCATCCTACATTTTTGTAAACTGGGTCTGTCCTACATTGTATGTAGGACTGATTCTTTTTCCTATCACAAGTCAAGTCCTGTTCAATTGTACTCTGCTTGCCCGTAAGATCGGAAGTATCGGCAATGAGAATAAAAGAAGAGGAAGTGGCATGACTCGTGTCAGCGCTTAAGGCTAACGTTGAAGCTACGAAGCATTTCCGCTCTGCTCTGAGAGCCATGGGACGCAACCTGTAATCAAGAGTTTATATTTCCTTACCTCCATATGCATGAGCCGTTGCCGCCGTGGGAGAAATCAGATGTCGGCTGCTGGAAAAGTACCTCTATTTATTTATCGTTCAGCAGAACTAGTAAGTTTCAACCTCCATCATTTTTTTCGTCTTACTCGAGAGCTTGTAGACCGAAAATTGAGTGAACCAAACTTAGGTAAGGTAATAGATTAAGTTGTTGCTGGGAATATTTGTATCAATCAAGGCAAGAAATTTGGTGCATAATACTGAGTTTGTATTTTATACAATACAATATCATTACGCAAATTAGAAATCTCTCCAATAAATTTGTGACCTACCCCAATACTCAAGCGCATACATCCATGAGGAATATCTCTTGCAGAGAGTGAGGTGTCAAACCAACAATTTTGTCATTACTATTAAGCCATCCATTAAGGAAAGACAACAGATATGTTTACAGAGTGCCGAATTCCGATTTGCATGGACGCGGAATAGAGGTCACGCTCTCCAGCGGAGAATTTTCAATATATATTTGTTTTGCAAACAAAGACAGTATCCAGAAAGTTATTGTTCTCTTAACCACAGCCAGGAGTTTCTTTCACACATATACACATGCACATTCCTTTATACATACATACATACATACATACATACATACATACATACATATATATATATATAAATATATATATATATATATATATATATATATATATATATATATATATATATATATATATTATAAACAGGAGGACGAAAAACAGGTGATGCATATTTCAACTTTATTTCCAGCTAACGTTTTCAAGCATGGCTTAATTTTCAAGGCTAAAATACAAAAGGAACAACAATTAAAATTAATACATAAGGCTCAGTATAAATCAATAATGTTAAAATACAGATATTAGAAACTAAACATACAAGTTAGAACCAACCTATAACGCCCCAAAATCAGGAAACTGAGTGACGAAGAAGGGTCCCGATATATATATATATATATATATATATATATATATATATATATATATATATATATATATATATATATATATATATATATATATATATGTGTGTGTGTGTGTGTGTGTGTGTGTGTGTCTCCTTCATTTGGCAATTACAGGATAGCTGTAACAGTAACTTTAGTAGTGCTGATATATATATATATATATATATATATATATATATATATATATATATATATATATATATATACATATATATACTTATATGTAGATATAGATTTATATATATATATATATATATATATATATATATATATATATATATATATATATGTATATGGGTGTGTGTGTGCATGTGAGTTTGGATATGCATATAAGTGAGTTGTGACAGCATGGTGATGGCAATAACGGTTATTGCTGACGAGAATGTATGAAGTGTGTCGGGAAGTAAAAGTAATCATTGTTCCTTTGAATAAAGGGTAATTAGCAAAGTCTGCGAAAATATGTGCTATGGCTTTGGTTTAGACAGTAGAATAGATAACAAATGATAACGAAAGAACAAGATGGCCTTAGACAAGTTGGCTGTTTTGATCAAGTGCTCGTTACGTAAACACTTATGTAAGTAGATTATAAGTAAGGAAACATACCGTAGGGCCATACCTGTATCGGACATGGGCAGAGGGGAAACTCATGATAGAATTATTGTTAGAAATATTATGAAAGTATTATCAGTATCTTTATTACTTTCCTCATTTATTACGTGTTATGATGAAGCAAAGATAGAGCTAGAATATATATAAACATGTGAGTGACTGATAGAGTGTAAATGTGGCTTAAACATGGATGTATTGTGTTCATGCCTGTTTTTTATTTTCTACTGATGAAGTTATGGAAAGAATGTGGAGCAGCTGCTCTTTGTAGACGATAAAATTGTCAATTTGTGATGGTGAAGAGAAGTATCAGAGATCTGAGAAAGATCTTGAAAGTGTTATACGAGTGTAAAGCTGAAAATTATCCATAATAAGAGTGAATGCGAACCAGGAAAACAGAGTTACGCATATGGATGACGTAGCAAGAGCATTACTTGCTACGACGGAATCTGGAGTAAAAGTGTTGAATTATGGTATGATGAGAGGACAGGAGAAACAGGAAATGGAGAGAGGGTAGCGGGATCTACACTAAAGGTTTGGATAAGGAATATCTATGGTGACAAACTCGGAACGTGTGAACGGGTTGTTAGCGCACTCACAAAGAAGTTAAATCTGAAGGCTGATTGACATCTAGAGAAAGAATAATGAGTTTGTTGTATGTGTAGCTTACATATGGTATTAAGATATGGAAGATTATGCAGCTCAGAGGCAGGATATGAAAGTATTTTGAAGTGGTTAAAAGCATGAAGAGAATGGAAGGACTGCTTGTGGAATGAATTGATACTGTGAATCGGAGAATTAGAAAGGGCGTACTAGATGCTGTGTTAAAGGTGCTGCTGGAATGCAAGGAACCTCATATTCAGAATTGCAGTGCTAAGAGTCTAACATAGGATTAATTGGAACAGTGCATGGAAAGTTAAAACATTTATGATGTGCTTTTTGGGTACGGATATGTAACGGATGATTCCATGGATGTTTCCAATATGACGGATCATTCTCAACGCAATCAGTGAGTGAACTGGGCAGTGACTGTTGTTCCGTTACTCACTGGAGTCACCCCTATGAAAGAAATTCGTTTATTATAATTATATATATATATATATATATATATATATATATGTATATATCCTTTTGTTTTTTGCAAGCCTTTTTGGGATGAAGTTGGTAGTCCCATGCCCTTTTTAACCCTGTTTATAATCACAACAGCCGTCTAACTACAACGAAGTTATTTCACTGCTTAAGTCAACAGGATCAGAGTCAAACTGGTAGTCAAGAATGCTGTTGACGTCACACACACACACACACACACATATATATATACATACATACATATATATATATATATATATATATATATATATATATATATATATATATATATATATATGTATATATATATATATATATATATATATATATATATATATATATATATGTGTGTGTGTGTGTGTGTGTGTGTGTGTGTATATATATACATAATGTATGTGAATGTTTGTACGTGTGAGCGGGTATGTGTATGGTTTTGAGTTCTTATGCACTCCCGTGCGTGTACTTTATTTATGTGTTTGTTTGCTTTCACCAAATCATTCATCAACCTTCTCGGTGAACAATAAAATATTTACGAAAACATACTGAAGAGCAAGGACGTTTCCATTCTCTGTTCCGACTCAAACGCGTGTGTGTTTAATTTAGCGTTCAGGTCCTCAAATTTCGTAATCACGAAAGTCAATAACGTTTACGTGACGTTATGTGATGTTATGCAATGCGGAAATCGAGGAAAAAAATGTATACATGACAGGCAAGAGGTTTTAAGATCTTCATTTTATACTTTTTAAAAATAATGATAAAAACGGTAACCATATTAGTGGTTATAATTTTGACTGTAATAATTTTTTTGAACTTTTATTAATCATGACATTGTCACTGTCATGAATTATGATAACTGTGTTGTTATCATTTTGTTAAAGTTCCCAATGCTGATGCTGCTAAGTAATGCGAACACGAGAAGGGAATCAGTAACAAATATAAAATGAGCACAGCATGCATAATAAATAATAAAACTGGGCATCTGGCGCACTAAGTAATAAAAAACATACTCCGCATATAAAAAAAAATAGTTAGTGGAACAGGTTATTCTATTCTATGATCTGGTGGTAATCGCAAAGCTTTTTTTTTTTTGTAAAACTTAACGCATAAGACATGGCTAGTTAGTTTCTAAGTGAAATAGAGACATATCCCGAAGTGGAGAGGTAATGAGGGAGAACTAAAAGCAATGAAAGGTATGAGTCATGACAGACTAACATATGCTTTTATTTTTTGCCCAATTTCATTCCCGAGTTCGAGTCTCCGGCCGGCCAATGAAGAATTAGAGGAATTTATTTCTGGTGATAGGAATTCATTTCGCGGTGTAATGTGGTTCGGATTCCACAATAAGCTGTAGGTCCCGTTGCTAGGTAACCAATTGGTTCTTAGCCACGTAAAATAAATCTAATCCTTCGGGCCAGCCCTAGGAGAGCTGTTAATCAGCTCAGTGGTCGTTAAACTAAGGTATGCTTAACTTAACCCAATTTTATTGTTATTTAGTTCGAAAAGACACTGGCGTCCTGTTTTTTTCTTTTTTTTCTTTTACTGAAGCGTCCTGTAGGAACATCGTCACGATTTGCAATCTTAGCGGATATCATAAAATGTTATAAACCTGATTTTTGAAAGGCTACAAGATTCAGTGAGACAAGTCAATACTAACACTAAACATAAAAGGCTTAACTTCGTTTCTATTCAACTAAAATGTAACCAACTCCAGAACAAATCTGAAAAGGTTATCTAAAGCCAAACGTGCGCAATTGTTTTGTGCAATCGAAAAAATTTACCGTTCAACCAAACTTAACAGTACTGACAGAGCTGTCTCCAGCAAAACGAGAACTGCAAAGATCTGAACAGACTACATCGAACTTAAGGTTCTAAAATAACTGACGATTATTGTTTGCCATTAATCGGCATTTTGATAGTTTTTATCATAACAGGAAGGACACTAAGAATGGCAGCCCACTGATCTTATTGCATGCACGTCAAGCCTTCAGCTAAATAAAATATAAATGAACTGAGAGATGCAAAACGAGAGAGGCATAACGCGAAAGGAAGCGGCAGATCAAAATCTAATGAATGACAGCTGGATCGTAATTAACCCATAAGGAACGCAAAGGTTGTGTGGTTCACATAATTAGGCGTCATCTGTGTCATTAAGAGAAATTTCTCTGTCTAACCTCCTATAGTTTCCCCGTACGGCTGGATCTTGCGAAGATATTTGCTTGCTGTCTTATCGGTATTTATAAAAAAACTAGTAAGAATTGCGCCGAGATTTCTCCGGCGCAGTCGAGTTTTATGTACAGCCGCTACAGCGTACGATCAAGGCAACCGAAAATAGATCTATCTTTCAGTGGTCTCGGTATAATGCTGTATGAACCGCGGCCCATGAAACTTTAACCACGATTATGGCTAACTTTAACCTTAAATAAAATAAAAACCACTAAGGCAAGAGAGCTGCAATTTGGTATGTTTGAAGATTGGAGTTGGATGATCAACATACCAATTTCCAGCCCTCTAGACTCAGTAGTTTTTAAGATCTGAGGGCGGCCAGAAAGAGTGTGGACGGACAGACAAAGCCGGCACAATAGTTTTCTTTTACAGAAAGGTAAAAAGCGCAAAAATAGCGTGAAATAAACTCATTAATTAAATTCTTGGAGGACTTGGCCAAATGTCCGATAAAACTAGTCACTAATTACAGGATATCTGAAAGATGATTAGTGCAAGTAAGTCAGTGCCAGCTCAGAGAAACACCCATTGCACAAGCAAATCAGAGAGAGAGAGAGAGAGAGAGAGAGAGAGAGAGAGAGAGAGAGAGAAAAGTTAAGTACACCTTAGTTTAACCAGACCACTGAGCTGATTAACAGCTCTTCTAGGGCTGGCCCGAAAGATTAGACTTATTTTACGTGGCTAAGAACTAATTGGTTACTTAGCAACGGGACCTACAGGTTATTGTGGAATCCGAACCACATTATAGCGAGAAATGAATTTCTCTCACCAGAAATAAATTCCTCTAATTCTTCGTTGGCCGGCTGGAGAATCGAACGCGGGCCCAGCAGAGTGGTAGCCGAGTACGATAGCGACCATCCCAACGAGGAACTGAGAGAGAGAGAGAGAGAGAGAGAGAGAGAGAGAGAGAGAGAGAGAGAATGGCGTGTTGCAGATGACAAAAGAATGAGACTGACTCATTACCCATTTTAATGGCGGCTCACTGGCTGTTCAGATGACCTCTCAATGTCCTTTTTATTGGTTTTTGTTGGGAACAATAAATATATAAAAAAAGAACATTCATGCAAACAATAATTGGTCTCAGTCATTTAAAAATTGTAATTAGTCATACCGATCGATTTACCTACTCTCACGTCCCAGCGACTAGTGGTCTTAGACGAAGCTATACGCGCTTTTCCCTTAGAAGTGGCTTTAGAAGATCAGAGCTGTAATAATAATAATAATAATAATAACAATAATAATATCCCTTGTAAGTTTTGAGAAACCATCATCTACAGACTCAGTATAGCAAAATACGAAGAGAAAATAATTTGTGTTTTACTTTTGTACAGCAAAAGGAATCTTAATCGCTGCGATCTATCACGATCTTAAACCTTTCATCAAGCGAGTCTATCTCTTTGCGGTATGATGCAACAGAGAGGGGGGGGGGGGGGGAAAGAAGGTTCCGTTTGCCTTCTTTTCCTTTGTCATGCTGCACTTTCACTCTCGATTCGTTCACTCTGGCATCCGTGTCACCTCCTGACTTTCACTCTTCTTGTGTTAACGCCCTGATTTATCTCTCTCTTGTTTTTGTGATTTAAACTCCGAGTTATTTCTTTGATTGCTTTAATTTGTTTCTGCTGCTGCTTTACTATCTTCGACCTTTGGTTTATAATGCTCTCTCTCTCTCTCTCTCTCTCTCTCTCTCTCTCTCTCTCTCTCTCTCTCTCTCTCTCTGCTATTAACGAGATGAAATATCTCTCTGCAGAACTCAAGCAGGTGACCATTCTTTAAATCGCACTCCTTTCCCGCCAATTTCATTCCACAGTCACTGCACAGGAACCTATTCACGTTATCCATTGAATGCTCTAGAAAACAAGAGCTCTCTTTCGACACATGAGTTCGTTATGAGAGTTATATTTTGTTAGAGAAGCATGCTGCTATGAACGAATAACGCTTTTGAAAACGAATTTTCCCTGTGTTGAGACTGCACAGACATTGCTCGCCAAATCAAGAAGATCCTACAAAAAAATGCTGAAGAACTCGCTGATCTTAAAGGAAGGAGGTTTTTCTTTAAGAACTCGTCGATCTTAAGGAAGAAAGTGTTTTTAAAGAACTCGTCGGTCTGGAAGGAAGAAAGTTTTTCTTTAAGAACTCGTCGATCTTAAAGGAAGAAAGCTTTTCTTTAAGAACTCGTCGATCTTAAAGGAAGAAAGTGTTTTTTAAGAACTCGTCGACTTTGAAGCAAGAAAGTTTTTCTATAAGAACTCGTCGAGCTTAAAGGAAGAAAGTTTTTTAAGAACTCGTCGATCTTAAAGGAAGAAAGTTTTTCTTTAAGAACTCGTCGATCTTAACGGAAGAATGTTTTTTTAAGAACCCGTCGATCTTAAAAGAAGAAAGTATTTTTGAAGAACTCGTCGATCTTAAAGGAAGAAAGCTTTTCTTTAAGAACTCGTCGATCTTAAAGGGAGAAAGCTTTTCTTTAAGAACTCGTCGATCTTAAAGGAAGAAAGTGTTTTTTAAGAACTCGTCGATCTTAAAGGAAGAATGTTTTTTTAAGAACTCGTCGATCTTAAAGAAAGAATGTTTTTTTAAGAACTCGTCGACCTTAAAGGAAGAAAGTTTTTTAAGTACTCGTCGATCTTAAAGGAAGAAAGTTTTTAAGTACTCGTCGATCTTAAAGGAGAAAGTTTTTTAAGAACTCGTCGATATTAAAGTATATACACATGTATATACATATAAATACATGTGTATATATATGTATAAATGTACATATACATATAAATATATATATATATATATATATATATATATATATATATATATATATATATATATATATATATATATATATATATATATATATATATATATATATATCAAGCATCAAACATGCCTTACTACTGATTCACCTATTTTTGGGAATAGCTTATGTGCAAAGGAATTAACTGTATATGTGACGAGAGCATCTGCTACGGCGAGGATTTGAACAAACCCCTTTTGGGTTTTGTACAGAGCATGCAGGGACTTATACATTCGGCTGGAAGGCGCAGGTTCGAAACCTGCGCTAGGCAGATGCCCGTATCATATAAAATTCCGTCTAGGCATAAGTTATTCCCAAGGCAAAATGAGTTCGATATATATATATATATATATATATATATATATATATATATATATATATATATATATATATATACATACATATATATATGTATGTATGTATGTATAAAGTACATATATATTGTATATATCTATAAGTATATACATGTATATATATATATATATATGCACATTTATGTATATATAAGTGCGAAGTGCGTGTGTGTATTTATATATACACAAGCAGATTTGTATAAATATATGTGTGTATATACATACATATATATATGTAAATATACAGTATATATATATGTTTGTGTGTGTGTATAGCTTTGGTTGTGTCACTAATTTACACGAGACATTTTAAGAATTTCATATATATATATCACCAAATAACCTATTAACATGCAATTCTCTTTTTCTATATATATATATATATATATATATATATATATAAATAATACATGTATATATATATTGTACATACGTATATATATATATATATATATATATATATATATATATATATATATATATATATATAATGTATATATCTTTGATTTTGTCTTTAATTTACATATGAATAACCAAATAAATTATTAACATGGAATTTTCTTTACCTTGGGAGTAACTTACATGCAAAAGGAAATATCTGTTTATGTACTCTTACACTGAGCAGGATGCCATCCAACTTCTTTTGACAGAGCGGGTAATGCCAATGTCAACTTACCTCCTTAAATACTGTTTTGGATAGAACATAAATAGTGTCAGTGGGTTATTTGTGGCTTTATATATGTACTATATATGTATATATATATATATATATATATATATATATATATATATATATATATATATATGTGTGTGTGTGTGTGTGTGTGTGTGTGTGTGTGTGTGTGTGTGTGTGTGTGTGTGTGTGATAAGACTGATATTATTACAGAACGATGCAAACTAGAAATAATTCCTTTTGAATATGGTAAACGTAGAACTCTGTGTACTAGTTCGTTCACAAATGTTGAATAGTAGTCGAAAATTAATTATCTCTCTCTCTCTCTCTCTCTCTCTCTCTCTCTCTCTCTCTCTCTCTCTCTCTCTCTCTCTCTCTCTTCATATTCGACGCAAAGTGTTACAAGAGTTCATTACTGCGTAAACAGCGAATTTCTCTAGTTGGCAGATTTCCTTTTGCACTGCCTATAAACTCAGCCACTTTGAAGAGTACAGAAAATACTAGATGGTGCAGATAGTTGGCCGGAAATTATGACACATCAGGTTACAGTTTTTTCATATGTTGGAACATCTGTGTAACAAAGAGATAAAAGTGGAAACAAAAAGAGTTTACGATTTCACGAGGCGACAAAAGCAAAAATGAAGAGCAATCTATCGATTTCAATAGATTTCGTTATCTTTCTTTTTCAAAATTTGTTACAGAACCATAAATTACCTCAAGGTAATTGAGTATAACATTAAAAAGTATAAAAAAAATTAGTCTTACTTTACATTTCAAAATGTCGAAACCTTGATTACAAGGTACGGACAACCTTCGTTTTCCATTTCCCTTAGGGAACGAAACCAAAAGGCAGCCATACATATTCTGTCTACAGCCAGTCTGGTGCAGCCCCTAAGCATTCTCCTTGGGGGAGTCCCCTGAGCTTTTTCGGCACCAGATGGGAAGGTTTGCGGGGGGGGGGGGGTGGAGAAGCAATCTTTTCCATGCAAAGAGAGTTTTCTTTATTGTTCGCGGTAGCCACGAACTAACTCTCTCTCTCTCTCTCTCTCTCTCTCTCTCTCTCTCTCTCTCTCTCTCTCTCTCTCTCTCTCTCTCAACTGAAAAAAGCAATACATTAATGCATTTAAGTATTTGAATTAATCTCTCTCTCTCTCTCTCAACTGAAAAAGCGATACATTAATACACTGAAGTATTTGAATTAATCTCTCTCTCTCTCTCTCTCTCTCTCTCTCTCTCTCTCTCTCTCTCTCTCTCTCTCTCTCTCTCTCTCTCTCTCTCTCTTATTCTTACTCAAGTGAAAGAACCTTCAGTCAACAGCGATGCGTTAATGTTAATACTCTTAAATGACTGAATGATCTCTCTCTCTCTCTCTCTCTCTCTCTCTCTCTCTCTCTCTCTCTCTCTCTCTCTCTGTCTCTCTCTCTCTCTCTCTCTCTCTCTCTCTCTCTCTCTCTCTCCATTACAAAAGACTTTCCAGGTGTTAAGGGCAGTACACCTGACAGATGCTTCGAAAGACAGAGAGAAGGAAAGAGATATTTTCTCCTTGTGGTGGAGGATGATTTGCTTGTTCATAATAATCGTTCTTGATTACTGCTTGCAGCAGGTGTCTGGTTTCTTACTGACATATAAGGCGCTATTTAGAAGACGGAGTAAACAACTCTATATTCATACGTACATACATACATACATACATACATACATACATACATACATACATACATACATACATACATACATACATACCTAATGACTTACATTGTCTACGAAACAGCAACAAATACATGATTGGAAACTTATTTATATCGTGTGGAAATCTCATAAACTTTCACAATTATTATACTTCACTCATGCATACTCACATTTCAATATTTTTTGATAGACAAAAAAAAAAATGGAACCACTGATACAAAAGTATGCTAAATATAGGTTAGCATTGGAGACAAATGTTCTTAGAAATCTAGAAATTTGCTCTCGCGCCATTTGAGGAAGTCATTGCTGCTCTGATAAAGTCTTCCAATAAATAAGGAAAGCAATACACAATGACCGACAGAAAGTCAAGGAAGTTCAGCTTTGCGAAGAATAACATGTGCTACAGGCCAATCCAAGGTCCAAAGAATTCTTTAGACTTGGGGCAAATCCATACTAAAGGCATTGTCACAGCGGCAACTTTTCCGGCATATTTTGGCATTTGGCCGCCTTGCTTTACATGGAGTTATAAATATTTGCAGTTCCTATGTTCGATAAGGCCGCGTCAATCATGCACGATCTTGAGTTTCCTGAAATTTAACCACCAGTATCGGAAACTCAGCGAAAAGACTGGCATAATCATATCTATAAGGGGTTAAGATGGTAAAAAACAAAAAAATTCCGAAAATCCTTGCAGCTTTTTAAGGATAAAATCCGTTCAGGTGGAAACAGTATAACACACGGATGAAAATAGTGACAGTTCATTTGATGAATGTAAAAACGAAGACCTTTCGTGGCCATTAAAGAATGGCCATCAAGAGCCAACAGGCTGTTGGTGTCCAAATCAAATGACTTGAGTAATACTGTAACCTCAAAGGTACGCTGGTCTATTCCACTTATCGCTTCTGTGGTGTTTCAATCGTTTATTAAAAAAAAAAAACAATTGCCTAATAATGACATCTTTCGAAGAATTGTTTCCCACATACCTTATTTTTGAAAGCTCCTAAACTTTAGGGTTTTTCACTACACAAGCACTTGAAAAAAATTTATGTATGTAATAAGTTTTAGTAACAAGCTGTGATAGAAGTTTCTAATTCACTGAATTCGCCATAGGAGGACGTACGGCGCCGACAACTCTGTAATTTATTAGTACCATAAGACGCTGGTACGAAAAAATAAGAGTTTTGACAACCGGCATTTGTGTAACACTGTCACTTATCTATGTTAATTACACTTCCGGCACTTCGTCAGTGTTCGAAAGAATAATTTTTAATTAACGATCAAGTGCTCTACAAGGAGGTGAGTCAGCGCTTTTCCGTTTTCGACACAGTCGGTCACGCTTAGACAAACTGGTCTAAACCGAGATGAAAGCAATTCCGGGAGAGGGAGGCGACATAAAACATCCCGCCGAAGCAGTGAGGCAACCATCACCGGGGCTATTGAGAGAGAGAGAGAGAGAGAGAGAGAGAGAGAGAGAGAGAGAGAGAGAAAGAGAGGGAGAGAGAGAAGATGCTAAGTCGTTATCTGCCTGTGAAAACTTACGAACCAACGGCGCCATTTGGGAGCAATTTGAAGGGAGAAAACACGGCGTCAGGCGAAAGTGAGCGTTATTATGTACGGTCGTGGGATATGTAACGAGAGGCTCCCGCTCGCCTGACTATGAGTGATCTTTTTTTTATCATTTTAAATTTCCTACGAGACTCAGATGGCTGCGCTTAGTTTACTTTCTGCTAATGTGTCGGCGATAGAGGTGACCGCGAAAGAAAGTAAATTTCCCGATGGTTTTACAAGGAGATAATTATTGTTTATATCGAGAAGATAAACAAGCAAGTCCCAGGATCCATTAACCATTAGGGAAACTTCCTCGTGACAGAATGCTCATTTTTAAAAAGACAGAGGAAATAAATAGATGGCTAAGTTCGGGGGAGAGGATCAAGACAAAGGGTTTGATCTGGTAAAAGTACAAATTGAAAGGAGGAGGAAACATGGGCAAAAAGTAATCAAGAGGAACAGAAAGACCCACGGAAGGAGAAGAATACCAGACAAATTTCTTTGGCAGAAATGGTCCTTACTGGAAACAGCCTAAGTTCATAACACTGACCTACGATCTAATTTAGACATCCGTGAAGGTGGTGTTCAGAAGGTACTGAGTTCTCTTATATGTGTATATATATATATGTATATGTATATGTATATGTATATATATATATATATAATATGTATGTATAACGTATATATAGATAGATAGATTGATAGATAGGTATATACATACATACATACATGGCCGCGTGGGTTAAAATGCGTCTACTGTAGTCCTGAGTTCTTGTCTTCGCTGGTTCGAGCCCACGAGACGACGAACTTATTATCAACTGAAAAATTCCCCTTCGGTAACATATATGAAAATATATTATTTCCGAGGTACAGCGAATTGGATATTAAAGGACGTTTGTAGCTTACTGATTGAATATGAATCACGGTGATGTGATAAAAAAAGTCATATATACAGTATATATATATATATATATATATATATATATATATATATATATATATATATATATATATATATATATATATATATAAATATATATATATCTATATATATATTCTAAAAAGCGCCATAGTCATGTTACCTGTCACGGACGCTGGTGAGCGTAACTTGGGAACGAAAAAGAGGTGGGGTGGGGACGGGGACGGTTCTAGGGAAAAGGAGAGAAACAGGGGTCATTATTTCTGTCATGTGACCATACCATACTGAAGCCATTCAAAAGCAAGATCATTTACTGAGTAGCTAAAAGGTTTTAGAAGTGACCACACGCACAAACACACACATATATATATACTGTACAGTATATATATATATATATTTATATATATATATATATATATATATACATATATATATATATATATATATATATATATATATATATATATATATATATATATATATACTATATATATATATATATATATATATATATATATAATATATATACAGCATATATATATATAATGTTAATTTCTGGTGATTTCAGGAATTTTTTATTGATTTGCGTTTTTTTTTTTATTTTGAACTATTTACATTCCTGTTGCAGGGACCAAAGGTAAGGACCCAAGCAATCGTCCTTTCTCGTTTTATCTCAGCGACGAAGAACATGATAACTCTATCATAAGATTATGCAGTCACGCCTGCGCAAGCACAGAGAAAATAGTAGGACTGAGCGCAGGTTCATGTTCCTTCTTATAAGAAGAAGAAAAAGTCCAGAAAACTTCCAACAGGCTTCAAAGTGAGGCGGAATTTATACCTTGTGGCGTCTGGACGGGTGCCCAACAGTAAACGCTATGGGAGTAGGACATTCGCTAAACCTCGTGTTTCTCTGCCAGTGAAGTTCAGTAACAATGAGTCTTGTCCATATTTGAACGAGTTACTACATCAGGTGCCAGACGTCTTTGGTGCGTAAATTCGTGCAAACATGACTGAATCTTACGACAGATTTTGCAAGTATGAAGAGAAGAATTTTGGGTCATCGTAAGACCTGAACAACAATGGGAGTAAGGAGGTTGCAATTTGGTGGTAAAGAACAGACAAAGTCAACAGAATTCCAGTCAGCTGTTGTTACCCAAAGTCAAAATTTTTTAGGGGATTACATGCCCATAGAAAAGCGTAGTTCCTCCTTTAAAAAGAAAAAAAATGAAAAAAAAAAAAAAAAAAAAAAAAAAAAATATATATATATATATATATATATATATATATATATATATATATATATATATATATATATATATATATATATACACACACACGTTACAATTTACAGTTCATTCATTTAAATTACTGCACAGATCGTTGACTGGAAATAATTTATGATAACCATATGAAATATTACTGGTGAAACATGGGATTTCCTTTTCGCTAAATCTCGTAAATTTTGTAATGTCTGTCGATTTTCACAGCACTTTCCAATCATTCTAATTATTCTTTCCACGATATTTATTCGTTTCTTTTTTTATTTATTCTTTACTGACAGTCACGGAAGGTTGGTCGATTTCCATCATAAACTGTCGTCACAGATTCAAAGGTCATCAACAGATCGATGGTATGAGATGTTGCTATAGTTACTGGCGCACCCTCCAAACAGCAACTTCCCTTTTTAACATTGAATTACATCGCGTGGTTGACTCCGCCATCATGATGACCATGACACAATCAATAAGCCATTGCACACGATCATCTCTCCCACTCACTCACTACCCATTACGTATGAAAGTCGTCTTTCCTGGCTTCGCCTATACATTAGAAAGCGAGGAAAATTACCCATAGAGAGAGAGAGAGAGAGAGAGAGAGAGAGAGAGAGAGGGGGGGGGGAGAGAGAGAGAGAGAGAGAGAGGCCTCGTTGTTGAATAACTCGATAAGCAACCCGTCATTGCGGTTATTGTCGGTTATTGCGGTCATAGGCATTCGAAACGAAGCCGCCAATTATCACTGTTTGTAACTGCTCAGTGAAATTATTATCGTCCGTAACTCTTTAGTGAAATTAAGAGAAAATATTCCCCCCCAGTGCGCCGGCGGTGACGGCGTTTTGCCCGCCGACATGAAGCGAAAACTTTCACTCAAATTCACGCAAGGTTGAGGGTTTTGCACTTAGGCCGTGTTATGCCACGTCGTTCCTCGTCTGTTGTCTAGGTGTCTGCTTAGAAAGGTTTTTTTTAATTTCATTTTCTTGTTGCAAAGCGTTTTCCAAACTTTGGTATAGTTACAGTCGTATCGCATGATTTTACGACGGATCATAATTAAAAATATTTGTTACAAACCCGCATTCACATAGATCAAGTCTTGAAATTAATATCAACTTGCTTTGCAAGCTTCCATAACACAATCTATTATAGAAAACAGAAAAATATCAATTAAAATAGAACGTGAATTAACAAAGAATTAGGTATTTCCATAGACAACCAGTTAAAAATATGTAAAAGTAAATTGAAAAGCAGGGACTTAATTAATTAAAGTAGCGTTGCCTCTCTTCAATTTCTGCGTATCAAGACTGTACTTGGAACAGCCCCAGGAAGGTTGTTTCATAGTTTTAAGGGAGAGAGACTGAGGTAAGAAAAAGCCTTTTTTAACATAATATGGGCGCTGACGCTTCGCAAAGCTTGCTGTATTCGCTAAAGCACCGACGCTAAAGATGATAAAACCCATTCTTTGTGGAATTGCACTGACGAAGATGGGCGAGAAATGTACCTTCTGACGGCCACGTTCTGCAACCCTAACAATCGATATTTAGAAAAAGGGATCTATGACCTACGACCTCAAGCAGCATGGCTTACAAAATGAAGATCCCGGGAAGCTTCCGATATTCAAAGAGGAAAATTAATAGTCCAGCCATAGTAGAACAGAAGATCTGAAGCTAGTGTTGTCAGTGCCGTGATATTTGCAGGTATAGCAATGCATGGTTGTCTGGCAATGTTAATAAATTAATAAATAAAAATTTATAGATGATCATGATGTTGACAAGGCTCCGTGTTGGTGATTCATAAAACAGGATTTGAAGACTCTTTATACTGATGCTGTAGAATATCCTGAGCATTTCACACCGAGATATTTGCTAATAATAATAATAATAATAATAATAATAATAATAATAATAATAATAATAATAATAATAATAATAATAATAATAATAATATACTGGCCGTTACCATTTTTCCAAGCAAACTGTATTCAAAAGGGGAGCTAATTTACAGCCAATCAGCTACTCCAAAACTTTTCATTATCTTTTCATTTTTTCTGCCATGGGAAAATTAAAGATAACTAAGCTAAAGGCCATTGGTGGCAAGAAATCTCCGAAAGCAAATGACAGCAACTGGTTACTTGAACACTTTGTACGGTTTTAAAAATCCAGTTATTTTTTCTTTTTAGCTTTTTCCAGAAGACTCCTTGGCACCGGCAGCCCTTCATGAAGTTATCTTGAACCCTCAGTCGACAGAAAAAAAAAACGACAAATGAAAATTACCAAAAAAACTTGTGAAATATCTGTTTGCTACATGAGTAAGTACAAATCATAATAATTACTCTCATTATAAAGTTGGGTATTATATAATGGTAATTTAATATAACGATCTTGATACCCAGGCAATGACGATAACAATGATAAGCAAACTGTTATATTATGTGTCGGTAGGCAAGCTTGAACGTATACCCTGTGTCCATATTTGCCCAAATGATAAACATTATTATTATTGTTTATTGAGAGCATACAGTCTTGTGGAACCAAGGGGAAGACCAAGAACTCGCATCGCAAGCACCACAAAGAGTTAAATGCCCATACATTAGAAAAGTAAAAAGCGAAAAGAAAGGTGCACTAATGAATATATTATATATTCAGCCTGAGCCAGTCTTTTGCCTCTTTTTCTCTAACTTCCTCTTGTCTCCCTCTTCCGCCTAAGATAAAAGCAGCCCCTCCGCGCAGGTATTTACTCATCTACCTAATCGAGCGGGAAGACACACTGACACACTTCATAAACAACTCAATGTACACACTGAATCCGGTGGAGCAAAAGGAAGTTTGAGAGAGAGAGAGAGAGAGAGAGAGAGAGAGAGAGAGAGAGAGAGAGAGAGAGAGAGAAGTAGATAAAGAAAAGAAAAGGTAGAGAGTCTTTTGGTATGGAGAAACCGAGTGGACAAAAAAGCCACCACAGCAGGATACATGGTGTTTTCTCTTGCTTGTGGTGGGAACATTCTCTCATTTCTTATGACGAATGGCATCGATGACACAGGCAGTTGACAAGGCGTCAATTCCTGTGCGTTGCGGACGTCCGTTGCTTGTTATCCTCTCTTTTAACCAACTTTCCAAGTCGAGCTGTCGCTTTTTGAACGCTGGGGAAATGTTAAATAGTAAATAAACTGATTGTTTCGAACGAGGTGTCTTGTCTCAATTTCATGCTTTCTGCATGAGACTTGTAGACCGGACGAAAATCTTGGATACCGGGAAACCTTTTTGCTCTAAGACAAACACGCATATATATATACGTATATACTAAATATATTTATATATACATATACTTATATATAATATATGATATATATTCATACAAGCATACACACACACACACACACACACACATATATATATATATATATATATATATATATATATATATATATATATATATATATATATATATATACTTATATATATCTATGTGTGTGCGTAAAATCACAATAGCACATGGTACGTATTTGCAGATGCATCACAAGGAAAATGAAACATTGAGTGTAAATCCCGACCGACATATATGATGTCTTAGAAAACTAAAGTGAAGACCAGTCAGGTTTATACCCAGTGCTTCTCTGTTATGCATATATATATATATATATATATATATATATATATATATATATATATATATATATATATATATATATATATATATATATATATATATATATATATATATATATAATGTGTGTGTGTGTGTTTTGTCTGCCCTCTCATTGCAAATAGGTCCCTCGCATCACATCTATGAGATACGTAAAACCATTAAGCCTTCTCATCCCTTGCCAATAAGGTGACTGGGTCAGTTCACTGCTTTCGTTCACGAGCACAAACGAGCGCCTTCCAGCGGGTAATGGAGAAAGGAGTGATACCAAGAAGCTACGATAATAATGAATCTCTGGTTAATTGCTCTTGCATTGTTAATTGTAAAGGAAATTCTGCTTCATCGCCTGAGTGATGACTGTTATTATCCTGCCACTTAGTGGTCGTTATGTTGTGTTTTGCGTTGCTGACGAACGTGAGAAACGGTACAATGGCCTTTTTTTTTCTAGTCATACTGGAAATAGCAATCACTCGCAATTCCGTCATCCCGTGAAACTATACCCAGGCAGGGTATTTCTTTTAATAACGGTTATTTATCAGCGGTTACCTTGCGTCTGCACAGCCCACAAACGTGAGAAGCACTACCGAAACCTTCCTAATGTCATGGTGTAAATGAGAATCAACATTCATTTAGTCTTCCTCAAAACCATAAACAAACAGGGGACTCAGTGACTGCATGACATTGCCTTATAAAGGTTGGGGAAACGCTCCATCGGAGCTAATTATCACATTGTTAGAATGCACTGGGAACGTATTTTGAGATCAGGGGCAGATTGCAGTTGACATATTTCGATGAAGGAAGTCGTAATTGTGACTGGAAAGCTTGGAGGTACTTTTGTGATACTTATGTTGGAGTAAGAAGAAGAAATTGCAACAATTGTGTGTATTTATTTGCTCTCTGAGGTTTATACTAGGGATACTACGTCATTTCTCATCGGAGAAGTGGTAGATAAAACAAGTAAAAAATGCGCCGAAGTTTCTTCAGCGCGATCGAGTTTTCTGTACAGCGTATAATCAAGGCCACAGAAAGCAGATCTACCTTTCAGTGGTATTGGTATAATACTGAATGAGCCGCGGCCCATGAAACTTTAACCACGGCCCGGCGGTGGCATATCCAGTATCGTTGCCAGGAGCACGATTATGACTAACTTTAACCTTAAATAAAATAAAAACTACTGAGGCAAGAGGGCTGCAATTTGGTATATTGGATGATTGGAGGGTGGATGATCAACATACCAATTTGCAGCCCTCTAGCCTCAGTAGTTTTTAAGATCTGAGGGCGGACAGAAAAAGTGCGGATTTTACAGAAAACTAAAAAAATGAAAATGTCCTTGACTGTAAAGGATGACTTTGTAAGCAAACAGGTATTTATCCTATAATAACAAAAAAGTATGTTTATACGCACTAAAACCGCAATTTTTTTGTGTTTCCTCTTGATTATTTTGTAACTTCGTAATTATGCAGTTTAATGCTCCTCATCAGACGTTTGACCCTTTTCTACGTGTTCTATCACGGAAACACCTTCAGAATCCCAAAATACGGAAGTCATCACCTTGTCGGCAGATGCCATTCAATTAAGTTTCTTCGAGGTGGAGAATCATTGTGTTTCCGGGCTTCTCTGAATCTAATCCAAGTTCAGAGTGGTAAAACCGTGTTAATCCTGTATTACTAACCTCCTACAGAAATTGTTGGGGTCAGCTTGGAACGGAGATCAAAGTCCCGGGAACATCCTTCTCTACTCTGCTTTTAATTAGTCAACACTCGTGACACCAATTATGCGCACCGCTTGCTCATTTCCGACCTGTCATTTACAAAAATGTGCCCTGACCTGTTGCTGTTTTCCATGGTTCCGGCAATCATTCGGAAAAATAAAACATCGAAGAACAGCATCCGCTTCTCACCTCGGCTGTGGATGTTTTTTGGATGTCCTGGTTACCGACTGTTCTTTGTTGCCCATGCCCCCACTCCATAGTGGCGGAGTAGGAACGGGAATCGAAGAGGAACGAGGAACCGTCAAGCTAGATAAGTCCGTTGGACTTGGAAGAAGAACGGTACCTGGCTCCTCTAGTTCCACCGAAGGAAGAAGTTAGCTGCGCCGACTTCATTTTAAGCCTTGTGGAAGAAAACGGGAAGTCCAAAGTACGTTGTTGGTTCGGGCAATTCTTAGCTTGTGGGAAATTCATGTAAGGGTATTGGAAGAACGGAAGTAATTGATTTATATAAGTTTTTGTTAATAAATGCGAAGAATGATAGTAGAATAGGCATTTGTTAGTAAATGTGAAGAATGATAGTAGAATAGGCATTTGTTAGTAAGTGAAGAATGATAGTAGAATAGGCATTTGTTAGTAAATGTGAAGAATGATAGTAGAATAGGCATTTGTTAGTAAGTGAAGAATGATAGTAGAATAGGCATTTGTTAGTAAATGTGAAGAATGATAATAGAATGCGAAGAATGATAGTAGAACAGGTATTTGTTAATAAAAGCGAAGAATGATAGGAGAATAGGCATTTATTAATAAATGCGAAGAATGTTAGTAGAATAGGCATTTGTTAGTAAGTAAGTATATCTTAGTTTAACCAGACCACTGAGCTGATTAACAGCTCTCCTAGGGCTGGCCCGAAGGATTAGATTTATTTTTTTTACGTGGCTAAGAACCAATTGGTTACCTAGCAACGGGACCTACAGCTTATTGTGGAATCCGAACCACATTATGGCGAGAAATGAATTTCTATCACCAGAAACAAATTTCTTTTGTTCTTCACTAGCCGCTCGGAGATTCGAACTCGCGACCATCAGAGTGGTAGCTGAGAACGGAACCTGCTTACCCAGCAAAGAAATGCGAAGAACGTTAGTAGAATAGGCATTTGTTAATAAATGCGAAGAATGATAGTAGAATTGGCATTTATTAATAAATGCGAAGAATGACAGTGGAATAGGCATTTGTTAGTAAACGTGAAGAATGACAGTAGAATAAGAGAAAAGGAAAATCAAACTCAGTGGAACAGGATAATATCAGGTTATCTGCAGACGGTGAAGTGTAACTAAGCGCAAAACCAAAATTTTTCAGAAATTGCCATCCTACAAACGAAAACGTCACCGACGAACGTCACAGGATTTTTTTTTTACAAATTCTTTCGGTAAGTCATGGATAACATCCAGTAGTTTAACGAGGAATTATAGAGAATAATTCTAATATTTTGACCATAATGCGGAAAATCTCTCTCTCTCTCTCTCTCTCTCTCTCTCTCTCTCTCTCTCTCTCTCTCTCTCTCTCTGACACACACACACACACGTATACATATACAAACGCGCGCACGCGTTACTAGTAAATCAAATATAACCCTAGTTTTAGGAGTCCGACCACCGTAGAGGGGTAGCGCCGTCAGTGCACCTCACGTTGTGCACTGTAGGCATTACATAATGTTCTTTGCAGCGTCCCTTCGGCCCCTAGCTGCAACTTCTTTCATTCCTTTTACTGTACCTCCGTTCATATTCTCTTTCTTTCAGCTGACTTTCCACCCTCTCTAACAATTGTTTCATAGTGCAACTGCGAGGTTTTCCTCCTGTTACACCTTTGTAACCTTCTTACTGTCAGTTCCCCTTTCAGCGCAGAATGGCCTCATAGGTCCCAGCGCTTGGCCTTGGGCCTAAATTCTATATTCTATTCTATTTTATTCTAGGAGTTCGACTTATAGAAATTAGATATGACTGGAATCTTTATGCAGTGAAAATCGTAGATATACCTTTTAACCTGATTTGAGCTGCCTGCATTCCTCGGTAATTCAAAAGGAATCCTTCAATATTTAATTTTTTATTAAAAAAAATTACCTCGAAAGAGTCCCATGCACGAAGGGTTCTAACTATAAAATTTAGAAAATTTCAAAAACATACTTGTTTCCCACTTGCTTCACGTAGTATAGAATGACGATTTTGAGAGAATGGAAAACTTCCTTGGAATCATTCAGGTTCTCACTACTACTACTACTACTACTACTACTACTACTACTACTACTACTACTAATAATAATAATAATAATAATAATAATAATAATAATAATAATAATAATAATAATAATAATAATAATGACACAGAAAGAGCCAGAAATGGGAAGGAGACATCTTTGAGAAAAGTGGGTTTGATAGCGGGATGGATTGTAGAGAAATACTTCGAGGGAAATATGCAAAGGACAAAGCCCTTTGAAGGTGATGCATCAGACCTCTGATTATTGATTACCGGGATGAAGGCAGTAAAGAAGAAGAAGAAGAAGAAAGGCTGGTTGCATTAGTTTGTTGTTAGCAGGTTTAGAAAGGAACCCAACTAATAGATTTATTTTGCAGTCCATGAAAATTAGTTTTCGTAACCTGACAGCTGAGTCCAAGATCTGCACCCAGTTATGAATGTGATATGATTTTCTTCTTGGTCGTTTTTCATAGACGAATGATGGGAAACTGTTCTCGAACGACCACTTTCTTCAAATTGCTGGCGTAACTTATGCTTTTTACGCGAAACGGAATGGAAGAGGCATCAGGATTAGTTCTCTCTCTCTCTCTCTCTCTCTCTCTCTCTCTCTCTCTCTCTCTCTCTCTCTCTCTCTCTGTACATTAAGCGAGAAAATGCATATGAAGAGAAATTCTTGTGTCACATGAGTAGCAACAAAGATATATACTTTAGAGTGGCATAGCTCAGCACCTTTTCAGGTCTACACAGATGTCACTCATCGTAGGATTCCTAAATATGGTCGGTTTAGAAGTTTAATTCTCATTTGTTGTTATGCAAATTGCATTAGGCTTTAAGACTGGCTTGAATACTGCAATATATATATATATATATATATATATATATATATATATATATATATATATATATATATATATATATATATATATATATATATATATATATATATATAATTTACAGAGTCAGAGGTAGATATGTACATACATTATTTCATGTAAATAAATGGATGAGTAAGCAAACTTCCTATTGAATGAATACATGTGTCCTAGTCTATAATCTCTTATAAGAAGTATACGTAAATTACATAATATATACATATATATAAATATATACATATACATATATATATTAGGAAACTATTTATACATTTCCGATCCATTATTAGATGCCTTTCTGTACGATTGCTTCTTATTGTATAACCTCTTACTTAAGTCGAAACATACGTACGATTCGAAAATAAAGAGTGTTTTGGTTCGGTTGCTCTTGCTGCTCTCAAAATGTCATTCTCTCTGCTACGAAAACAGGAGGCCGAGATTTCGAGGTGCATTATCATAGTGCTAAGAGACACGAGGGGGATTATTTCTTGCTTCAGGGAACAAAAAGAACAGATCTCTCTCTCTCTCTCTCTCTCTCTCTCTCTCTCTCTCTCTCTCTCTCTCTCTCTCTCTCTCTCTCTCTCTCTCTCTCTTAAAGAGTAGTTGGCTTAACTGACACGTATCAGCCATCTTAGATTCTCCTTCTGCTGGTACTTGTGCCAGATTTCGTTGTATTGTTTTTTTTTCTGTTGGGATGTTTTCTCGTTCTAAAAGGAAGTTTGATGCAGTGGCTCCTTTTGTGTCAAATAAATTCTGACCCTTTACCAACGAAGATATCAATAACACCTGTAAATCAAACTTTCCTTCTTTCTTCTTCGTAAAAGGCCTAAGACATATTCTCACAGAGCCAAAGAGCCGCTCTATCTAGCTGTCGTTCATTATCTATGATTACTGTCAATGGCGCCTATACACCTGCTCGTCCTACTCCAATGTCATGCACTTCCTGTTTAATAAGTCCTAAAGAACGTTTTGTCTCCTAGAAGACCAGCATGGCATCTGACACTAATAATTAAGATTAATTGTTAAATAGTGCACTTAACTTTCCCATTGGAAGCGGTTCAGATTGTCTAAAAGAAAGGTGGCCACCCAAAGTTCTCAAACTACCATCCTCTTGCTTATTTACATTATACTAAAAGTATTTGAAATTTTCTTCAGCATATGCTATGTCAGAAATCATATTGCCCTTTTATCTATCAGCTACAGTCTGGACATCATATCTATATGGGATTTCCCTGAACTTGGTCCAGTTCAATAACTCAGAACATCTTTTCTATCTATTTGTCTTCATCCTTGGCTTTCTCACATTAAATTCTTCGATATTGTTTTAGGGAAAAGTAATAATTCAGCTCTTTACTTAAATAACCACTTTGCAAGTTGTGTGGGAGAGAGCGAGTAGTTCAGAGAGCTAAAAGTATTTATGATAACAAAAAATTAAAACTCACATTCCTTTTTTCTTATCCCAGTTATTGAATTTTTATGTTGGTCTTATAATTTGTCCTTGATAGGGCTAATGGTCTAACATCAAGAGCTTTTCGTCTTGTGTTTTCATTCTAGGCAGAATTAAATCAAAGGAACTTTATCAGATCAGAGCTCTTGCTCTGACATCTCGCTGTATCCTATCTGTAGGTGCGATTTCAGTCTATCTCCTCAGAGAGCCAGGTGACCACTTCCCTCGCATAACGTGAAGAAGACAATAGTCTTCGGACTGCAAAGCCTTTTCGTCAACTTTTGTTTGTACAGATTCACAATCTACACAATCTAACATCCCTTAAGACGCTTCTTTCAAAGTGAGATTTCCCTGTGTTTATCCCTCCCCTTCTTCGTCCTGCTTCCGTGTCCTAAATTAGGTCAGGTTTCTCATCCTGCCGCTCTCTCTCTCTCTCTCTCTCTCTCTCTCTCTCTAGTTTTTTATATTTTTCTCTTCTTACCTAACTTTCACACAGACCCATCTACCCTCTTTGCTCTGCCAACTCTGTAATTCTTCTTTACACTTATTAACCAAATATTATGTAGGGTAATTATTTTCTTCACCCTCCATACCAATATCATTTGTCTGTCATCTTAGTTTGAATTTGTAACCTTACTATTGCTAACATTCAGTTCCGGATTCTTCTTCTTAAAAATAGTTTTAAACTTTGAACCCTATCAAAAGCCTCTGCAGTTTCTCTTCGATGTCAGTATCCAAAACTGAATCATCTACAGGCATCAGCCACGGCACATTCAACTATGACACCTTTCGTATCCAGTAAACTGCTGTCCATATCGTCTGTCTTTTTCCTGAATTTTCACATTACTCCGCCTACAAAAAATAGTAGGCTTGGAGAAAAAAGGTAGTTTTTAAGGTTTTCAGCCTCAAGAGGTCCCTGTTCGCGAATATCACACTTTAATCTCCACAAAAATCTATTCATTTATTGACAGTCAGGAGTCCCACCTAATGGTTAAAATTGTCGTGGAAATTCAAATATAATGTTTTGCATTATTCTGCTGATAAACAAACAAATAAACTAACTGAAAAAAAAGGCAACATGGAAAACCGACTCAACAAATTTACCTCCTTAATGGCATAGCTAAAACAACAATTGCTATCGAAACTTTCCTTGATTGTATCAAGTATTTGGTAAATTGTCCGCAGTTTTTCTTTATATATATCATCAATCATTTTTCCGAGATACAGTTCACGGGCAAGAACATCTTTACGTTCCAAAGGTAAACATGGATATTTTTGTACGCATTCCTGGGGGTGATTTTCCCATGACGTGATATCCTCTTCTTCTTATTATACAAACTTTTACATTCTTCATTCATATAAAAATCTCGCCATTTTGCCATCGCTTGGTGGTGTTCTCATGAAGAGCCAAGTCTTTCCTGTTCAGTTCTTCCGAAGTTTTAGATATTCTTCGTTATATAACGCTAATTATGATGCTAAACAGTAACGATACTTTTAACTAACGCATGCGTAATTGGCTTGTGTGAACAACTAATTTTCTCGTGGGACGAAAATATTCTTTCTTCCTACACATTCCTCTGATGGAAACTTTCGCCGTCGACACGAGAAGTAACATTAATTCCGGGTTAAGTACCAGAGATCCTGGTTCTTTTGCGTGTTGAACTGTTTTCAGAGCATTTCGAGGTTGCTTTTACGAGAGGAGAGCCAAGAGAGAGCCAAGGGAAAACTGATATTAAGATGAAAGTAAACATCGCTTTTGTTTTTGTATTGTCCATGCGTTACGACATGCAGTTCCGGGCTTTCTACTTTATTATGTCTGGTTTTTAATTCCCCTTAACTTACTTTTGCTGATTAATCTAAAATTAATCTTTTTCCTTCCAATTTTCTTAATTTGGCATGAACATCTGATAGGTTTTGCGAGCATTGTAGCGAAGAATCGATATGTGTATATATATATATATATATATATATATATATATATATATATATATATATATATATATATATATATATATATATATATATATATAGGCGGGGCAACCGATCGAGACTACAAAGTCTACCCCAAAGCCAAATCAAAGTCCTTCAAAAGAAGGCACCGTGCTTACCCCATACAAATGGGAAAAAAGAACGTTAAAAGAAGAAGAAGACGAAGATATATATATATATATATATATATATATATATATATATATATATATATATATATATATATATATATATATATATTTATATATATATATATATATATATATATATATATATATATATATATATATATATACATACTAATTTCGACTCCTATCATTGCTTTTAGGGTAGATGGAGGAGGTCTGTCGAAAGATCTGCTGAATGAACTTCTGTATATCTTCCTCTTTGGGAATGATTCAACTTTATCCGGTCACCGCATGAATTTCTGCACAACTGCTTCCTTTGAATTCAGTTACACATAACTGCTCCCGCTAAACTAACATACGTAGCACAGCTTCCTCTAAATCTCTTCTCTGTAAATTAACTTTTGTAAAACTGTTTCTCTTGATTCTTAACATCCAGCAAGCGCGAGGGTGCATACAAGACAGAGATGGACAGTACTGGGTCTATAGCTGGGTTCAATGCAATGCTGCTTTGTCTTCTTTGAAGGCACATGACGTGGCATAAGTTTTTTACACGGGGAATTCATTAACTATTATCCAGTTAAACTTATACTGTACATATATATATATATATATATATATATATATATGTGTGTGTGTGTGTGTGTGTGTGTGTGTGTGTGCGCGCGCGCGCGTGTGTACTTGTTGATCTCGTACCTATATATGTACATATATATATATATATATATATATATATATATATATATATATATATATATATATATATATATATATATATATATATATATATATATATATATATATATATACTAATCACTTTTTACCAGGTACGTATGTAATTGCAAGAACCACAATGGTGTATATATATATATATATATATATATATATATATATATATATATATATGTGTGTGTGTGTGTGTGTGTGTGTGTGTGTGTGTGTGTGTATGCATGCATATATATGTTTGTGTGTGCGTGTGTGTAATGCGAATAGGTTGTTGGGAGAATACTGGTCTCAGGCAAGGTTGTTAGTTATTTTCATATACACCACATAGAAGGAGTGATGTGGGAATTTAAAGAAAATACACCTTGATATAAAAAGTTGTGGGAGAAAAAGTAGACTAAATGGACTGTGGAGGATGATGTTGGTAGATGTTGATAAAAGAGGATATAATGAATAACCTAGAAAAGGAATGCGAAATTGTTAGTAAAAGGAGAACTTTTAAAGTGTGTGTGTGTGTGTGTGTATAAACAAGGAATTTCTAAAAACTCAAAAACATAAAGCAATGAATTTTTTATTGGAAGGTAAAAAAAATGGCGGCGGGTGATTATTATAGGTATCAGGGAGTCAACATTATGGATGATGCTGGTTGACAGAAGAATGATTCGCAGATAGGAGAAGCAAGGAAAGCAGGAGTATGTATTTTTATTCGAAACGTATGGAAACCAAAGTTAGAATTCATGAATGGATTGTTAAGCAATTCTCCTTTGTGTGAGTGAAGTGGGGATGTTGAATGCGATTAACAAAATATTGAAGATGTCGAGGTGCACGCGATTTTACGAAACTTAGGCTACCAAGTCAAGCACTGGGGCACTTCCGTCCATTCAGAGCTGAGGGTTTCTTGGACAGCAAGATGAAAAGATCCAGAAGATAAAGGAGACGAAGTACAAGGATCTACTTAAAAAGGTAATAATTGCAGAGGTTGGACAGCAAAACTAAAGAAACGGAGTGGGAGTGGAGGTAAAGTAAAAAGCTAAAATGTTGGTGTAGCTATAGGCCAAAGGGACTTCGCAAACATTCTCTAGTAATGCCTACAGTGCACCACAATGAGGTGCACTGGAGTCATTACCCTCCTACAGGGAGATGCTGAGATGAAGTGTTTGCGTAGTATTAGTAAAGTAAAGACTGAAAGAGTGAGAAATGAGAAGTTAAGAAATGATAAAGAAAATGGTAGTATGGGGTGAAAAGTTGTTTGAATAGAATGGAGAAAAATAATGGATAACTCTGGAGAAGAGAGAGAGAGAGAGAGAGAGAGAGAGAGAGAGAGAGAGAGAGAGAGAGAGAGAGAGAGAGAGAGAGAGTCAGTTCAACGGTGGTTAGTGTAAGGGAATCGACCCGCTCTAGACGAACCTTTAGCACATGTTCATGAAGTAGCTAATGGTGTGAAAGTTTTCTTCAAGGGGGTTTCCTCCTTGACTCGCCAGCTAAAGAATAAGTGTGGCAGTGATTGTTGCTATGTACTCTCTCAAGGTCCACCACGTATCCTCGGAAACAATACGCCTTTGACACACAGCTCTGAAAAACATTCTGCGTCTCGTTATGGTCATTTTCATAATAATTCGCCTTTCGTTTTTCCTTTACCGATTACCGCTTCTGTCCCGTTAGGTTCCTCACTGGGATCTTCGCCTTTTCGCCGAACTCTAGTGAATAACAGATTCGCGAAAGTAAAATCCCGCCAAGAGTAACTGTAAACCTCGGAGATGAGTGACCGTTCGACAAGCATCAGTGAGCGAGAGTTACTATGAGTTCTCACGAGATGAATCAAAATTTAAGCTCAGATAATGAATTTACGCACTATCTAGAACGAGAGTTGGCCAGGAGGCAGTAGCCAAAGTCACACTGTCATTCCCTTTGTCATGGAAAATAATCAGCTTATTCTAGATTAGATTTTTATTTACTCTGACCTGCACTTCGTATGTGGGGCTTGATGACAAACACGGACGGGACCAAAAAATATCCCAGCTTGAATATTGTATTTTTTTTCTTATTTTATTCATGTTTTTGTTTACCTTTTAACGTGAGAATGAAGGATATGAGTTAATGTTGCCCATCAAATAAAAGTAGCACTAACAAGCGAACACATACAAATGGATAAGTAAATTTATATATATATATATATATATATATATATATATATATATATATATATATATATATATATATATATATATATATATATATATATATGAGTATATATATATATATAAATATATATATATATATATATATATATATATATATATATATATATATATATATATATATATATATATATATATTCATATATATATATACATATATATATATGTATATATGCATATATATACATATATATATATATATATTTATGTATATTTGTATGTACGCATACGGAAAGGGAATTTAAAGCACCTGATTGGTCCTGGAAGATGGAAGGAAAGTGGATTTACGGTGAATAAAAAGACGTTCCCACTTCTTAAAAAACGAATATAGAGAGAAAGAGGTATCCACAGAGAGAGAATCCCAAAGCAAGGTGGTGGAGAGAAAGATTATCCACTAAAACGAGCGATATGAAGAAAAGTTACGAAATGTAAATGCTTTTTTTTTTTTAAAGTCTCGCGGGCATTATGCGGTCAAAATATTTCCTCAAATGGCGTCGTTATCATTCCACCGTGAGTTTAGACAGTTGCCGATGGCTCTGCATTGAATTTCACCCTAAAACAGATTTGCGGGAAATTGCTGTCTTTTTGCAGTCCTCTTTGCTATCAATAACAGTTTTGACGGTTCCATTTCCTTTATTTTTTTATGTTCCACGGTTACGCCATTTGTTCTCGACTCGTACATACGTCTCTTTTACCCGGATAAAGCCTCTATGAAATAATATGACCGAGAATGTTGGTGATCGTTATTATTTATGGGCATACAACTGAGTCCATTTTATTTCTTTCGCTCTCATTTTTCTCCTTTATGTTAACTTGTTTACTTTCCAATTTATTTTCAATTCGGCATTTGGAAAATTTCTCAAAAATTTCAAATAAGCAGAGTTAAAATTTTCCGTTTATCTTATATATATATATATATATATATATATATATATATATATATATATATATATATATATATATATATATATATATATATATATATATATATATATACATATATACACATATATAAGTGTATATTAATATATGTATGCATATACGTATTGTATGCACTCATGCTTACAAAGCGTTGAAACAAACGGTAGGCAGATAAAACCCCATCCTCGAAGAAAATTAAATAAACGTGGAAATATAATAAATATAGGATATAACTTTATACTACAGTGTGTCATTACACACTAGATAAAAAAAAAATACCCCACGAAGAGTAATTGGAGCCACGGCGCAGTACCTCCAAGCGCAACCTTACTAAAACCCATGACAAAAATTTTGCGGTTGCCAGATTTGTTTTATTGAAGCATAAAGCAATTTAACGAAAGACCCCCTAATCAGTGCAATACAAAGTTTCGTAAAATATAGATCAGTGGATGGAAATGGCTTACATTCACGTGAAAACGGATGTTAATAAACTTTTAGACAAAGAATGCACCAAGAGATCTTTACTTGATTACAGACTGCAGAAGTATAAATCAGAATCATAAAGAGATGTGTCAAACGAAGAAGTATGTGTTTGTAATTGCGAAAGAAGAAAGTCAGTATTTTACCCTCGCTGGTTTGCTTGGTTATAATTCATCATTCGTAACCTGGAGCACAATATATTCTATATACACGTATTATATATGTATATATAAATATATATATATATATATATATATAATATATATATGCATATATATATATATATATATATATATATATATATATATATATATATATATATATATATATATATATATATAGAGAGAGAGAGAGAGAGAGAGAGAGAGAGAGAGAGAGAGAGAGAGAGAGAGAGAGAGAGAGAGAGATATGCGTTTTTTTTCATAATCACTATCACCCTCTGACTTCTCGACTTCCTTGCACTATTTTGCATAAGCTCATCACTGGAGCCTTTACCCGAGTTGGAAATTTACGAAGAGGCTGGATTTGTAGCAAAGAACTTAAGCGGTCTTCTCTGTGCCTCCCATGAGTGATGCTCCTTCATTTATTCTCCTCTCGAATATAGACTTGTAATGACAGCGGTATTCAAAACATTGCGAGGAGGTCGAGTTACGCTTCTAAAACACAAAAAGTCCTCTACGACGTGATGAGGATGCCACCCCAGCAGTTTTTCTGCTTTGACAGCAACGCTCTACAAGCAAATTAATTGAAAAGCAAAAATAATGAAGAAGAATTACATTTGGTGTGACCCTACAAAAAAAAAAAAAAAAAAATATATATATATATATATATATATATATATATATATATATATATATATATATATATATATATATATATATATATATATATATATTACTAAAAGGACCTCATTCAAACTGGATGGTATCTAATGGAGTATTCATTCAGAAAAAGTTACAAGCTTTCTTGATAATGTGGACTGTTTGTCCAAGAAAGCTTGTAACTTTTTCTGAATAAATACTCCATTAGATACCATCCAGTTTGAATGAGGTCCTTTTAGTAATTCTACTAATGCACAGAACAATTGTATATGTGATAAAGTTAATATATATATATATATATATATATATATATATATATATATATACATATATATATATATATATCGATCTGAAAAAGCAGGATTAAAAACACCATGAGAGAACAAAAATAAGGCGTTTTTTGTGCACATATATAAAATGCTTATGCATTTTATATATTTTATATAGTGACACTTCAGAATCTGAAGTGTCACTAAATTAAAAAGGCTTCAATGTGATGATGACTTTAAATATTCAAAGAGTTCAGGAAACAGAGTCTTAATTTGCCATTGAGTCCTAAATTAATTTGCAATACTACCCACTTGAATGCAATTGAAGGCTGTTTTGTGATGAAAGATTACCTCCGTATTGTAGTCAGGAATAATCGCATATCAACAATGACAACAAACTGAGAATTACTTATAATCTCAAGAAAAGATTTCCAATCATCAGTAACAGCCCCAACTGTGCTCATGTACACATACACCCACTAAACGCGCACACACCAGTGTACTAAAACACACACACACTAAAAGGCGGGACGACTGACAGGTGTAAATGGGTCTGATTACATAGTAATTGTTGGCTTAAGAGAAAGTAGGATTCTGAGTAGCAGATACGGAAATTCTCTCTCTCTCTCTCTCTCTCTCTCTCTCTCTCTCTCTCTCTCTCTCTCTCTCTCTCTAGACCAACAGAAAAATTAGTAATTAAAAACCTATCTAGCAAATTTCTTAACCGGAACGAAAACCAAGGAAAATATAAGGAAAAAATTCATTACAAAAATCCTTTCCGTTCCTTATCTCTTCCAGCTCTTTATCGTGTGTTGAGGAAAATTGAAAAGGGTGAAAAAGAACAACTGGGAGAAAACTTAATGTTAAATCGTGCTGTTACTGATGGATTTGCGTCTTATATAAGAATAACTAAAGTCAGGAACGGTAACTTAATGTGGGAAGGCATGTTATCAAAAAATGCATTTTTGGCTCTCAGATTAACAGAAAGCCTAAGCCAGGCTAACGGAAAGCCCAAATAAGGCTAACAGAAAGTCCAAATCAGGCTAACAGAAAGCCCAAATCAGGCTAACAGAAAGTCTAAATCAGGCTGACGGGAAGCCCAAATCAGGCTAACAGAAAGTTCACATCAGGCTAACTAAAATCCTAAATCAGGTATGGCATTATAATCCTTTACAATTTCTCCTTTTAGTATTTGGACTTACACTGCAGGAAGAATTTATCCGACCCAAATGCTCAGACATACAGATACCAACTTTAAAAGGTACAAGTTATTATTATTATTATTATTATTATTATTATTATTATTATTATTATTATTATTATTATTATTATTATTATTATTAGAAATAATTAATATACATGCACACACATACACACAAACACACACACACACACACACACATATATATATATATATATATATATATATATATATATATATATATATATATATATATACAAAATTTATTTTCTTACCAAAACATCTTAGAAATTTTAACCACCATCTAACAAAATAGTCATCCAAAGGAAGTACAATATCTAACTCGTTTCAGTGGTAAGTAAATTTCAACTTCGGCGTGTATTTGCCTAATTATTTTATTAGTTTATTCTCTGAAAATTTTTTTTTGCTTAGATGCTTAAGTTATTGACCTCCTTATGATATTAAAATAAACATTTGCTCATAATGGCCCATTCGTCCATCTGATTATTTTGCATATAACTTTATGCAGTCACTTATTTAATTATTTAGGTTTGTCCAATTTTATAAAACTATTTACCCGCATGGAAGTCAGGACAAAGTAAAATCAAATGCTATATGTAACGATTCCTTTACAGTTCCACTAATATTTTCACTTACGAAGAAAGTGCGACCTGACTACTTTTTAATTGCAAAATAACAGCCCCAGCTTCATGCACTGATCAGCACTGTGGCCAGTGATCTGGATGGTATTATGCTAATTTTATGAATTTTCTACAAAATTACTTTACGGATGGACAAAGCTAAAGAGGCTTTAGAGAATCATAGACGACACTGGATTTGATTACAGGAACATTTGACTTCATGACCAAATGTAATGGGAGTATATGTGCAATTACTTATACATACTGTATATACGTGTGTGTATATATATATATATATATATATATATATATATATATATGTCTGTGTGTGTATGTATATATATATATATATATATATATATATATATATATATATATATATATATATATATATATATATATATATATCGTCAGCCTGTTCCTCCTAACAGAGGTGGCTTGCTTGAAAGAAAAAGAAGTGGTCACTGCTACATTTACACTTTAACTCTTGAATCATGGGTGAACCAGTGCAGTAAAAATTCAATAATATCAGCCACTTCATATGACTGAACGGAGGGCTCATCAGTAGTGAGTCTAACCACATACATACTGTACACTGAACCATCCTCCTCAATTTTGTGTTTACTCTTACGCTTCTTGGATATGAGGGTCCTTCCTTTCTAATAGCCACTTTACACAGTTCATCACTTTCTAGGTGTTCCTCCCCTTTTTCCATCTTAACACTTACGAATTATGCATTTTTTAAATCAACCTATTATTCCACGACGCCAAACCGTTCAAAAACACTCATCTGTTCCTTCGCCCATACTAACCTTTGTTGTTATTCTTACTCATCTTCACAAGTCAGTTTTCTTGAGCTCCATTCAAAAGGCAAACAGTTCATCAACTTAACCGTTTTTCTTTCATTCGTATTCTACGTCAATACTTCACACCCAGAAGGGCGAGCTGACTCACATGTAACTTCATGTATTCCTACATTGGCTTCCATAGACACTGCCAATATTCTATGACCCACCTTTCCTTTAATCCAGTGATCATCCATTATATATACTCCTAAATACCTGTCACTATAAACCACTTCCATTCTTCCACAGTCCATATTAAAACTCTTTACTCCTTCCTCCGATTTCTAAATTATCTTCATGATACTTATCTCCGCCCGCTTAAGCTTAATTTTCTTCCCTTGCAAACATTTTCCAATTCTGTAAAAGTCTCTGTAGTTTCTTCTCACTATCCCCACACTACTGAATCGTCTGCTAGTATCAGTCATCCCTTACTCTGTTCACGAGCTATTTTCTAATCCAACAGTTTTGAACAGATATATCATTACCTTTCTCTGACTTCCCACAACAATCCATCCACAAAGATATTAAACAATTTCAGCATTATCTCTGAGACATTTTCGAACAAGTTAGTGACTCACTCCTCTACATATCAAAGGACGAGTTTTGTTTCCTTCGTAAATACTTATTATGAGGTTCAATGAGTTGTTAGGCTTATAACATCAAGCAGGAAGTAGTCATATTACAGAAGTAGTAAAAACAGTAACCCACCCTCTCGCCCATCACAGGAGGCCATGATTTAGGTTACCTATATGGTAACAAAACCTCATAAGCCTGACAACCTTCTAAGCAGTACGATAGATCAGAATCCTGCCTTAAGCTCAAGCATTTGTTCACAAAAGGGTCTCAAGCACACATACCAAACTGACACCAACCCGCACCTTGACTTCTCTGAGCATGCCCTTATATCCCTCCCAGCGATATGCACGAAGGTCCCATATATCACCCTCGGAGACTAAATAAACCCAGAAAAATGGTGCTGCCTGTGCGATCCCACTGGGTGTCATGTTTGCATACTTCTATATAAGTATCATATAAGAACATTTTTTTCTCCGGTATTCCTGTCCTAGCAACCTACTGCAAGCACGTTGATGATACCCTCGTCACTACG
>JANJGK010000038.1:29466481-29468981 GCA_039081455.1 Macrobrachium rosenbergii
AAATGGATCACTAGAAAATGAAAGCCAGCTCATAAAACCTTTCAGATTCCAGTTGTTTACCAAAGTCACGTTTCACCTTTAGTGACATTTTATAAACTTCTCATTCACAAACTTACAATTATGGCAACTTTATTGCTCTTACGCTCTATTTTTTTCAATTGTTTCCTTATTGTTCTTAAGCTTGCTATTGTAAGTTCATTCACATGAAGCCTTATGTTTAAGCAAATGTTCCTGCATGATTATAGCTTAATGTAATGTATTTATACATACATACATACATACATACATACATACATATATGTATATGATGTGTGTATGTATATATATATATATATATATATATATATATATATATATATATATATATTATATACCTAAATAATGGGTCATCACAGGTCAGCGACTGAGAAACCTGCCTCACCAGCAAGAGAGTTGCGTTCGATACCCATCTGGACTGAGTCGATTACGCACGTTCCCTTAACACCAGTTTTTCCTTTGCATATCTAAGCAATGAACTTTGTGCCTGGAAGTTAGGCAAATGTGGAGGGTCACAACCCGGCCGGAGGTACTAAAATAATTGATTCAGGTGTTTAAAATTTCAAACATTGTTCTGATGAAACTTGCTTAGGAAATTAATGTCGAAACAGAAAAGGTCAAATATTTGCAGTAATGATCCTAATAAAATGAAAGCATGACATATGCTAAAGAACAGTAACAGCGTCAGAGAGTAGCATATCTCTGCTAACAACATTATTCATAGTATCGGTTGCTACAGAGCAGTAAAAATGATATTATAAAAGCAGACAGACAGACGACATGTTGTTAAAGCGGAACATTTGTTCTAAGACTGAGCTTATCCTTATTAAAATTACTCAATATTTTTTGCATAATCTTAAAAACTGGTATTTCATAGTATAATTTTAAATGATTGTTTACGGAAGATATAATTCCCCACAAACAGCACGCTAGAAAGTCATTCTTCACCAACAAACAAATATTTCTAGGCAATCTTGAAATATTCCAGTCAACTCGAGCCAGTTAACGTGGCCATACTTAGAAGAACAGCAAAAGTTTGCAAAAATAAAAAAGAATAAATAAATAAATAAATAAATTCAGAACATCAAATAGAAAAGAAGTCCAAATGACTGACTAGTCCCTGTGCATGTATAGCTTTAATATACATTTGTATAGTATACTAAAATCGTTAAACATCCGGCCCCTAGATAAAGTGAACTTTGTGAACTTCCTTCCTTTAAAATTATACTCTTCGAGGAAAAGAGATAGGTTTCAAGGTTTACCTAAGGAGTGTATCTATTCGACTATTTATCATCTCATGCTTTAGTTTATTCTCTCTCTCTCTCTCTCTCTCTTCTCTCTCTCTCTCTCTCTCTCTCTCCTTCTCTCTCTCTCTCTCTCTCTTCTTAAAAAAACTTAATTTTACTTACATTTCACAAGCCTTAACCCTACAGTCTTCTCCTATTTTCACCTGCCGTTTATGACCCAGTTCCCTATGTTAACAAAACAAAATTCCTGATACCACTCACAACCTCATCTTTCCCTTAATAGCACCAAAATCCTAAAGCTTTCCTCCGTTTTTGCTATCCACTCAGGCTAAATCCCTCTTCCATCATCATAAAATCCATAGTCTCCTACCACTTTAGATATCGCTTACTGTTCAGATCCCCCTCCAGACATAAATCCCAGTTCTTCCTTCAATTTTAGCTAATCCATTACAAACACCAATCCCTTGGGTAACATAAAATCCTTAAAGTCTCCTTCCAGTAAGCTAACCCCTTTCAACCTCTTTCTCCTTTTAATGCCCTCCTGTCGAGCCAAATAATGAAAAGGCGCCGTTTGAACCAGATTTCTCAAAGGCGCCACTTTGACAGAAAATTTTTGGGCGGAAGCGATTTTTTCCTTCTTTCTTTCGGGAAGCGGAAGTGCGCGCATAGTGTTCTTCTCTCTCTCTCTGTCAAGATTAATGACGATTTGTAATTTCTAGCACCCCCGTGAGAGCACTCAGCAATTGTTACACCTTTGTTCCCCCAGTGTTCACTACCAGTGAGCGTTCGCGGGGTCAAAGATGTCGCGGGTGACTTTTTCGAGTGTTGCTCTTTTATTTTTCTTGTGCGTTGCTTTTCTTTTTGCCTTTCTGCATTTGTCTCTTTTTGGGTGTTGTCTTTCATTTTCCTTATGAAGACCTACTGGGTCTGTTAATTTGTCGGCTTCAACTGATCTCTCTTTTGTTCCTCGTCTCTTCATACAGAAGCCTAATTAAATCTACGTGTGGTGTATATTTTGTCTATTTCAAATACTAGAAATTAATTCTATGGTTGTACGTATCAAAAACTACCTTCCTGATTTAATTTTTCCAGCTAATTCTTGTCATAATTTGGAATCGTCTGTGTGACGGATCAGTCTGATTTTTTTGAAGATCTAAATAAATCTCTAAAGAATGACAAAAGACAACAATAGACAAATAATAGAGAAACAATGGAAA
>JANJGK010000038.1:29473981-29503981 GCA_039081455.1 Macrobrachium rosenbergii
TCTGAATTTTTTTTGTAAAGTATTGCTTTCAAATTTCAAAGATAAAGCCTGAGGGAATGAAACCACATCTCTGAAACAAATGCTGTCTTATCTGCAGAAATCTTCCTGTCTCAAAACACCCTGACTGAATAAGACATGTTCCCCAAAGTCAACCTTCATAAAGAATTGTCTTTTTCTATAGTAAATAAAGGAATATATCTGAACTTCTGACCGAATGGAATTCTTTTCAAAACATTGCTCTCATCTTTCAAACACTTACTTGAATAAACACATTTCTCTAAAGATCTCTGAAACATGATGCTGTTTTATTTCCAGAAATTCTCCTCACTCAAAGCACCCTGACTATAAGACATGTTCCCCAAAGGCAATCATGGTTTTTCCTTCCGGTACACAGCTGAGTAGGACATCTTCCCTGAACACAGAGAACGCCTTCTCTTCGAGAATAAATTCCATCACAACCCACAACCGAATAGGTAACCCTCCTCGTCGTTAACATAAACATCTGAAGACGACTTTCTCTTAGATTGTCTTCCTGTGGATTGTTTGCGTTCCTCCTCCTCCTCCTCTGTACTTTATAGCCTTGGGAATTCGGCCTCTATCTCGCCCCTCCCCCAAATCCCCTCCCCTCCCCTCCCTTCCCTGTTTTCAGCCGACTCTCTATCAGGTTCCCCCCCCCTCCCCGCGCCTTCACGCTTAGGAAGTTTCGTCTCTTCCTTCTCGGGACTTAGGTGTTGTCTCAAATGAAAAATTACATTTTCTTAATTTTCTTTCAAATGTAACGTCTGTGTATACTAACTAAGCGCGCCAACATTTCGTTGTATATGATGGAATTCATTAGAATAAAGGCGAGGTTCATAATATTGTGTAATTAGATTTGATTACCTGGTACTGACGTAAAGATTATTATATGTGATTTGTAAGATCTCGATTTTCATTATCGTTAATACTGCCACATATATTTCCTGATACACATATACTCAAATCCCTGTATGTAAATCATGTGCCTTTTAATGAATAAATAAATGACCATATAGGAAATGATGCCTACGTAAATGTACACGTGGATGTACACACACACACACACACACACGAATTTTCGTCACATTTACACGAGTGACTTTTATATATTCACAAGTATCATGCCTCAAATATCTTTTAATATCGCATTTACTTAACTTCAGGAATAGCTTACACCCAATGGGAATTATAAATGATAATCGCTTCGCCACCTCAACGGTCAAAGTCAACGTCTGCCGTTGTTTCTAAGCCAGGCAACGATTCGAATCCTGCCTGTGACAAAGCGCTTATCAGTTATAATTCCCCTCGGGTGTAAGTTATCCCCGAGGTTCCGTGAACTCGATATTAAACGATATTTGTGGAGTAATATTTATGAATATAAAAAAGTCATACGTGTATAAAGTGACAAAAGTTCTATAAATATATGTGTGTGTGTGTATACTATATAATACATATATATATATATATGTATATATATATATATATATATATATATATATATATATATATATATATATATATATATATGTATATATATATATATATATATATATATATATATATATATATATATATATATATATATATACACACACATATACATGCATATATATATGAATATATATATATATATATATATATATATATATATATATATATATATATATATATATATATATACTTGCATATATTTATAATACATATATATATATATATATATATATATATATATATATATAAATGAAGCGATACAAAGAACCCCTAAACCTCAGGATTATATCTAAAAATGAAAGGACCAGAGTGCTTCAGACGTTGTCAATATTGCATTATTTTGAATAACCTTTTGCTTGCCATAATGCTGTCTGTATAAAAATGGTGTTCTTATTAACTAAACACTGTAATTAGGAGTTATCGTTAGTCTTTCTTGCAAATTCTGGTTTAATAATACTGTACTACCATTATCAAAATGAACACTATTACTATTGCCATTTGTACTATTGCTCCTTCTAATAGTACCACCACCATTGTTCCTGCTGCTGCTATAATGGAGCCTTAACTTAGCATAGAAATTAACTCATTAAAATTACACGCAGACTCAAATGGACTGGTCCGTTTATGTGGTGAGAATCCCAGAAAGGTGGTTTCTGTTCCTTACGAAAGTTCCACTTAACACAGATACCAGTCGCAGTTACCAGACGGTTACACACACACACACACACACACACACACACACACACACACGTGGGAGAATCACTACAAGAACTTTTGTCCCGGTTAAATGAAAAAAAGGTCATCTAATTGTAATGAACATTAAGAGGCTACGCTTTAGAATGAGGTCTTGGTTTTAGTAAATATACGAAAAGGTGGTGTTTTCAAGATACGTTTGCTATAATAAATAGCCAAGATAAAGTTTTCAAAGTAGTTATGAAAAATATGAAATTCTTGCCTCTCTAAAAGAGGAACCAGCACAAAAGGTAGCGTTTTTAAAGAAGCATTGCCTAAAAATATATGTGAAATGTTTAAATTTTTAAAAGAAACTTGCTCTAATGAATCTGAAATGATAGCTTTCTTAAAGAAGCTTTAGCAACCATATGTTTGAAATGGTTATTTCTTTTCCAAAGTGGCGTTTGCTTGGCAACATAAAAAGTATACTAAAATGTAGTTTTCCCTATGCTGTTTCCTCATTCCAAAGGCTTTTGTGCATTATCTAATCTCAGGTCATAAGAAATAAATACGAAGCTTGTCTTAAGAGTGAGTCATCAACACGCCTTTCAGGAGATGAACTTTTAAGAATCAGGCACAGCAAAAGCTGCTAAGACATGTTTCTACTCGAAGTTAATTTCAGTTTATGCATGTATTAAAGTCTGAGAGAGATCGTCGGTTTATCGAGCAAGTCTGTGCACTTACCTGGATCAGATACGAGGAAAAAAAAGAGATATACAATGAAGGAGAAAAGATGGAGGCTTAATTTCTGAGGAAACAATAAAAACAACCAATAATTGCGCCGAAGAACCTTCGGCGCAATTTTTCTGTACAGCGTATAATGCCGTATAAAACTCTAAGCCACGGCCCATGAAACTCTCAGCCGCGGTCCATGAAACTCTCAGCCACGGCCCGGTGGGGACCTGTGTTGTTAGCACACATAGCGGTGCCAGACGCACGATCATTGCTAAATTTAACCTTAAATAAAATAAAAACTACCGAGGCTATAGGGCTGCAGTTTGGCATGTTGATGACTGAAGGGTGGATGATCAACATACCAATTTGCAGCCCTCTAGCCTCAGTAGTTTTTAAGATCTGAGGGCGGACAGAAAAAGTGCGGACGAGCAGACAAATAGCCATCTCAATAGTTTTCTTTCACAGAAAACTGAAAAAGCAGATGGCAGGCAAGGAATTGCCTAGCTCAGCGGTGGACGGAAAGAATTGGACGCTGAGCTGAGGAATGTGAGGAGAGATTGCTGGTCCCACAAGAATTCGGTGGCGTGAGTGGTGGCCAGTTCAGATTATATTTCTGTGAGAAGATCATTTTAACTAATTATGACAAATTTAATTTGAGTATTTATTTTAAACCTACACAAGAACGAACGTCAGTGGCTATATCTTATTCATATATGTCTAAATTTTCTAGGTATATTTAATCTGAGATACATAAAATATCAGAATTTGTAAACTTCAGAACTGTTTTTATTTTAGCTTATTCCAACTCCGCAATGCTGATAAAATGTTGGATTTTACTCTCAATTAAACTTCTAATTCCTTGACACACTGTAATTTGGGAACACATTTTGGTTAAAATAATAAGTTTATAATGCCAATTTTGTATGTATTGTAGAATTCTGAAATACTCCCCCAACCTCCGTTCTCCCTGCTTCTTTTAATCCTCCAAATTCAGAGGGGCGATTAAGCAACTTTTCTGTCTCCCTTCTTTTTCATTTTTCGATTAAGTTTGGGATAGATACAGAACATCTGTATAAATATTATTCATATACTCAAGCGTAAATACAGCCATTTTAATAGACCATAGTGTTTACAGCCATTTTAGACCTAGTCGGATATTTCATTATAGTATTTATATGGTAACTACTACGTTATAACTTATTTGTTTCATATCATAATTCACATGTTCCCGTATCTCTCTATGTTATCGTTTTCAGGGTGCCAGGTGTGGGAAATAAAAATGTTAATTGCACTCTGGCAGTTTGTTTTTGTGTTTCACTTATTTTTTTATTTTATATTTGTTATGAAGTTTTACACTTGTTCTGAAGCTGTAATAATTTTATCATATCAATTTTCGTATGATGAGTAAAATCTAACAGACGGAATGTTTCAATATCACAACTGTCATGCATTGAACAATAAATAAAAAACAAATTTTTGAAGAATTAGTTCATTTATAGAGTCTAATATGGGTACTGTTGCCCTGCTTTTAAAGACTGAAACAACTGCCTTCTCAAAGTTTACCTTTCTTCAGACTGTGACTGTCGACACAGCTGCGAAGCAACTAACGCTGCGTCCTAAAAGTAAAATTCGTTTAAAAATTGTTAAAATTAAGATTCCCATCGTTTTTATTTTCTTTGTAAATGGACCTTTCACTCCCTGGATATTTCCTAACAGTTTACCTTCTTGCTTGATCCTTAAACAATGCGAAAAAGCCTTCAGAAGCCACAAAAACTAGGGCATTCGGCTGCCATTAAAATTTGAGTGACGATAATTTTGACTTCATTCTTCTCTTTTTTTACTTGCTTTCTTTTACAATTAGTGCATTTCCCCACCCCACCCCCTCGCCCCCTCCTCACTCAGCTGAACAACTTGTTCTGTTCTACAACATTTAAACAAAACTAAGAAATAAAGTAAATAAAATAATAAAAATATAATAATCTTGACCTTGTGCGGACTTTTGGAATGGCACCTTCTGCTATTAACTGTAAAGTCTGGAAACGAAATAAAGCTTCAATATAACGTTTTCTTCTTCATTCTTGAAGCTTCCTCCAGATGGCTCTAAAACTGCAACAATAGACCATAACAGCTGTGTCGTAAACTCAATACATTACGGAATTCCACCGAGTTCCAAGAGCACCAGTTAATTCCGAACAATCAGGGGTCTCGCACTTACTTTGGGTGATTCTCTCTCTCTCTCTCTCTCTCTCTCTCTCTCTCTCTCTCTCTCTCTCTCTCTCTCTCTAGATATATATATATATATATATATATATATATATATATATATATATATATATATATATATATATATGTGTGTGTGTGTGTGTGTGTGTGTGTGTGTATGTGTGTGTGTGTGGATAGAGACAATTAATGTTTTGTACTACCAATTCAGACGTTTACTAGGAATGATTTTTCTTTATGGTAGTTAATACGCCTAATTTATTGGATTTCAAAAAGATATCAGAATTGGATTTTTATGATCAATTTTCATTATCAATCATTTTGAAAGCTTTCGTGTCTCTCTCTCTCTCTCTCTCTCTCTCTCTCTCTCTCTCTCTCTCTCTCTCTCTCGCACACACACACACTCACGCCTACCCAATAGAGGTATTATAGATCGACGCGTATTTGCATATTCTCACATATGTAAACACGTCTGCTCGAAAACCCATTAACTGATGCATGAAATTCCCTCTTGGTGTACATCTGAGCGGATGAGAACGCGCATGCGTGCCTGAAAGCCCCATTTAAGGACCAGTTTTAAATTGAATTCGGGACGTGGGTGTGGTTACCGTAGTTCTCAAGTTTTGATTGGCTGCGGCGTGACCTTTGATCTGACCCTCCCGTGACCTCCGCTACGTCATCATGCCGTCCCCGATGCCATTTTTCTCCCTATTCCTGGGTCTTCCTTTCCTCCCCTTTCTCCCTCCCCTTTCTACCATATTCACGTCTTCCTTGATCTTCTTCTATCTTCTAATCCTTCCATTTTACCTCCCCTTTCCTCATTCCCCCCTCCTATCCTCTTCTGGTCATCTTTTAAATTTATCTTCGATTCCTCCTCTTCCTCCTCCTCCTCCTCCTCCTCCTCCTTCACTTTCTGCCCTCTTGTCCTCCATGTAATAATCAAATAAATAGTAAAGCTATCATTAAACAAATATTATCGACCAATTAGAGCAAAAATTTCATCCCGCTCTGCTTTCATGTGGTTTCCGAGTGTGTTTTGTTCATGACAAATGAGGCGGAATTACAAGTGAATGTGGTTTTGAAGCGAGACAACTTTTACCCGGGGAAATTTCGTAAGAATCAGGCGGAAATAATTTGCCTCTACTCAACCGTCAGTAGTAAGATTGTTGATAATGAAAGCTACATCTTCTGATTTATGTAGAAGACTCATCTCAGTACAGTAGTGAAAATATTATTGACAATCATTGTTAACATTTTTTGCTAAACGTCTGTTTCCCCAATTCTGGGGTCTGGAGGAGGTTATAGCTAACTCTCAGATCAAGCTATTGCCCATTCAGGTGATAGGCTCAGGGCGAACCACAGACATTACAAATGCGATCTCAGCACTCTGTTACTGAGCCTATTCGGCCACCAAAATCTGAACAGTACTGGTAATACTGATGGAAATAAAAACAAAAAAGTTTGTAAGGGTAGCAGTAGCGCGAGAAGAACTTTTAAAAATAATAATAATATAATTATTATAATAATATAACTATTACCGTCTTCCCGATTATAGCCTCTCGACAAGACAGCGTTTCATCGAAAATCGGAAAAAATTTTAGACACTAAATAATCGACTTCTCTCTCTCTCTCTCTCTCTCTCTCTCCTCTCTCTCTCTCTCTCTCTCTCTCTCTCTCTCTCTCTCTCTCTCTGAGTATTTGTGCAGAAAGGTCTTCAGGTGACTATTCAGCGTTGACGAAAAACGAATGAAAATAAAAAATTATATTTTTTTATTTTTACAGAATTTAGCAAGAAAGCAAATGAGAGTGTGATAGTTACGTTGATCCAGACGAATCATTACATTTAATTTTTTTCTTGTATCATCAAGCTATTCCACCCTCCGTTTTCAACAAGTTTCCGCCGTGAAGTTGCTAGCACCAACCTGTGCCCTACGAATCCTCAGGGGGGCATTATGTGCCGCCGGCGTTTGGCATTTCTCGGGGGTCACCCATTTAAGTACACACTAAACCCGCCATAGCTTAACTTAGTTGATCGGACGATCAAGAAATTATTATTTTAGCTTCCGATTAACAGAGCAAAAAATAAATCCAGTCAAATTAGGAAGCATTTTATTCTCTCTTACGGCAGCAGCAGATAAGGATTTGAAAGTTGTTTTTCTGATTTATGTGTTTGTTTGGTTGCTTTTGCAATTCAAGGGACTGGGTTTTTTACTGTTGCATAATTTCGGACACTTATTAGTTTCTCTGTTCTTTGGAATTATATCGGTACTTTCAAGCATTTTGTCCATTTATTACTTTGCCAGTCTGTTTTTGACCAATTTCGAAAATCTGTTTGTTTGATTTATATATAATCTGAACAATGAATTATTTTTTGCCATTTCTAGTATTCTCATTCCTATTGGCCCAGACGCTCAACAGACGAAGTAGCTCTGTGTACATCAGTTGTAGAAGTACGGTGAACACGGAACCGATTACTTCTCTCGGCCGTTTCTTCTTCTTGGAAAACTTCTTCGTTACTTTGACCAGAGACATGTGGGCGTAATTGATGGGTGGGACTGGTCACGAATCTTAAGAAGATAATTGTTGTGTTTTAAAGTATAAGAAATATTTATGACAGTTATAGTCATCATCTTTCCCTTAAAATCTCTTCAAGATAGACGCCAGTGCTAGTGAATTCTTTATCCAGTAAACCAGTCAATGCCTTCTTTCAAAGAGCTGCCTTCATCTGCTAAGTGATCCGTTTGATAATCAGTAAACGTTAAAGTTCGTGTGATCTTCTTTCTTTCCTCTTCTTATTATTTCCAGTACCAGCAATGTCTAGTTAATCAATCAATCAAGCTTATTTCCAGCAGGCCAGATCTCTGTAAGGGCATTAAGGCCATCAGTTTTTGTCGTATGTTCAGTCAATAAAAGACCTATACTTAAAAGAACAGGCATTTTTTTATATATTCTCTTTCATGATGGCCCAAGTTTCTGCTGACATCCTCAGCCTACCCAAACATGAGACCAAACTTAAATGAATACGAGGGTTTACAAAGGGAGGGTCTCCCTGTATCATCGAAATCCCCGATGGATTTCATTGATGGCATACCAAATAATATCAGCTACAAGTCAACTAAGATCTACGGAGGGTGAGTCCTCTTGTATTCCTGAGTCCTCGAGGGGCCTTTGCAGATGAAATGCCCCCCCAAAAAATCAATCAATACTTTAACCGCATCAGGGATGAAGACCTGATTGAGAGAATGGCGTTAGAAAAAGACAGGTTTATGACTCTGGAGGGAGGCAAACACCAGCCCCTCAAAAGAAAGGAAGTTATAAACTTAGGGGAAATGGAAAGGAGGAAAGAATTCCATAGCTTTGTAATTGAGTGAAAGCAACCGTCAGGTAACAGCAATACAAGCGTTGCCGATCTCCTTACGTGAAGAGGGGAGAAAGGTGTAACTGGAATTATTATTATTATTATTATTATTATTATTATTATTATTGTTGTTGTTGTTGTTGTTGTTGTTGTTGTTGTTGTTGCTGTTGTTGTTTTTTAAAGTGCATACACTCGGTGCAGAAAATGCTGCAGAAAATACAAAACGCCATTAAACTGTCCAGCAAAAGTTTCATGAACAGAATGGTTATGCGTATAAAGATGAACAAAGAAACAGAAATAAAGCTATTTCCAATTTATAAGTTAATGCCGTAACCAGTCACGAAGATTAGGACCGTATTGATGCTCAAAGCACAAACAGTACGAAATTCAAAACCTAGAACACGCAATCTAAAAATTATTTTTCTGTGGTAACATGCTGAATATTCTGTCTTGAGTGCAAATTGACATGAGGCAGTCTCTCGCATGTCACACAGCTTGAAATATTACCATTTCTTCTCTACCAGATCATTTACTGCAAGCATTTTGTGGCCGCTCAGGAAACGCCATGCTGGTCTTCAGCAGTACGACCTCTCCGGGTTCTTAGTTTCTTATCCTCCTGTGGTTAAAAACTTTTCTCACACTTCCAAAGTTTATGTTGGAATCGGTTATGGCAGGCCACATCCTCAGCTTGCAGGTCATCAGCATACGATAGTCTGCATCTCGTCACCCACGCAAGTCATCGTATGTGTTTGCAAAAGTCTCATTTATTTTTTGTGAATACTGAAGTTGCTTCATGTAAAATATTGATCATTTCTGCTGATCGATCGCCAGAAACCGGTGATATTTACGATCGTCACTTGTTATCCTACACAGAAATGTCACCGGGCTTGACCTAGTTTGGAATGCTCCATTTTTCGTCACTATGATTTATAAAATTAGATGATCGAGAGTTAGATAAAGCAAGACATTGATGCAACTTCCATAGCACAACCATATCCAAAAGTGTAAGTAGTGTGTTTGTTAATTTAGTTGGTGCAACAATAAGACACCTGTTTTATCTCACCTATCTTTTGCGGACATTTTCGGATCTAGTCACATCGACATTCACAGGAAAACATATATTGATTTCATCCTTTCTATGATAATGTATGTAAAATGACTTTAGAAGCACCAATATGCTTCATATGGCAACAGTAATTGAAGTTTAATCAAACTACAATTCAATTTTGTTTTGTAGGGAAAATAAATGTAACATGGCTCGCTAGAAAAATGGGCTACGTCTCTAAAGAGCAAGAACTACAATGGCCTCGAAAGACTATGCTGTCCCCATCCGTATAAGTATGTAGGTATGTATGTACGTATGTATGTATATGTATATATATATATACATACATGTATATATACATATATATATACATATACATATATGATGTTTATAAAAGAGAGAGAGAGAGAGAGAGAGAGAGAGAGAGAGAGAGAGAGAGAGAGAGAGAGAGAGAGAGAGAGAGAGAGAGATAAATTACAACACTCAGAACTTTAATTTAAACACAAGTGCATTCATGCATGCGTGCACACATTCGTAAAATTATTTTAACTGATATTTTAGTACCCATAAACAATACTTTTTGAATGACAGAATTCTAGGGAGACAAAGAAAGAATGTGCTGAACCCATACTTATCATTATCCTGGTCTGCCATTGTGATATAAAGGTTAACATTTTTCCCAAGCTAACAATCAACACCGTCCACTGATTACATAACTTCATCTCTCTCTCTCTCTCTCTCTCTCTCTCTCTCTCTCTCTCTCTCTCTCTCTCTCAATAACAGTAACCACCTGTGGCTATTACCCCGCCTCCGACATCATCTGCAAACACCCCAATCAGCTGTTAACACTCACGACATACTTCATACTTGTGTCAGCCAGACAGAATGCATTTTATCATAATAACTTTTTCCCGAACCGGTTCTGGGAATGCGCCAGTAGGCTTTTCTTTCGTAAACAGCCTTAGGCCCTCATTATGATCATTACTTTCGCAGCATTATTATATCATCTGGCATGGTGATTTACGCTGTTTCACACCGATCGTGGGTGCCTCTTTAACAAGATGGCGTCCACGTCTCTGTGGCGAATGCGTTCTCTTCTAACATTCAACGGCTGGGTAATGGAAAGGTTTCTTCGGCAGCTTGGTTGATTTTGAATTTGTTTCCTCCGTTAAAATGGAAAGATTGAAACCAAAATGCTCCCCCTGAAATTTATTCTCTCACGCTGTAAAATTCCTAATGGGATCTATTTCTCACTCAGAAACACATTAGTCTTCATCCATTTTCTCCTCATATTTCTTTGTTGTTATTCTTATACAACATAAGTCGTTCCAGGCTCATCCTTTTAGTATAGAAAAGTAGAACGATTATCAACAGATTGCTGTTTGAGATTAAGTCAGGCTTGTGATGGCACAGGCTCCCCCTGTAAAAAAAAAAAAACCATACTAAAACTAGGACATCGACGCTTCTTACATATCTGAGTCCTTTTGCCTTGCAGGGGAAATCTTCATATATCCAAGGAGAATGCAATGGAGCTGATCAATAATAATTATGAAATGACTCTTAACATACAGATTCGAGCTCAAAAGTACATAAATAATTCCCGTAGACAAACTTCAAGAATAGTACTTTGCAGAACACTTACGCCGTCCACTACAAATTCGAGCTCAAATAAGCAATTCCCGCAAACAAACTTCAAGATAGTACTTTGCAGAACACTTACGCCGTCCACTACAAATTCGAGCTCAAATAAACAATTCCCGCAAACAAACTTCAAGATAGTACTTTGCAGAACACTTACGCCGTCCACTCCCACCAAATGGAAAGTCGAAGGTTGGCCTGCATAATGTGCAGGGCGGAACAACCCATTGTTATGTCAGTAATGTGCCGCTCTGTGATACGCATATGATCAGCGAATTAAAATAATGTCAAGTTAACCGTGGGTTTTTCATTCCGTGCATCTTTCCACTTTCACCGAACGGAAGCGAGGCGTGAGATTATTCTCGCGTGTCAGATCGTCTTTTGTTCCGATGTGTATTTTGGCGCTAAAGAATGGTTGCCGACCAAAATGCAGGGAACCTTAGTGGCTTTTACCTGATCGCATTTTTGCGCTATCTAGATCGCTTTTGTTTTTCCGAAGATGATCATTGATCTTTATGTGAATGGATACGTGTCTGTCAGTTTAATTAGGTGGGGATTTTTTTTTTCTTTTTTTGAAGAGCAAAATTTCCGTCTAAGTGTGAAGGGCTAAATTGAATGACCCTATTTACAGGGGATTAACCAGTGGGGTTTGCTAAAACTCACACCTCAAGTACAGATATGAAAATTCGCTTTAGGTCCGTAAAATGTGAATTGGGACTAAAACAAAAATACAGCTCATCAATTAGATAATTAACTTCGTTAAGCCAAGGACCCTATCGATCTTTCTAATATTATATATATGTATATATATATATATATATATATATATATATTATATATATATATATATATATATATATATATATATGTATATATATACAGTATATATATATATGGAGAGAGAGAGAGAGAGAGAGAGAGAGAGAGAGAGAGAGAGAGAGAGAGAGAGATACATATACATATATAAAGATGTTGTTATTGTGAGCATTACGTAGAATATAAGTATGTAAAGTGACACCAAAATGTAAAAGACATTCAGTAAATGAAATAAGTCAAATAAAAATGAGAAAAGAGCAACATTATAGGTGAAAAGTTTTTCCAGGAGATCTTCCACAATATCTGGACCCTGCTCCCCCTTGCTTTCTTTTGTAAATTTCCATTCATTCCAGCACCATTAACATAGGAGCTATAGTCTACGGAGTGCATAGAATGCTATATGTTTCAATTACCACACGTTTCTGTATTCATTTGCACACACGTACACACGCACATACTCCAACAGGCTGACGCAAAAAAGTTATTAGAATTTCGAGAGCCATCTTGGCGGAAAATGAAGAAATAAAAATGGACTCATCAGATTAGAAATGAGGACGAGCTTTAGAAAGCTGGAGAGATAAGGGTTGGTGGAAATGACGCAAAGGAAATAAAATCTCGGCTACCGGTCTTCTTGGGTGGGCCACCTGCCGAAAGAGGAAACTGAAGGCGGAACAGAGGGTGGGAAATGAAGGCAGAGGGACTCCATTGCTGGATTTTGGGACCCGAAAACAGCTCATTGTGAGAGGCTCTTAAAACAGCAAGTAGGTCTGCTCCTTTAGTCTCTCTTCCAGTTTAAGTAATTTCATGACATCCAACTCTCGTTCTGCCGGGAATCTGGCTCTCTCTGGTGTTCCCAATCTATGATTTTCTTCATGAGATAAGCTTTGCGAAATCATAAATGAGAGATGAGGGAAGGATAAAGACGCGACATCGGTGATGATGATGGTGATGATGATGTCGATGAAGTTGAAGGTTATGATTCATTATTCTTTTGATCATTTTGAATTTTATCTCCAGAGTCTTTCGAAAGCGTCTCTGTACCCTAGATATGGAAGAGCACCATGAGCTGGCCAGTCCTCATCTAGAGAGAGAGAGAGAGAGATTGCTCAAGCTGTGACACTGATTCTGGTGCAAACTGCAGAGAAAATCGTAACTTTCACGGTGTCGAAGAAGGCGGTCCTCTTCTTTTCCTTTAAATCCCCACTACCTTAAAATATGTCTTCTTTTAAATCACACAATTCCAGTTCTAAGCCTTTTTGTTTACAGTCTGAAAAATCTCCAACATCTTATAATATTTCTCTGCCTTATCTTTAAAAATAACTAAAAATTGCCGCCCATTATTTTGGAGACAAGTTTACTCTGAAAGAAATTCCCGTCGGAACACGAAGACCTAACCAACATATGTTGAAGAAATTTCCGAACACATGACATCCACATGGAAGTCACATGACGTGTGTGACGATCGTTTCCCCCCTTCAATGTCACTATCGCATAGTGAAAGCTGCCGTGGAAAGGAAATGATGGTGATGATAATTAGCTCTGGGTAATTAACGCGCTAAATGCTGTCATTAGGTGGTAATTTTTTTCTCTCTTTCTGTGATTTTCTTTCGTCATTTCTTTCGGTGGTACGATGGGGGAAGGAAAGAAGAATTATTAATGGTAGGAAATGACTTCGTGAAGAAAAATGGGTCATAGATAAAAGAAAAAATACATGGGAATTATGAGAGATCAATTATTTTCTTTATGTTTGTGCAAAAATAAAGAAAACGTCAAACATATGAAAAATTGGAAATTAGAAAATTCGTCGCGGAATTGACGAAGAATTTGCATCAGATTAAGTTATTTGCAAATGTGATTAATGGATGTAAGTCGGTAATAACACGCATAATATTTAAGAAATATATAGAACAAGTAAAAAACGCGCCGAAGTTTCTCCGGCGCAATCGAGTTTTCTGTACAGCGTATAATCAAGGACACCGAAAATAGATCTATCTTTCCGGTGGTCTTGGGTATAATGCTGTATGAGCCGCGACCCATGAAACTTTAACCGCGGCCCGGTGGTGGCCTGTCTTATATCGTTGCCAGACGCACGGTTATGGCTAAATTTAACCTTAAATAAAAATAAAAACTACTGAGGCTAGAGGGCTGCAGTTTGGCATGTTTGATGATTGGAGGGTGGATGATCAACATACCAATTTGAAGCCCTCTAGCCTCATTAGTTTTTAAGATCTGAGGGCGGACAGAAAAAGTGCGGACGGACAGATAAAGCCGGCACAATAGTTTTCTTTTACAGAAAACTAAAAAGGGATATATATATATATATATATATATATATATATATATATATATATATATATATATATATATATATATATATATAAATGAATGCAATTTTAGTAAAAGCACTTGGATATATTTAGAAATACGTAAATAAAGGGGTCTTGTGTTAATGAATGGACAGAAAATCAAATAAATTCGATAGACAGTTACTATTACAATATTAGAAGGCATTTAAATGTATAAAAACTATATAACTAAGAGGTAGAATTATTTTTCATAGGATCCTGACCAATTATCACTGAGAAATATTGTTAGATGAATATTATTGAACTTTCGTTTGTGAAAGTACTAGCTTTTCTTCAAATTCTTTATTTTCAAAATGATTTTCTTTTGAAGAAATTGGTGTAAAATATTAACAATTTCATATATATATATATACATATATATGTGTGTGTGTATGTATGTTTATAAATATATAAATATATATATACACATACATATTTTTTGGAGAGGACTGAAAATACGAACATGTTCCATGGGAAAATGTCTTGCAAAATTTGACCTAAGCAATGAATAGGGGAAGTGATATCTCGACAGTTGCATTGGGTCTCAGCTGGAGTTAGGGAAAGGTTTGGTTCCAGCAGTCCTGTCTCAAAACATGTAAGCGATGGTATGAATAACAGTGTGTGTATATGTATGTATATGTATATATATATATATATATATATATATATATATATATATATCAGGTGAGAAAGAGAATAATCACTTATAACAAATATTATTATTTCCTGACAACTCAAGGCCCAATTACCAAAACAACAAACCACTTCTAATTCGTGTTTGAATTTATCTTCCCTCTCCAATCACCCTTCCGGGCACTGCTGTCACCTGTAATTGCGCTGTGTCATGTACAGAGGTCGTGGGACAATGAGCGCGTTATTTTCGGTCATTAAATAACACCCGATAGGTGTTGGCGGGCGAGATAGGGCTGCTGGGGAGGGGTGTGGGAGTGGCGGGGTATGGGGGGTATTTACTAATCACTTGACTGGAGGGAACGAAGACCGTAATGAGGAGGAGGGAGTGTGGTAAGGAAAGAAGGTAAGAATCTGTATACTGTGTCGTGGTTACGACTGGATTCCTAATGTGACTTCATTCATTTAGACTTGAATCTATTCATTGCATATTTCATTCTCCCCTTATTGCATTCATCTGATTTTTATTCAGAAATTTTAATCCTGGCCTCCTTACGCTTCTTTTTCACATTCAAGTTTTATGTCCTACGGAAACTTTGTAATTAAACCAATTGGCATTTTAGTTTGTTCTATATTCCTTTATGAATGTTTGGGAAACGCGAATATGTGATTAGTTATGGTTTATAACTGGGATGTCTTGTTATTCCATTCCGGCCGCTTTCTTTTATATTTACACAGTTCTTAGCTTGAGGGCACAGGAAATTCCTTTTACATACTCAAGAGGAAGTTACTGTAAACGTGGTTTCCAGGAATTGGTTATCATTTAGTGGATATCAAAGGATTATTGTATGTATATTATTCGTACAAACCCGCTCGCAGACACACAGACATATTTATATATAAATATATATATATATATATATATATATATATATATATATATATATATATATATATATATATATTACAGCTAATAGCAGTCTGGCACACGATAATTTTTTTTATATTTTCTCAAGCTGCCGGAATAATCATTTCTCATTACGTCTTAAAGGTTCCATCGTGTAAACCGTCCAAAACTTCCGAAACTCTATGATCAGACATTTCATGCCGCAGCGACAAACTGAATAGGAACGGTCACTTATACTGCCTGCCAAGATGTTTACATACATAGACACACGCATATACACACACACACACACACACACACACACATATATATATATATATATATATATATATATATATATATATATATATATATATATATATATATATTTACATATAATTTATATATGTATAAATAGATGCGTGTGTGTGTGTGTATAAATATATAGATAAATAAAAAAATGTTTATATACATATATATACAGTATATATATATTACACATTATATATATATATATATATATATATATATATATATATATATATATATATATGTGTGTGTGTGTGTGTGTGTGTGTGTCTGTGTGTGCGTGTCGTGTGTATGTGTATATCTGTGTATAAACAATGCATACAATAATTCTTTGACCTCTACTACAAAATAACCCATCCATTAACACTATATTTTTCACATGATGGTAATGTGCTTGAAAATTCTTGATTGACGAGGAAAAACACCAAGAATTACATAGTGTTTGCGAGGTGATGGGTCTCTGTCAGAGTGTAAGTGTGCCTTTTGAAATTGCCCCTAATCTTCTATAAACTGAGTCTCTCTCTCTCTCTCTCTCTCTCTCTCTCTCTCTCTCTCTCTCTCTCTCTCTCTCTCTCTCTCTCTGTCTAGCTATAATTTTCAAAGAGCACAACCATTTGTGTATAGCTTTATCAATGTCTTCCTAAATTTCTTTCTCTTTTTATAGGAGTCAGGAGTCGTGCGCTGGGTCTCTCTCTCTCTCTCTCTCTCTCTCTCTCTCTCTCTCTCTCTCTCTTTCTCTCTCTCTCTCTCTCTCTCTCTCTCTCTCTCTCTCTCTCTCTCTCTCTCTCTCTCTAAATTTTCAAAAATACAAATATTTGTTTATTAATTTATTGATTCAGATTCTATACCTGTCTGTCTTCCTAAATTTCCTTCTCTATGTATAGAAGTCAGGAGTTGTGCTCTCTCTCTCTCTCTCTCTCTCTCTCTCTCTCTCTCTCTCTCTCTCTCTCTCTCTCTCATTACACCGAGTGGTACCTTGTATGACAAACTATACTTGAGTCTAAGTCATGGAAACGCTCCTTTGTATACAGCTGCATTGCTAACTACAATTATTTTTCATCAACTCCTTTACGTCTTTTATTGTGAGAGTCTAAAAATAAGGGGGTTAACTCTCTCTCTCTCTCTCTCTCTCTCTCTCCAAAAACGATATTTGTTGATTATGCGATTTGGTGCAAAAATCTGTTAATTTTTCCTTATTTTCTTATCCACCTTTATATCCAGCCTGTAAGTGTCTGAATGAGAATATTCTAATCTTATACAATAAACACCTTTGGTTTTTTACGAGTCCTCCTGAAGGATATAGCATAATAACGTTACAGGCTCAACGAATGAGTGAGAACGACATCAGTTAAACGTCTGGGGGAAGGAAACAGAACTTAAAGATTGCCCGGGATAAATGACACAATAATTTGAAAATAACTTTTGTGAATGTGAGTTTTCTTGTCTGTATGCGCGCTCGGTCCCCCAACTGAATGAATAACACTCCCATCAACTTCACAAGAGAGAGAGAGAGAGAGAGAGAGAGAGAGAGAGAGAGAGAGAGAGAGAGAGAGAGAGAGAGAGAGAAAGTAGTGACGAGTAGAAAACAAGCTGTCAGTGTCAAAGGTCGCCATTTCTGTCACTTTAACTCTGACCCTCAGAAACCAACTACACCTGATTTTCGTTCTGTCTGAGCAGCGTTCGACGGCAAAAAGGAAATGCAAAGGAAAATGACACTCAAGAGAAAAGGAATATGCTATCTCGTTGTTAACCATTATTATTAAACCCCGCTCCTGCCTGACACCATCTAATTCTTCGATTGAAGTAGATAATAGCAACTGACTGCCTGCTCTAATGGACTTTTCATTTGAAGAATACATAAGTTTTTAAAAGTGACAAGGATTATCTGACTTGTTGTGTCAATATGAGATTTCTTGAGAACTTTTTGACAGTTGCTGTCAACAATGCCTATACTTCTTTAAACACTGAGATTTCGCATTTCCACGCGTAGAGTCAACCTTTTTGGTAATTTCTTCTTTGCTGTTGCTGATATTGTTAAAATAAGTCATTAGTCTTCTCGCAAGGACTTTTAATTCGTACTTGTACCGTTCGCTTTCAAGATGTGGAATTCTACCCGTCTAGAATTCATGACTAAGTAAATTTTACTCTGTTCAACATACTGATTTATCCGCACCTAAGAGAAACCTATCAAGACTCTTGCTATGAACTCCGTCTTATTTTGGCAGCGGTGGGCGCTCCGGACTACTAACCTTATAATTCTACCTTTTGGCTACTCATTCAGTAACAGTTTCCTTACTTTAGAATTTATTTTCTGTTACTTTCTTATCATAATTGATATATAATGAAAGAACAGCAAGTTTTCTTCTTCTACTGCAGCGTTTCGCCACAACTGAAAAATTTATAAAGTTGACAATAATGCGAACAGTAAATTCCTAGAAATTTGGAGTAGGGATGTTAGTAATGATCAACATTCCTGGTAGGCATAAGCACAGAACTATAGGGCGCTATTAATTACTTACCTTTTCATAGGATACTGAGGCCACGTTAGAACGAGACACTGGTAACGAAACATGCGTACAGCCATCTCAGGCACTGATATTTACCGAGTGACACAAATGAGCAATTTGTTCCAGCTTGCCCCACTCGAGTATAATTTGGCAGTTTCAAGAACGTCATTTTTTTCTGGAATGAAAAAAGTTACGGGTAAATACAGTGATTTTAACCTTGGTATACATCATAATTTTTTTATGGTGGAGAGAGAGAGAGAGAGAGAGAGAGAGAGAGAGAGAGAGAGAGAGAGAGAGAGAGAGAGAGAGAGAGAGAGAGAGAATATTTCGTCTTGATGTCTTTTTAAATGGTTCCTTTTTCCGTCATTACCGTTTTTTGTGGGAGGATGTAAAATTCTTGTTTTGTTTTGTTTTTTATGGGCGTTTTCCAGAATCCATTTTCTGTAACAAAACAATAGACAGTGGAATGGAAATTCATGAGGTCAATATACTTAAGAAATCAATAATAATAATAATAATAATAATAATAATAATAATAATAATAATAATAATAATAATAATAATAACAATAACAGGAAAAACAAAAAATTATTGTTTTGTAGAAATTTCAAATCAAACATGTTTTATAACTGGGGCGGTTCCAAACTTCCGTGTACGCTCACAAAACTAATTCTGATTCAGAGAGTAAACATTTCCCTGTAAATGACAAATAAGAACAAATCGAGGACATTTATGCTGCTCTGACAAACAAATAACATGCTACTATTCGACATCGCTATAACACAATGCAGTTGCAAATAAATTTAATCATCACAGCCTTTACCTTACAAAAAGCTTCTTGGAGTCATATTTATTCATGTACATGCTGCTGTCGCAAGAGTGATCAAAGGAAATAAAAATGACTGTAGTAACAACTCGGTTTTGGGGAAGTTAACGAGCAAAATTAAGGTTAAATGTCTCATCTCTGAAAGCGGTGTTTTCACTCCATAACTTAATTACTAATTTACTATATGTTCCTGGCAAGGATTCTGAAAACAAGAAATAGTTGCCATACCATCGGAGACCTACAAAAAAGCACGAAAAAGTTTTTGGTATCTGAATTAAACTGCGACCTTGGGTAACTGGCGCAAGGTTAAAACATGGGAAGATAATCACCATCCCTCAAGATTAGTATCTATCCTGCCACATCAAAATCAGAAGAAAATTAGATTTTGACCTTTGAATTCGCCTGTGGCCTTAAAAGCAGATGAAGGTTAAAAGTGAATAGGAAAATAATCTTAAATTACCGGGGTCACTGCCTACCAGATTTGATCAAACTTAGATTATAAAAAGAATAATAGTAATAATATCGACACATGCCGAATTCTGAAGACAAGACAGTTACTGTTAGCTCGAAAGAAAAAAATCGAAAATTTTGGCAGTTGAATTAGTCTGTGACCTCGGGTAAAGAAACCAAATTAGTAAATATTTTTGGTGAATTGTCCATAATTCTAGGGTACGTTGCTACCTAGTTTTCTAAAAAAACAGTGAAAAACGATGATAATAATAATAATAATAATAATAATAATAATAATAATAATAATAATAATAATAATGACGTTAAAGATTATTATTGTCATCACTATGTTCGACGCGGTAAAATGGTGATTGCAGTTCACAGTCTATCTTTTCCAATATATAGTTACATTATTTTAAGTGATATTTATAGTTTTGCTTATCTACAGGAAAAATTCACCTCATTTTATCATTATCATTGTTATTTTTATAACTCGTCCATTTGGAGCATGGCATAAAGACCACTAACCTACTAATCAACCTTCCAGAGAAGCGAACGTGATACTCAAAAATACTTATCAAAATTAACATGAGAAATATAATAAAACAGTGATGAAAATAAAATCAAAATAACAAAACGACAGAAAGTTCAAAAACCTTTTCACGTTTACTCTCATCAAGAAAAGAGAAAAAGATACACGTCCAAGAGAATGAAGAATTTTTCTTTTGTAATAAGTATTTTCAGTTTTCCCTGTCGACGAGACAAGTGTTGATCCTTGTCACGAGGCGTTTTTTTGCCTGCAAAAAGGCACAAGAAAAGGCAAAAGCGGGACGTTCAAACAATGTGTTTCAATGTCGTTCCCATCATCTCGACAGTTACAGTTTTGGAACTGTCTGAGGCGAGCTCCTCTGTGCATTCCTCCGCCAACCTACATTTCTAGCCGTGATTGTTTCGCGCTCTCTCTCTCTCTCTCTCTCTCTCTCTCTCTCTCTCTCTCTCTCTCTCTCTCTCTCTCTCTCTCTCTCCACTTCGTGTGCATCGTGTACACGTACATTACCCGTCGTGTTGGGAGAATAACTAATTAGGGACGTTGGAGTGCACGGTTATGAACTAGCAAATGAAGAGACCACTGCCACTTACTTTCATCTTTTGAAGCCTGAATTATAAATATTTCATCCTGATGTATTTTGCATTTAATTTAGTAATCAGCATAAGAATCTGTTTCTTCATCTTGAATATTTTTTGCATTAGCTCTTCCTTTTCGTTTGGAATACAACTGTCACCCGCATCATTCTTTTCGTGCTTTTCTTTAAACTGCCATGCAGTTTTTTGCGCTCTTCTACCTTTAAGTATAAGATTTTTTCCTGTTTCGGGATTTCGTTTTGTGTCATTTGGTTTCCCCATTTTCCCCGTCAGTCGGAATGCTGTCAGATAAATGGTATATGTATATATATACACACACACATATATATATATATATATATATATATATATATATATATATATATATATATATATATATATTCCTCCAGATTTTCTTTTCTAGATAAGACCTATAGCCTACACCAAAGACTCATAATCATGGCAAGTTTTAAAACCCACAGAAAAAGATACCCAAATCAATCGCACCATCTACCATGAAACCTCTGCGAAATCTAACTCATCTTCGCAAACGACGCGTTAGTGCAACCACAGGCAATCCTCACATTCCCATATATTAACTATATATACCCGTTCCAGTCTTAATGGCATAAGCGAGCTAATGACCCCATCGCCGAACAAGGTTTTGACCCCAGCCGACGATGCTGGAACGCTGAAGGGACGGGGCTGAATTACTGATGACTCCCCTGCCAATACCGTGATGGAGCGGCGGTTGCCATTGGTTGTCATAAACATGCTAATGCAGCGATTATCACATCTTGAATGGGTTTCGCTACTTCTTTCAAGCGGTGTTGGTCTCGTAAAAGACTGGGAAGTATTTGACTCTTGGCCTGACTTCTTTTCTTGTGAGGGTGTAGTTGGGGGGGCGGCGGGAAGGAAGGAGTTAGGAGTCTAACCCGAAAATTTAATCTAAAGAATGCTAAGAGACGAAATCATTCCTTGTAAAGCCTATTTCTTAAATGTCTTCATCTCTCGAGAATACTAAACGAGGCGACTCTTTTACAAGACAATTTTTCTCTATGTCGTTGTTAATACTGTTAATACTGTCCACTTGCAAAAAGGGACGCTTATAAGATTAGCTGAAGATCGAGATGCCTGCTGTAAGATCACGAATCTAAACTGGGAGGAATCTTCAAAAGTGCTACACAGAAGCTGATATAAATATAAATATAAACACACACACACACACACACACACACACACACATATACATACATATATATATATATATATATATATATATATATATATATATATATATGTGTGTGTGTGTGTGTGTGTGTGGGTTTATATACATATATGTATTTATTTGTATTTACATTTATATATATTTATATATATTATACTGTATGTATATATATATATATATATATATATATATATATATATATATATATATATATATATATATATATATATATATATGTATATATATATATATACAGCAGATGGAGAATATAATTAAGGTCAACTCTCCTCTTGAGATTTCGGGGTTTTGTCGTAAAAGAGTTGATAATGAATTCCTCTTCTCGTTTTTAAAACTCGCTTCAAAAACGTAAACTAAATTACCAATAGTTTGAGGCTTTTTAGAAGATGAAATTTTCTTTTTTATTATGATTTTTTTAAAACCACCTCTTGCCTGTTATATGATGCTTAACGATTCTCTCTCTCTCTCTCTCTCTCTCTCTCTCTCTCTCTCTCTCTCTCTCTCTCTCTCTCTCTCTCTCTCTCTCTCATTTCCATCTTCATCTATGTGCATTAATGACTGATCCCCCATTTATTTCTTTCTTCTCTTGGGAGCTCAATTACCTTAATGCTTTCTCACGGTTTTGGCGATGGCCACCAAGAGAGCAAGATTGCCCCCAGTCTCGTGTCCCATATAATGTATCCACCGGTATAACAGGGATGTTTAACCATCTTCTAAAGAAGAATATTCAACGCATTAAGAGTGACCTAAAAGTGTGTAAATAATTCTCAAGTCGGATGGTGTTCTCGCGGGTATGAGTGTGGACACAAGATCTAAGGAGGACATATCAGTTCCACCCACGAAATATTAATGAGTGGTAGAAATAGTCACTTCTCTTTAAATATACATAAATGTAAACATATTCCTCCAAACTCTTTTATATTAAATTTCTCTTTTGGATTTGCTTGCCCTTCTGATATCCCCAAATAATTTTTTCCTCCCTTGATGATGATGATGATGATGATGATGATGATGATGATGATGATGATGATGACTGTGTGTATATACTGGTATGAAACAATACAAAAAGGCCAATAACTTGCGTAATAACTTTCAGCTGAACTGTATTTCTATATAAGATAAAAGAAAGTTAAATATTCATTTGGAGAGCGGGTGAAAAGGTTGGCTGCCAGTTTTAGTGCATTATCCTCCCATTCACGTATGTGGCAAGAAAATTAAGCATTTGATTCAAACTGCCTTCACAGGAAGAAACTACAACATAGGTTCAATAGATTTCAGTCGTAGAAAGCTACAGTATGAGTTTGTTCGTGAATACACTCTGTAAATGGTGTAACAGATTTTTAATCCTTGATTTTGACGGAACAGATCTGTATCAGATGTTTCAATGAATTTGGCAGATGAAACTCTGACATACGTCTTAGCAGATTTCAGTAGGAGATAACGAAGGCAGATATGTAATGGGCTTCAATTTAATGAGAGTATAGGTGGTTCAGTAGGTATTCATGAGAAGGAACCTTCAATATGCATTATAGTGGAATTTGTTATCAATATAACTAGAATTTTTGCGAATTATAATGGAAAGGAATTATGCCTGGTGGTTTAATGTCATGAAAGGAGATCTCTACAAAGATCCCCATGATGGGTGTGTAGAAAGGAAAACAAGATTTCCAGCAGTTTTTTTAACAATGAATTTGTTAGAAACCAAATAAAAAATAAGAATTGAACGAAAATTATATATATATATATATATATATATATATATATATATATATATATATATATATATATATATATATATATATATATATATATAGAATGCAAATGAAAGTAATGTGTAAACTCAAGGATACGGTGATTTGTAAATTCTGACAATTATTTCATACTCTCAATAACGAAAATACGAAAGATTCGAAAATAATTACGCATATTGATACTTAAAGGGTAGCTATTTCCATTATTATCATAAAAACAAAAACAATAATATTAACATTAATAAAAAAAAGAATTATGATAATGTTTCCACAGAGCATTTAATAAGGAATGACAACTGAAATGCATGGCAATAATTACTTTCAAAGTTTTTAACAAAATGAAGAATTATTTTTGTGGAAGAATACAATTCAGATATCCAGTGAAATATCATTTACGTTTCTAAACAATGTCCTCCTTAACTTACGAAAAAAACTTCCAAATTAGTTTGCCACCAGCTATAAAGAAAGTTGATCGAATCATTCTGACGATTTCACGGCTGTAACGTAATTAGACGGGCCTGATCATTAGCTTAAACTTCCAGCAACCTCAAATGACCCTCTTGTCAGACAGGGTTTCCATTTTATTTCTTTTTAATTCCCTCTGAGGCTCAGCTACTGCTGGTCTACGACCTTCATCAGCGTCACTTTGCATGTTAACTGGAGGATTCTCTGCCACCCAGTCAAGTTAACATTCTAGACAAATTTATTGCAGGAAGAAGTCACCACAAATGAAGAATTAAAAAAAAACCTGGGTTTACATTAAAATTGGTTCATCCTGAATAACTGGGAAAATGTTTATTCTGCTTTAATTTGGCTGTGATTCAACCAGTTGTTCTTGGAAAGGCAGACATACTCTGAACGTGTACTGAGCAAATTGTCAGTTGTTCCGACGAACTTCGTGCTCATTCACGCAGCTCAAAATTGATTAGACCTGTTTACGGGGAACTTATACAACGGCACGTCCTGTTCACGACACCTGGGTTGTTATTACTGTTATTAGCATTATTGAGAAGATCAAGAAGCCTACAGGAGCCATCGACCTGAAATTCAAGCTTCCAAAGAATATAGTGTTCGTTTGAAAGAAGTTGCATAAGATAAAAGGAAATATAGAGAGGAGAGAGCTGTAAGGTGAATTGTTTTAGAGTAGTAATGCATTGCATCTTCGCTTGAACTTTTGAGGTTCTAATTGGGCAACATCTTCAGGAAATGAGAAATTCGAAAGAGGATCAGGGATCAGTTGTGACAGTGAAAACTCTCTGTCAAAATACAGCTGGAGAGAAATTGACAAACTAGAGACCACCGTCGATGGCCCAAGCCACGACACTGTGTTAGGAAACAATAAGCTACCATCACGAACCACATACCTAAAATAGATAAATCTCTGGCAGAAGCAGACATCCACACCAGAGAACAGTATTCTAGTAATGGAAGGACAAATGACCTAAAAGAGGTTGGGTTGACTTTATCATTGTTATAAATATATGAGCCCTTACGTACAATACCTAACATCCGTGCGGTATTTGCTGACACTTTCGTTAGATGTTTCTCAAAAGCAAGATGCGAGTCAAAAATTACTCCAAGTATAGTCAAAACTTCTGACTTATTCAGCAGTCTCATCCACTTGAAGGTGAAGATGAGGTGGAAAATCAGTACAAGTGCTATTATCACTTAACTTTTAAGATCTCTGGAAAATTGGTACCTGTGAAAATTTCATACAAATTCCTTTAGTTTCAAAAGGTGAGGTAGGAAGCTTGCCAAATGTGGGAAAATTGTAATTCTTTCCTCAAATGATGATGATGATGACGATTATTATTATTATTATTATTATTATTATTATTATTATTATTATTATTATTATTATTATTATTATTATTATTATTATTATTATTATATGATGTGACAAAGCTTACGAAAAAAGTAAAAAATACTGAGTAACCCTAAATGGACAAAGAAAATCAAAGAAAAATTAAGCAAATGAACATTGTTAGTAACAACGCCATAATTTTAATCAATTCGAAGGCAAACTGTATTGAAATGGATGGAGTTAACGAAAAATATACGTAAGGACTCACGTAACATAAGAATCGATAAAAGCATTTCGATGGTGAAGGGGCTAAGACAGACTTGTGTAGTGTGAAATGACGCAGGAAAACCCAGAGGTTGGCAACTGATTCCACTCGAGAACAAATCTCACTGACTCTACCTTATCTTCAGAAAGCAGGAGAGTGAGAACGAATGACATACTCCAGATTTAAGAAAAGAACGATAGGTAACGTTCAATCCCACTGAGGAAAAACGACTAGGGCCTTTCCTAAGGAATCCATTATGCCTCTTTTAACCCAAGCATTCATTAGGTACCTGGGGACTAGTCATTTGTGGCGTGTAGCAACCAGAGATGGGAAGAGCATGAGGCTAGCAACGTCATCCCAGAATACTTGCTAAGGACTGGAAGATGCATGCTGACTAAAATCACTCGTTCTAAGGAGGGAGTATTTTTAGTGGTATATATATATATATATATATATATATATATATATATATATATATATATATATATATATAAAGGCAAATCCCACGCCTTTATTTATGCATTCATCACTTTCCATATTTTCGTAATTCAGATATACACACACACACACACACACACACACACATATATATATATATATATATATATATATATATATATATATATATATATATGTGTGTGTGTGTGTGTGTGTGTGTATTTATACTAAATAGAGAAAATTGTGGTTATAAATGTATTCAAACTCAGCCATTTTTACATGGATATAAAAATATAAAAAAAGGTGTAATGAGTATACTAAATCAGGCATGAAAAATTAAGACGGGTAACGATTAGGGGTACGTTTGAAAAAACAAAGATATGAAATAAAATGCAAAAGAAAATGACGAAGAAAGGCAGATATTTCGAAAGTCACTTTACTTAACAACAAAACTAACGAAACCCATGAGAATAAAAGAAAATTTATTCATGTCAATGTATATGTGCGAAGGATGAAAAATGGAAAAAAAGAGAGTAATTTACAAAATTAATGTAAGAAAAGTACAAAGAGTGAAATATATTACTGTAAACAAACGTAACAAGAATATTTATGTCTGTAATGTAAACTTAAAAACATCCAAATAGAAGTTATATACGAATGTATAAAGTTATCAATAAAAAAGGAAAAAATTAAAGAAACTGGAGTACAAAATGAATGAACAGAACACAAATGTATAAATGACGGAAATAAAGGATCACAAGATTACAAAACAGTAAATAAGAATTCCACTGATGACGTCGCAAAGAGACTAATAATTTCATCATGAAGAAGGTTCTTCTTGCAAGGAAAAGATAAATACTAATGTGCCGTTGTATAAGTTCCCCGTAAACACTCAAGGTGATAACAGCTTCCAAAAACTAAAGAATCAAGTCAAGCAACGTTGGGTCTGGTCGGTAGCTGGATAGGTGACCTCCGAACAAGATCTAGCGTCGTCGGAACTGAGTATGTAGGGTAGGGCATGTGGTCAGAAACATCATTCAAGATAATTTGTTGAAAGCAGTTAAGGAAGCATCTTATGGAGCCTCCACTTCCAGGACAAAATGCGTGTAAATAATCCTACCATATGAAACGTATTGTGTAATCGTATATTTATTTTAACTGTATGTAATAGCATTCTACCTATTATAAAACCTAAGTTTAGACTTGCCGTTGTTCTGCTCTGGCCCAAGATCTCTGTCACCATTGGCCCTTAGGTAAGAAAGCAGAATGAAAGTACCTTGGACTGAGCTTCAGGATGGTCCATAACATTCCTAAGGTCGGGACTTGCCATTGCGATCCGCTCTTGAATTACCAGTGTATACTTGGATAAGAATTATGAATACAGGAAGCTGAGGGCCCTTTGTGCCGCGCGGCATTGTGAGCAATGATGATGATTTCATATATACGAGTATATGAATGTCTTTTACTGTAATACTACAGTATAATATGAAGATAAAAAGGCCCATAAAACACTATTTGAACGTTGCAACCATATATTTCGGGCACTTCCTTCTGTGCCCCTGTTCACTGGAGCACAGGGGCACAGAAGGAAGTGCCCGAAATATATGGTTGCAACGTATATATATATATATATATATATATATATATATATATATATATATATATATATATATATATATATATATATATTACATACATATTATATGTATATAGAGTGTATGTGTGTGTGTGTGTGTGTGTCAATAGACAGCTAGATAGACAGATGGAAGTATGTACGCATGTAAACACAAGTGAGTATGGGTACGCTTCTTTTAGGCACGGTCGTAGCGGCATGCTCTTTGCTCCAATAAAGACAAAAACAAAAGAACTACAGGAAAAAAATGACATCGCCAACCTGGTACTTAAGGTTTTAAGAACTGACAAAACTTCTCATTATCGATATCATTATCTTTTGTATAACAACGGACAGGTAATAATCAGTCCCTACTAGGACCTTCCTCACTCCCCACTCCCCCCAACCCTCACCCCGCCTTTTTTCTAAGCTCCCCAGGGGAAGAGATGATTACCAAAACCCGGGGGAAAATGACAAATAGCTTCGAGGATGCCACTTAAGCATTCTCTCTGCCATTTCCTGTTTTGTGCAAGTGGCCTAATAACGCGTTCTGTTGAATCCATTGGTCCCTGCGAGTCATTTCACCCGGAGAGGCTTAAGACGTAGATTCGGCACGGTAGTAGTTACCTCTGTCCAATTAGCTGTAGGTCTAATTGGCATCTGCTGTTAATGGCTATAGACAGTTGCCATCATGATTTTGTGTACTTTTTCTTCCTCTGACGATTTGTTCTGCTATTGCTGAAGACTTGGATTTTACCTCCTAATATTATTTTTTTATGTTTCCCTACATGTTAATATATTTCTTTTTTGTATCTGTTGCAGCAGAATAATTGCTCTCTCTCTCTCTCTCTCTCTCTCTCTCTCTCTCTCTCTCTCTCTCTCTCTCTCCCAAGGACTAATCTTTCTTATAAATATTTGAACACTCACATATCCAAGCACTTAAGAGCATAAGTATAAGCAGTTAGAATTAATGATATATTCTTTTTGGTTTTCTAGTTCAGTTGTGGCTTCAGTCGCGTCAGCAATATTCGTCATTCTTTTATTTGTATTTATCTATCAATTCTCGGAAATATAGAAAAAATGTAATAAAAACCCAGATCCTTATCGCTCACACACAAGCACACACACACACTCACACACACACACACACACACACACTCACACGTGCCTGGGCATACGCAAACAAATACGTCTTGTGCGGGATGTAAATCAAGAGACAGACAAAATATACTTATAATTAAAGTTAGAGACTTATCAGAATCCGGCAGAAAACCTACACCATAATGGCTTCTACCTGCCAGTTACCGCAAGTTACGCATGCGCTGGTTGCTGACAACTCATTTGAGGTCTAAACAATCAGGTCCTCAAAAAGGCATTCGGTGGAAATCGTCGCTGACAATGATAACATCTCGTTAACCCACAAAAATGAGAAGTGGGTGGGTTGGGGACGGTGATGTAGATGAGAGTGGGGCGGGGTCATGAAAAATGAAGTCCCTCACTCATCCAGACCATTTAGGAGGGGACTAGTTGGGTCTTGGGAGTACGGTAACATCCTTCGGACTTCTTACACCTAACCAATGGTTAACAGTGGTTGAGCATCAACAGCAAGTGAGAGAAATAAACGCATTTGTGCAACGTTTTTCTCTCCATCCTCACAGATATATGTCATTTACAAACAATTGTCTATTTGTCTACCTGTCTATCTATCTATAGGTCTAGTAAACATGTGTGTGTGTGTAACATGTTTGTGTGTGTGTGTTTGCACGAGTGAGTGTGTGTATGTGTGTATACGTGATTGTGTGTGTATTTGCACGAG
>JANJGK010000038.1:29508981-29573981 GCA_039081455.1 Macrobrachium rosenbergii
CCTCATTCAATTCATTCAGGTCTTGCTTCTTGCTTCTTTTAATTCTTATAATATTTCTTTTTTTTCTGCCGTTTGTGAAATTACGGGAAGCCACTGAATTGCTTAACCGCTTCAAAAAAACGGAATTTATTTGATCTGAAGCACCGAAATTTATTGAAGAATCCAAGCGCATTTTGCATGAAGTCTTGCATTCCACAGATGCATGCATAATTCATCTAAGCAATTATTACATTTAATGAATTCGAAAATGGAGGTAAGTAGACTTTTGTCTTTAGGGATGAGAAGTCTTTAACAGCACAATTGATAGCCAATAGTTCTTATCTCGGTAGCTTCGTACATCACGTTACTTTTCATTAGTTTCCTTGAATCTCGACTTCGCGATGTTGTTTTAGTTTAAACTGGCCTTATGCCAGCACAGTCTTTCTCTTGAGCTGATCATAAACTGATCTCACCACTGTTTTCCCTCTTGGTGTGTCTGTCTGCTATAATGTTCAGAATTTCGTTTCTTCATGTCATAAACTGTCGACAAATCATTACTTGTCTCTGAAACTTCTCTTTTTAACGTTTTATCATTTTTATCAATGTTATTTCTGGACTTGCTTCATGTTTTGTTCGGAGGAGCTTCACTTCAAAGCAAATTAATTTTTTTTGAGTCCTTATTCCACAAGGGTTTCCTTAATCGCGTTCCAGTTCATTGTAAATCAAGTTACAATTACGTGATAGCTCTTCTCGATGCACAATTAAAGATTGTTCTTGTGATTCCTTAAGATAATAATAACAATAATAGAAAAACTATCAGTATTAACCTCGTTGAGCTTAGATATCTATTGTACAGTAGACCCATTCGCCCAACATTCGTTTCGTCACAGCCCGGTGAATTGTAACCCCGTTGCTTTCCGTGAGTGTTTTCGTCGATCCAGTCAGACTCGGGTTAATTCCTACTAACCCCACTTTAGAACACTAGACTAGAATACACTTTACTAGAAGGAACTGAAACTGCTTTTTATAGTTTCTAGTTTTGTCACCCTCACGCATTTATGCTTTACTAACACTTTATGACTGAATGATTCAAATGATTCACTGTGTGAGTGATTTTTATTTAAAAATTATAGTGTTACGCGTCAGTGTTTGTAAATAAGTAATTAAAAATCTATTTAGATTTTTCTTTCATATTTTGTAAATTATAATGTACTCCTCACTTACAAACTGAATTCGAATAATTAACCGATTGTTTCATTATGAATAGCCAAATTTTAGAAGATAGATACATACTTTCTCATCTCACGAGTCTTTGATATGATCCAAGTAATTATCATAATTACCATGTGTGCGTAAATTAGCCTGTAATGAAAATTAATTTTATCGATACAGTAATTTATACATTATGAATGAATGATTTCAAAGTCTGTAAAAATTAAATCATTAATATACAGATCACTAAAATGACTACCTGGTTTCAGTTTTCATCGCCCTCTTGAAGTTATCTTTACCTTCTTGTTCTGTTTATGTATTTCAAATTTATTTATGCATTTAAACTTATACCTGTCATTTTTTTTAATACTTGTCATCCCCATCCTGAAAGTTCCTTTTTTCCCCTGTCCCAAAACCCGTTCTGATGGAGCAACAGAACCGGTTTTGTAAGTCAAGCTGTTTTGATAGACTGAGCCCAAGTCCGTGATCTCTGTCACAGTCTAAAGAAAATCTCAAATCTACAGAAATATGTCCATGTTCAGATTTGGTCTTCTCAATTGAATTTGAACGTCATGTCAACATTTAAAATGGTATATATTCCTTCAGAAATGAAAAAAAAACTATTTGACTTCGTTCCATATATAATTTATTATAGAAATCAAGTTGTAAATGTCATTGTACTGTTCGAAACATTTCCATTCGTCTGCACTTGATGGAAATAATGATAACAAAGAAGATGAAAAAGAGCACTTAATTCATCGAAACTCCTTCAAAAAAGAAAAGGTCCATAATCATGGGGAAAAAGTAAACGCTCCAAAGCAGCTTTGCTTCTAAAACTGAATTTTCGCTCCATCTTCCACTTCCCTTCCTCTTTCACGACCGGTTACCTCTCCATGACCTGGTTTGGCCTGCAGGTGACCTCAGGCGTGATAACCGTCCTAGGAGATGCCCGAAAAGGTCGCGTCATCGAAATTGGGGATGACGGCATACCCATCATCCATGGTGTAAGGGAACCAGATGACCCCTCAGATACCAAGGTCTACAGGAATGCCAGGTGAGGGCACGGTCGGAATTCTGAGGTCACAACGGGTCACTGAGTTGCACAGAAATAGGGTACGTTTGTAAATGATGTTGGAATCTGTGGGTCAGTTTGAATGATAGGATTGCGGCTTATGGATGAATTAATTATGCCCAAAGTCGATGCTGTAGATGAATTTAAAGGTGTCTCCTCTCACTGGAATCGCAAGCATTTATAAATACGTACAAATTTACACAAGGGGAGGATTTACAGATAAAGTCTGGTCATTTTGTTGCTTCAAGTGACAGATAGGCATAGTTTACCCGGAGTGTGTTGTTTTATTCCAGTTGGATAACAGTTTTGTGTGTGTGTTTGTGTGTGTGCGTGTGTGTGTGTGAAACTGATAAATGTTTGTAAATCTACCTAAGTGGACATTGACTAAGGATATTGAACTAAAGCTCTCTTCCTCTAGGAACCTAAAGTTATCTTTAGGCAAAAATTTAAATACTGGCGATCATTATACCGCGTTATTGTTAAAGTTTGTCTTGAGCGTCTGTTGAAGGAGACGCACATACACTGTAGGAAACTATCCTAGTGCTAAAAACAAAACCAAGTCAGAGTCATGAAAATGATCAAATAATAAAAACCACAGTTGATGACTACATCTTAGTGAAAACCACATCAAAGGTTTCGAAGCTTTACTCTTCCTCTTCACCGAGGTGTCTGACTGTCACACAGTACTCTATTGGATCTATGGATTGTAAATAATGTGAATTGGAAAAATCAAAAATTGTCAGGTATAAGCAAGTCGTGTACAAAACAGGAGACACATACGTTGGCAAAGTGTCTGTAACGGAGCCATAGAAGGCTAAGTGGAAGACTTACAAGTGTATGATTTACGGATGGCTGGAACTGCTTACAAGAGAGAATCGTTACCTGCCGACTTTGCTAGAGCTCGCTCTAGATGCGTCGGAACTTTGTAGTGTACATAAAGGTTAGAGGTTCTGCTAATATTTTTTTTATTTATATAACTTGGCTGTGAGATGAATTTTGCAATAACCAATTTTTTGCTTTTTCCCTAAAGCCACCTACCCTCTTAGATGAAACTGACTTTTGTTGAACAAAAAATAACAACAATGTATCTACAAATTCCTATCACTTGTCCGTCATTCCTCGAGAAAACTACTGTTGGTTTTGCTGTAGAAGAAAAATTTCTCTCAGGTTTCGTTCATAAGACGAAAATTAAAAATTTTAATGTCAAGGGTAATTGTAAACAGAAACTTTATTTGAAGGATTATAGGTTAAGAGCATACTCTAAATAGTTATCGAACATTTAAGCGTCGTGGAAAAACTGACAAAGGACCAACGTGATGTCAGTTTGAAAGGATGTCAAGATAGCATGACGTCTTACTGATAAAATGATGTAGAATTTGATGTCATAAAACTGCTTATGTGACTCACATCAGACAGCAACATGAGTTACGTCATATGTATAATTAAAACTGAATCATCTAAGTATATCAGATGTGCATCACTGAAGAAAAAATGTATCACACAACAGAATGGAAGGAGAAATCGCCTTCATTAATTACACGAGAGGCTAAATTAATGTTAATTATAGGGTGAGTGAGATGAAAGTGAAAAATAGCAGTGTGATGAACAGTCGACGGGAAAGTTACCGTGACGATGATGACTTGACAGAGATTTATTGAGAGAGAGAGAGAGAGAGAGAGAGAGAGAGAGAGAGAGAGAGAGGTGGGTGGTGATGGTGGAAGGCTGGGGGTTAGTGGTTATTAACTAGCTGTTACAACAGGAATTTAGGAGACACTAAGGTTAAATCACTGTAATAAGGAACGATATTTTTAACGGATGGCGAGAATTATTAAGGGAATGACTGTGTGAGAGTCGTGTAAGAACTTTCAATAAGAATACAATATTAAGAATGGTTAACGCAAAGCGTGTGAAGGCGTGAAAGTGCTGCTGATGTGCATTCTGCACTGCTATGAGAAGCAGTTTACTACACGGGAAGTTTGATCTTGATTCAAAGTTAAATAAAATTGGCAGTGAATGCTTTGTTTTTCCCCCAGAGCTAGGAATGGTTTATGGGTAATACTGTATCATTTCCATCATTACCAATGTCAGTCAGCCTCGATCTGGTTTTATACGAGTATATATATATATATATATATATATATATATATATATATATATATATATATATATATATATGTATATATATACATATGTATGTATGTATGTATGTATGTATGTATGTATGTATGTATGTATGTATGTATGTATGTATGTATGTATGTATGTATGTATGTATGTGTATTTATGGATGGATGTATGTGTCTTGTATGCGTGTCTGTGCAAAAGAAATAAGGAGGAATATTACTTAGCACTAACTACATAACCCAATGTGACCATAATAATCTATTACACTTCACGCGAATGAACACCATAAAAACAGAAATATCTTGAAATACTGTCAATTCTCCCTTCCATTGAAACTATCGTTACCAACTTCTTTTCTCTTTACCCTCATTTTTCTCTCGAAACACACCATTCAGAATCGTCAATAACAAGCTCATAACGCCAGAAGACGAGCTCAGGATGAACGGCATCAAAGGCCGTGCCCTTTCCACGCATTCGAACGAGAGAGCCGAAAATGACCGCACAGCACGCATATTGACCAAGGACTCATCCGCGTCCGGTCGTGCTGTTTCTGACTCTGGCTCAGGCTCGGGCTCTGGCTCGTGGATTTTCAGAGATAATCCGACCCGGGTAAGTTCAAGATCAGTTCTGTTATCCTTTTGCTTTGGGAAAAATAGATTGGAGAAACCCTGGTCCCGTTTTGAAAGAAAACGAGATCCTGCTAGAGAAGGTAAGAACTTTCCACACCTGTTCTAATCATTAGTGACAACACTCTTGGATAATAACTGCTTCGTTTCCCTTCCGATGTAAAGGAATTGACTCCAAAAAGCGAACAATTACTTTCTGAAAGTCTACAAGGATATCAAGACAACATTCGTTTATGATATAAGAAACAATATGTAATTACCTTTTGGATCAAGGCCTCACTCTCTGGTACTCATTTTCCCTTTTTTAGTTTTTTACTGGTCTTGAAACCGTTATTCAATCCCCCATTCCATCGCTCTTTACATACAGATAAAACATTGTAGGGAAAATTCAGAAAGCGCTTAAAAAGTATATACTTCCTGAAAAGCCATTTCAAAAGTAGCTCCCACCCCACCCCAACCCCATCCCACAAAATTTCATTGAAACTCATCCTCAAGTTTTAAGATGTCTTCTGGTAGATGCAAAATAATAAAACAAAACCATCAGCTTTTATCTCTATTTGCCCCTAACCGGTCCCCACAAAATTTAAATGATATTTATCAATGGCGCTTTAAGATATCTTGTGAACAGACAAACACAGTTTAGAGTGAGACCACAAGCTCCCTCGAACTTCGTTTGTGTAGGTAACTAGTTTAACGTCATTAACGAAGACATATTTATATTCAGAAATTTATAACAAAATGGACATCACGCAATTACGGTGCTTACCCTACGAAATAGAAAACAGGAAGCGCTAGTTCTATTTATATAATTTTTGTACATAATCATAAAATCATCTGTACAAACGTTAATACTTATGACCAAGTAGGATTACAAAATATGACCTAGGCTGAAACTCCACATAGAAGCACAGTAGATGTAAGTTAATATCAAATCATTATAGTTGATAAGAACAAACATTTTCTAATGTATATTATTTGTAGGCACTAAGATTACAGGATCCCGGTATTACACTCGTATGTCTTTGTGAAGTTGCATTGTAGAATTAGAAAGCTTGTAGTCTTAGATGCTGGAACAAAACTTGTAGTTTCCCAACACACAGCATTTTGCTCCTGCACCTTCCAGGAGGGCGTTATCGCCCCATTGCCTTCAAGAGGTCACTCTACTTCAGCTGCAGGATCCAGAGGGGCACGAAAATACCCTGCCTTCTACTACAGAAAGTACTATAATAACGAGAGGGTTGGTGTCATCGCGGAGTCGTCGTTTGAGGATGACAGTCTGTCGACCTCTTCGGAGAAGGTGAGTTTCGGGAGTGGAAGAAAGTAGCCGGCTAATTGTCTTGTCAACTGAGGTTTTCTGACTTCGTCATGCTGAACAGATGATAAGATACAATCTTACATCAAGTGGGTTTCTGGATTACTTTTCTTACTGTTCATTCTTGTTTAAGAGACTTAATGCAGTTTTCATTCTACGCTTGCTGAGGACTTAGAGTTAACGGCTTCCTAGCCGCTCCCTGCACTTCTCTAGTTCTATGATTGACGCTTCTATTAGTACCTATCTAGTTTTTGCTGTTACTGTGGCTGTTGTTTTTGTGGCTTTTGCTGCTGTTGCTGAGTTCATTCTACAAATCTGGTGAAGCTTTAAAAAAGCCGAACTAGGAGGAACGCTCAATTCTTTTCTTATTACGTTTCTGTCTGCCACTCTCGTCTCATCTGTAACAAAAGAACTTGAACAAGAATTCAAAGCATTGCATGCAAAAAGCATACATGAGAATAACAAATCCAAGTTTTGACTGTCCCTTGAATGACTTGGAAACATAGCTCTCACGATTCCCGCAGTTGTGAAGGGGTATCCCTTGAAGAATCTATTCCATCTAGTACAGTGGTTCTTAACCTGGGGAGCGTCAGCTCCTTGGGCTTGCCATGTTTTGTAATTATTTGCCTCCCTCCCTAACCCTCGAATCTCCCTCTCTTTCTCTTTTTTTTTATTTTCCTTTAAATCTGGGAGGGAATTTTACTCATAGATGCAAGGGAGGTGTGGAGGGAAGGATTCTTAGAGGGGGTGTGGTAATAAAAAGGTTAAGAACCACTGAATTCTTCTGTTTTATGAGTGGGTCTGTGGTGAATCTATTACCTTCTATTATGAAGTAGCTCTCTAATTCAAAGATGGGTGCTGTAAGAATGATGGAAGTCTTTCGGTGTGGAAGCCAGTGGTAACCATACTTTACAATAAGACAACTCAGTAAATTGTCTTACTTCACCAGTGCGTATGCGGATGACAACTCAGTCTTTTTTCCTACGGTGCCTGTTACAGTACTAGATACGGTATTTGCCAGGTGACCAGCTGAAGACTCCTTAAGAACCTGAGTTACGCTTCTGGTAAAATGGGCCGTTGCCGACCTTTCTGGGACTAAAGATGCGTTTATTGCGTTTTAACTCAGTGGTAAAACATTGAGTCTTCCTCCTACCTTAATGGTCTCGGGTATTCCTAAAGATCAAAACCTAGCTGAACCAATATCAGATCATGTTGCAAATGATTGGTTGATCCCAGTTCAAACAGTATCATCGCTGCGCCTATGACAAGAGGTCTGCAATATTTGAAATACCCAAATGTAGCAAGCTGAGAACACTGGCCACTATAAACTACAAAGCCAAAAACTGAGGCTGCTTTAGCTAGTCACTCTTGTCACTGAGCAGGCAAAGTAGTGGCAAAGAAGCAGTACTCGTTCTGCTTTACCAAGCCAGTGAGCAGCAGGTATATTTACATTACTGAATAAACTCCACTACTTCTCTGAGTACTGATGCTTCCATTATCTACTGCAACAGAGTGACAGACTTGCTTAGCAAAGTGAAAGGTAAGTAGATGGACGACGTAACAACGAAAAGTTCCTTCCGATATGCAAATGAAATGTTGAAATGTTGCAAGGGGTGTATATTGCAAGAAGCCTGGATATGTTTTTCGGGTGGAGGTAATCTGTCATGAATGCTGTTATATTGCACGGTGGAAACAGTCACCTGCACTTGCTATGTTTCCAAAACACATGTAAACATGACGGAATCAATTGCGATTCTACTGAAAAAAAATATACAAGCTGTACTACTGACATTTGCTCTTTCCTTTCTTTTTCATAATTTGTTATCTTTCATGGGGATTTCAAATGACTCTATATGCATGGTACCAGGGACACCAAGGGAGAAATGCATGTTGCATAATAAACTCAAAATATGATAGTAAATCTTCAGACTTATTCTCGTTTTCAGAGAAAAGAGTAATGAAAAATAACTTCTTGCCAGTGAACAGTGAATTATATTCCACCTTTTGGAAAGATTCACCAAGGACGATGTCTTTTGATTTTGAAATGTAAAGCTAAAAACAAAACTGTTTGTTTGTAAGTATAACTGTCTAAAGCAATTGTGTTTTAGCGGATCATCAGCCTACAGTATTGATAATTTTACGGTGCACAATGAAAAAAAAACTGAAGTGAAGTAATGAAGCGCTTTCATTAGCATGAAATTTTTTTGTCGTTTCTTTCATTTTTTATACTTGGCCGACTAAGTAAGTAATTAATTACGTGCAGTCTATGGATGGTCAACTCATCACTTCATAAATATGATTCGCATTTACTTCATTCTTTATAAAGGATGTTTCCTTGTTTAGAAATGTGTTGCTTGCAATAAAAAGAAGTCGGTTTACAAGTCATTTTGGGATCCAGAAAATGTATATTTAGTTATTTCTATTATCATTTGCATAACTAATAACACCTGATTTTTCTTACCAGGTGGTAAGCTACAGCTACCTGGCTGCTCCCAACAGCAACTCTCGCTCTGACACATCCCGAGGCAGCTCTTCAAATGACGTCGTCTACGGAACAGGGTCCGCAGCTAAGCCACCGTCTCAAAGTGCTTCCGCGGGTGTGTCCCTCCACACTGTGGAGGCTCCATCTCTCGTGACGGCTGAGAGCGTCAGTGTTCCCGTGCAGCATCAGGCATTTGAACCGTCTCTGAATGTTATTGGGGTGTCTTCCTCCAATGACGTTGCGACTTCGTTGTCGAATCCCGTTCCCTTTGGACCCGAGTCTAATCCTTCTGAAAGCTTTGCCGTGCACCAGGTCCCATTCCATGAGTATGGTCACAGTCAGTTCCACCAGCTACCTATCACCCCTCCCCCACACGCCCCACCTACTGTTTTCCAGGCCGACCACAGCAACTTCATAATCAAGGACACAACTTTCCAGGTAATTTTCCGCTACTTTTTCTTTTGATTCTCTGTGGATTTTTAAGCAGGTATTGTACAAACAATAGTATCATGTTCCATTCCTTCGCTGAATTTGTAACGTTGGCAAATAGTAATAGTTCCGTAGGTTCCATGGTCGCTAAATGACATTACATCAAATTATTAGAACTCAACAGAAACCAGATTCCATAGCAACTGTACGAGTAGTCAATAAATAAAGCCAATACCTGGCGCTGCTGCAGGTTACATGTTTAAGTGTTCATGCATTTAATGACTGAATTATTTTTGTGCACCTTGACTACAGTTCTTATGATAAAGATTATTACAAAATGTTACATGACAAAGTTTGAATCTGTGTTTTGTTAACATGAATGTGGCATCCTGCAATTCATGATATTCCGAAGATTCCTATGGATTGCTCGGAATTAAGGGACTAGTTAGGAATTCTCAATTTATGAACATGTAACATTGCTGGCATTAAAGAGGTACTCTACTGAGTATTATATCTGAAGTCTGCCCTACTTAGTTGCAGACCTCAGACGCATACATAATTTTCTTTGTGTAAGCAAAGGGCCTCAAATTGGATTTGTTGCACGTTCATTCCAACATTCCAAGTTATGACTATTATCCCCTTATTAAAGGAACAAACAAAACCCATCCTGGGTTATTCTCTTTTCTGGAATCCTCAAAGTTCTGCATCAGAGAGGCAACTTCAGCATTGTCAGAACTTCAGTACCAAAAAGTCCTTTCGAAGTATGTCACGAATACCTTGGAAGTAGATAGCAGTATTCTTCAAAACATTAGATCCGTGGTTCTTAAACTTTTTTGCTTAGCGCCCCCCTCTGCATTATGTATAGATCCCACGCCCCCCTACCCCTGAAAATTTTGCCAGCTATAATCTATAAACAATGTGTTGTCTATTTGTATGCTATTGTGCTTATCATCATAACAATAAGACAATTCATAAACAAGATTTGAAATTAAAATTGACTTATGTTTTGAATTTTTGGCATGTTTTGAGATAATAATTAGAAAATATATGGAAGCCGTGATAATGTTTTTGGAAATTTTGTAATTAACATCACAAATTAAAAAAATAATAGGCACCATCTGGCAACTCTGCTTTCGCCCCCCTCGGAAGCTTCTGGCGCCCCCCTATGGGGGCGCGCCCCCAGTTTAAGAATAACGGCATTAGATCCTGTGTTTAAAGTAATTTATTATAAAATACCGTTATGCGTAAAGATATTACAAATGATAAAATGAGGAACCATACTACCCTAGCATTTACAGACTCTGTAGTTGTAAATATCAATCTGACAACCACGTTATCAGTGCAGTCAAATATATAAGTAGGTTTGAAGTCGAAATCTCTTCCGTTTTTCTTTAGTTTGTTCCTGAATTTTTAGTTTCCAAAAGTAGGAGCTTTAATGGACAGAAAAATATCCTCCATGTTTCTATAAATGTTTAGTTTCTCATCATTTACTACTTCCTATTTTTTGTTCTGATTATCCAAACATTGTAGACTACAGGAATTGTTTTTTTTTTTTTGGTAATTGGCTTTTATCACCAGAAAGCTTCTTGATAAGCACTAAGAAGAATGTTAGTTTCTTACATTACAGAAAAAAATTAATCTGCCTATTATCCTAACAATGAGTTCGAAAGATACATCTAACTGTTATCTATTTCGAAAAAATTACTGAGTTAAGAAGCAGAAGCTAGTTGTCGCCCATGCATAACAAAGTACCCATGAAAGTTCCAAAGAAAATAGCCATTAAATTGCCTGGTATCAAAGTGGTGTGAGATGCTAGTGCTAAAACGTTAGGATTCAGATTTATATTTCCTCCTCTGTTACAAGGAAACGAAACAACACTTCCATTCTTAAATGAAAATTAATTCACGATTCCCATTCATCCGCAGGCTCACCCAGGGGCGCCCACATTCACCATTCCTATTCCAATCCCAACGCAACAGGCGCAATCCATACGCCGTCGCCCCTTCCACAGGAACAACATTAAGGTAACAAAGAATATTGGAGGATGAAAGGCACAAAGTCAGGTAAAGAAGAGAAAGGCCACGAAGGGTAAATAATAAGAGAACGAGACAGTCCGAAATGTGTAACTTACTTTTGCAAACGGTTCGCTATGAAGGCAAAACATACATTGAAATTATATACTCTTTCATGAACTCATGAACATAGGTAACAATTTAGGAAAACCCACTTCTTACTTGGTCACAAAACAGGAACAAGTAGTTTTGTATACATGCAAAACTGCGATACACATGAAAGTGATAGAAGATAAGCAAGAGCAATACGGATTTGAGCAAAGAATTTGTACACGAGATACAAAGCTAGAGAATATTCCAGTGACAAAATAAAATTCTAATTAGTAACACCACTGGAAGTAGCAAAACACTTTAACAGACTCATTCATTGTTCTTTGAGCCAAATGTAGAATTAGGTGGTTATTAAATATGAGTTATTTTCATTAAGAGGCACGAGTATTTGCTCTAAATCCCGGTAATAAAGACAAGAGCTCTTCACATGTCTTCAGCCGTCGTTCTTCCTATGTTCTGTCTTGATTCCATGTCCTTGACGCTGAACTGAATGATTTTATGAATAAAAATCAGCAATCACATTGTTTCAAGTCCAACAGTTCTCTTGCATCTATTGCCATAAACTTTATGTATTCCCTGTCGCTCCCTCCCGTCAGATTAGATTTTTCTGTCTTTTTGGATATTCATCATAACAAACTGAACTTACTTGCTAAAATGAAGCTGAATTTTAGCAGGTAATGAATTACAATTTTATGACTACCATTCACTATTTAAATTTTCTTTATATTACACACTTGCTATTAAGAATGTTTTTACAATGTACCATCTAATTTTTTTGATTTCTCTGTATTTCTATGTAGCGTCATACAAATCTTTTCCGCCATTCAACTGTTTTCTAGAAGTCATGTCCTTTTAACTCAATGCCCCCTTCCTGTACTCTGAAATATTTTCACTACTGTGACAGCAATGTTTGCAGCAATAAACTCAACTGATATATACACTGTCGTATCCTTTTTCCCATCATTATAAGTTAAGGGACTCCTGACTGAACACAAAGCATTCTGCAAACATGACTGGCTGATGTCTTGTACTGTTCTTTAAACATTCTTCGAATCGTAGTTCATTTTCTATTTTAACTTCTAGTCAAGACTGTGACGTGAAGGGTGACCAGTCAAATCCCTCCACGCATTTTATTTTTTCACGTAATCTCATCCTGGCTCAATTCTTCGGCTCCATCTTACCTAAATTTTTACAATGTTTTAGTTTTTTCGACGTGACAGAAATCTTCAAAATCTTTACTGAGTAAGGAAATAAAAATATGACAGGAATCTTCGAAATCTTTGCTGAGTAACGATATATAAATATGTCTAATCTCTGCCAAAATGACAGCTTTAGGAAAGTTGGGACTTTCTCTACCTGTTCCGTACTCCTGACAGAATCACGAAGTTGTTTTATATTAATTCTTGTGACATAATACAGAACTTCTCTTGACATGCGGCTCCTGTAACGAGCTTCATTCTAGCAGTATCCATAGCAGGATCAGGATATTATGCTCTTTGTGCAAAATATCTTTTTCAATAACGTGTACTCATAACGACCACAGGCTTCTTCAGAAGTTGTAGAACACGCGCTGTCTGCCACAGGAGATCTCTCCTACACCAGTTACGACCCGTACGACGTTGTGCAAGAGCCTTCGACTAAGAAGCCCATCTATAAGAAGATGATTGAACCTTTCATGAGGGCTGGAGAGAAACTCTATGAGGTAGTAGAACTCTGCCATCTGTTTGCTGCTTGTTATTCTTTTTTTCTATTTTGTGAAGATAAATATACAGTGATAGCAGAAATCTTTCCTATGTTTGAAGATAAATATACAGTGGTAGCAGATATCAAACAGAATGAATGAATTCAACTGATGCCCTCAGGAAGGCAACGAAACTTAACATAAGGCAAAACAAAATCACACCTGAAATCAATTCTTCAAAACAAACAGGTTCGTTTTACTGATTCTGTCGAATGTCCATTATTGTACAGTTGGCTTCTCCAGCACCGGACCCGTTTAAGAGTACATCTAAATTTTCTTTTCCAGATGGCATCTCCCGTACTTGACCCAATGTTTAACGTTGGAAGCAGGATTTCCCACAGCCTGGGAATTCAGAGCGATTCGGAGCCATTTTCCTTGCTGAGTATGAACGATTACATCAGCAGGACAGTCGACGGAGGGGGTGTTCCAGTGGTGGCTGGAGTTGCTGCCCTGACTGCCATTGGTGAGTCTCTAGGAGCCGAGCAAAGAAAAAAATATAACCTTATGTGGTCAGGAGAAACTTTAATTTTTAATGTTTTTAGTGGCTGTGTCGCCTAATTTACATGCTGTACTAAATTTTACCAGTCACTAACGTTCTCTGTCTGCAATGCTGTCTGTGTTGCTATGAGTACTGTTAGGGTAGTTACCGGTGCTCAACAGTTTTTTCCTTTCATGTGTTGCGGACTCGCTTAATTTCATAAGCGACACGCGTGGGCCACAAAACGTAGAGCTTCATAAATTTTACAATACCTGAACTGAGAAAGATGAAAAAACCAGGACTAAAAATAGCATGAAAAACAGAAGTAGAATAACAAATAGATTGAAAGCACTCAGTGAAAAATATAACACTGAATGAATGGAAATTGAATATTAAGTACTTTTATGAAAATAAGACAAAGGAAGATGGCCCTCTAAAGTAACATTACAAGTCCCTAAAATATGTATAATGCTACCACGCAATGTTCAGCAACTTAACAGCGACGAAAACGAAAATCGTATGTTACTGGGCACTGTGACATCGTGGCGCCTGAACATAATGTGGAATCTGACGCTTTGCGAAACAAAGTGCTGCTGTTAATTCCAGGACAGAGAGCAAAGGTGAAGACCAAAGTTCCCTACTGAAACGAAGTTTATGAAAAATAGCCAACAACGAATATTTCTGTTACCAGTGAGGTAGTCTGATTATCCTGTTTCACATGGGAGAAACAATTCAGTTTGCTCGTCCGATGAAAAGAAAGGTCATTTCTCTCCATTTCCCGAAGATGAGGGAATGCTTGAGGTGAGAATACCAAACCATAATTCCTCAGTTATGTGTGCGAATGATTTGTTTCTTTCTAACATTTCCTCCATTATTATTTTGAAATAGCAATTTGCTATTCCATCTTCTGGGTAGTACCATGTAATATACCAAACTATTTTCCTCACAATATTCTCTTTTCCAAGTATGCACACGAACATTTTTTTCCTTGGAAACTACCTGTTTTTAACATTCAAGCCCCTTTCCAAAATCACACCCATAACACTCTTCATTCCCATTTACGCAAGGAATTCCATGCCTACTAAATACTCCATGTATTTCTTTGGCACATACCTTTACATTTAAATTACCTTGCACAACCTACCTTTTTTTTCATTATCCAGACCCATCACCCTGGAAGTGCCGGTGTCTTGTGATGCAAATTTAATAAGTGCCAAGGAAGAGGAAGTCGTACTGGAGGGTTGCTGACCCCTTTTCGGGAGAAAATGCCCCCTCGTTGGCAGATGAGCTGCTTCTATACGAGTCACACACTCACTTCTGTAAAATACCAGAAAATTAAAATAACAGCATTCTTGCCAATTCATGATGTGAAAAATGACTAAATGACTAAGGAAATGAAGTTCACATACTCATAACCTATATAGTTATTGCAAGAAAATAAAACAAAGAAATAAACATACATACACATCTATGAATATACATATTTATGAATGTGTTTGTGTGTATGTATACATGCATGCATGTATTTGCACACATATACAGATAGATTTATGCCCATTCTATATTATTGGTAAACCTATACCTAAATTCATTCTTTCACTTTTCCAGCGATTGGCGCCATTGCTGTGGCATCCTCAACCAACGTCACCATTGGAAAACGCTCTTTGGATGACCCAGTGGAAGATTTCATGTACCAGGTAAGAAATACCTTCTTATTTTGTTCATTAGCTTTCATCACTATCCAGGTAGAATCAGTTATCGGAAATACCAGTGGCACTGTTCAAAGCAGTTTTTTTTTTTTAGTTCTCGTTTTCTCCATTTGGTTCAATGTGCTGAAGAACATTTTATTTGTCCTCGCATTCCCATTTTGTTTGCTCCTCTTTTATCAATAACTCAAAGAGGTTGAAAGCACTGGTTTATCTATTAGTGACTACAGTTTGTTGGCAAACGATCGTATATTCCTTTCCTTCCACTTTTAAATATTTTATACTGCTCACTATCCTCATTATTTTTTGCTTTTAAATCTGTTAATTTTTCCTAAATAGATAAATTTCCGTTTTGCATTCGGTATTGGTCCTTTACCATTTCCCTCTCGTGTGTTGTCCGGTATCAGGACAACTGCCCCAGGGACAATATATTTGGATGAAAGGAAGTAATTCTAGCTTACATATGGTTATGCCATCCTTCCAATGAGTTGTTAGTACGAGGTAAATGTTCAACTACGCATGCCAACAGGGAAACGTGGAGCTCGCCTGGTATCTTCGGAGTAGTCTATGATAGGATCAGGTTCAGGTGGCAAAGTCTCTTGCAGTGTCTCAAATGTTTCAGTCACTTTATCTGGCGGAACAAATGCCAAAGCTGTTATACGAATTTGCAGGGCAAAATTAGCGTCAGTTTGGTATTTACTTTGGAGACCCTCATTTTGCACCTTGTGGTATATGCTTTGTGATAAGTGGTAGAAACATCTCTTGGGTGTTACGTTGGGGAAGAACTCTTCAATAGCACTCCTAGCAGCTTGTTCGTAGTCTATAAGGAAGGTCTTTGGATTGAGCATAGCACTGATAATGAGGAGTTGTTGGAGAATGTCTTGATAAGTTGCTCGTTTGTTTGGTAGCAGAGCGGAAACACAAGGAATAACTCTTTCCGAAGTAAAACAATGAATAGTGCACAGTTGGTAAAACAGCTCGGGCACAACTTTAAACGTCCCATCACCAAACCCATCATTTGAATTCTTCAGTAGGCTGATGCTTGTAGATGAGGAAAACACAAGGATGCGCTGCTTACTCGATCCACTATCATAAAGCAGAAAATCTTCACCATCAGCTGCCATCTTGTACTCGAATGGAATGGTCTTGTCAGTTAGGTTCGACGGCATAGGATGAGGGAAGAGCGCAGGCAGCTTGTTTGTAGCAGGATTAACAGAGTACTCTATTAATCCTGGTTTGTAGCGCTTTATTCCACGTCGAATATGTCTTACAGGTGGTAGTTGAGTTGAGGAACTATTTGATAATGAATGAATTGTTTGGGTAACGATTTGCTGTGCGGTCTCTCGGGTGCTAATAGCTTTCCTCTTTGTTTCCTGCCGCACAAACAAGACTTCTTGGCGGCATATGTCTGCAGATCATGGGTGTGATCATTTACATGGCCAACTGCTACATTTCCATAAACTTTAACTTTGGCTTTACAGTTGCTGTACCGACGTTTCTCACTTTCATAAGATATAATATCATTTGCCAATTCTTTCTGCTTCACGTATATGTAACCATTATAAATAACTTCATTGTACCACGTTCACTTTGGACGAACTCCATGACGGGTGATTGAATTTATTCTGTTTATTTGAGAGAGGTGTAGATGCAGATACACTAATCAGTTCAAGATTGGATTCTGACTAGACATTGGCTTGTTGCTACTTACTGTCTTAACAATTTTTTTATAGACATTTGTTTAGATAGTAATTACGAATCAGTCATAATTTCTTCAATAATTGCTTATTTATAGAGGAAAGTGCCTGTAACTATTCCTTAAACGACTGAATTCAAACTAGTCGTTTTGTTATAGCCAGACAGTTAGTGATTGTGTAATTACTAACAATTTCTTCGAGAATTGTTTATTTATGGATGAAATTGCCTGTAACTATTTTCTGAATGACTGGGAACTAATATAACTGTTTTTGAAAGTTATGTGTAAAGGGGGGGGGGTGGCAATTGGCTAGGGGGCTGTTGTTCTACGGGAGCAATTGTCCAGGGGAGCAATTGTCCAGGGGGGCAGTTGTCCTAGAACCGTATTGTCCAGTCTTCAAGGAAAAATATAAAATTGCTAACACTCATAAGAACAAAAAATTACTGACATTTATAATTTGCTCGGATGTTTAAAAATGACGTATGAGCAGCTTTTCTTAAAACATAGTGATAATCTGACGCTTAACAATTGATCAAACACTAAAATGAATGACAGCAATCTTGCAGCAGTAACCTGGCCCTCGCCAACTTAAATTTCAGTGCAATATCTTATTCAAGTACTTTATATGAGGCCAACGAATTCATAGGGAAGGACTTGCGCTATATATATATATATATATATATATATATATATATATATATATATATATATATATATATATATATATATATAATATAACCGATTTATACGTTCACAAAGGAAGCTTGTCAGGAACATGTCGAAACTATCCCCTCCTCCTGACCCACCTAACGCACACTGTCGTTCGCCTGTCCTAGACGTACTCTCCCTCTTTCTGTCCTAGACGTACTCTCCCTCTTTCCCCTGGAATGTGTGTGCGAGTATGGGTAATATTTTTCAGTGACAATCAAAGGCTGGTAACTGTCTTTTGTCCTCCCAGAATCGCAGATGTTTGTCTACTTATCTTAAATGGGGTGTAGATTTTCAAAAATATTTTGTTATGGCTGTTTGTTTCCTAACTCCTTCTAAAACGAATAATTCCCAAAATCATTTTCTGTATATGCTTACTAACCCAACTCCAAATTAAAATGACGACGCAAGTTTGATTAAAAAAACTGAAACATTGCAATTAGAAAAATTAACTAGACTTGTGAAGTCAATACAGTGGTTTATCCTTTCATTCCCCTTACCTAAATGTTTAACGCCCAAAAAAGTATTTAGAAAAATATATTGTTATGTTCATTATCATCCTACAGATGCTAGATCCATACCCTACGAGAGAGCCAACACTTCTGGACCGTCTGGAACAATATACGACCTGGACAGAATCGAAATGCTCCAAGAGGATTTTCTGTGACGTCATGACCTTCGTTGGGGACGATTACCTCTACAGCGTCGAGAAGCGCTTGGATATGTTCCTGAGAGTGTAAGCTGAAGAGTCACTTGTTTAAAATTTGTATTTTTTGTGCTCCTACGCCCTTAGCTATTCTTGATGTTTCAAAATTTTCTAGAGAGAAGTATAAGGTGAGAATCCCATAGAGACAGCTTTGTTATCTTTCCTATTATGTAAACTTTAGGATAGATTCTACGTCGTGAACGCATATTAGAAGCAGAATATTGAGATTCACGGCTTTTGACAAGGTTCATTTTGAGAACAGGTGTCAACAATGTGGAACATCTTACATTTTAAACCAATACATTGAACGTTGGAAAGGTTAGATTGACCACCTTTCTTTAACAAGTGAACTGATGAATGTTTCCTTAAACAAGAGTAAGTATTGGAATACAGAGCCGGGCAAGAGAGTTGACAGAACTACAACAACCGGAGCATAAATTCCTGAAGGAATCCTGCTGAAATTCACTCGACAATGGATCCCTTGTGATTCTGAAGTGGCCGGTAATAAAGTCACAGGAAAAAGGTAACATTAATTTACAGTCTTTTGTTTATGTTCTTACGGTAATCCCCAACGGGCTTGCACTAAACACGCCGCAAAGGTGGATACATACGGGGTTAAAACCCCGAGGGATCATTGTCTAGGAAACATTAATGTGAATTTTTTCCTGTGACTTTTTTACCTGGATTCGATTTTGAAATGGACAGGCATATTAGCAATGGGTAATGTAATTAGGCCAAGTAACAGAGGGCTCTACAAGGGAAGAGCTACTTATCTATAAGAAACAAGGAAGGTGGATTTATTTACAAATTTACAATCCATGGGGGCATGAAAGGTGAAAAAGCTAGAGCTGAAGGAACTTAAAGATTTTGTTATTCGGGGAACAAATTTATTTTTCAGCAGCGGACTAACTCAGATCCTTAACGGTCATCCAAGTGGAATCATTTCCATTTCCAACCTACTTTTGAAAGTAAAAACTAACAGTGTCAGGTTTTACTTGGTAATTAACGTAATAGCAAGCGAATTTGCTCTCACTCTTTTTAGGTACCTTATGTTATTGCACTTTTCATAAATCCGTGTTCTCTTTGTGAGTCTAAATGGTCGGAGCATTTTTGAATGACAGGGACCGCCAATGCATAGATAAAATTCCAAGACTCTTTAGCCTTGTGAAAACTCATAATATACTCAACTGCTTTAATGAGGGGGCAAAGACTAACTCCAACTTGACAGAAATATTTACTTTTAATCACTTTCTTGAGGGTTTGGTCATCAATCTTCATAAACATGATCACATCTGGAATTGTCCTCTGTCATACTGTAACAAAATCCAAATGAAGTTACGCTGTTTTATGTCAGTTTAATTTGGGACGAAATCGCTTCCATAAAATATAAGTATTAATAAGGAAATTAGACCTGATTTTATCTAAACCGTGCTGAAGAGCATTGTGAAAATTCACAGATCATGATTTGGCCCAAAAGTAAGATTATTTAGAGCTTAAACAGCTTCTTTCAGTGAAGTGTTTTGCTTTCCAGACTGAACAGAGGCAGCGCAGAGGAATCTGCATTGAAAAAGACAGCCGATGACGTCATGTCTGCAGTACGTAGTCACAACTGTGGCGTTTTCAGTTGTGGCGGGAGCGGTGTTGATGGGTCCCAAGTCTCTCATTCGTCATCGGGCCCACGGTAGTAGTCCCAGGATGCTGTTAGATCTCATTTTTGTTTCCTCGTGGGTATATCACTTCACAAGACAGACACCATAACTTCACTTCTGGGGCATATGATTAATGACGGAGTTTTATAAGTGGCTGTTGTACAGACATGTATTGTAGAACCACGGGAAAAGGTTTTAAATTTGCGTTGGTTACAAAGGCAGTCTTTAAGAGATTATTTTTATCTCTGCATCGAGGGTAGATAGAGCACTTCAGTCCTAGGTGCCACATGAGGTAAATAGAAACTAATTTATTTATTTGACCTTTGAAATCTCTTTTTATATAAATAACCTTTACAGTAATTTTCAAGTCTTTCATCTTCAAGTCTCCTCCACTTTGTCACTTTTTTTTTTTTTACAAACTGATCCCATGTGTACAAGGCTAGTCCATTGTTGTTGGGTCAATGATGTGTTTTGTTTGTCGGTATTTGTTGTTATTACTTAGGAATAGATAAACTGCTGCCCTTTTGTTTTCTGAAACTTCTCACTGTGACTCAAGGTTAGGGAAGATAATTATACAAAAGGTGTAACTCCAATATATAATACTGCAGATTTAGATGGTGCACTGTGCAGATGAGACGTGATGCTCACTTGCTAGAAAGACTGCCTGCATGTGTAGTTAAAGAGGTATTAGGAAAATTTAATGTCAGTTAAATTGTATAAACTGTAAAAGTGACACCATGAAGGAAAAGTGAGTGACGTTCTGAACAGGGAATTCAACTGCAGTGGTAAACAATGTAATCTGATAGTCCTCAGAAGGGGCACTAAGTTTTGTAGAAAACTAAAGCTGTGAATATGAAATAAGCCGATGTAATTACCCTTTAATCACTTTCAGTCGTGGAATTTTTGTACTTGGCTATGCTACTCAGATCCAACTTCTTACCACTGCAAAAATAATTAAACTAGCAAACACAAGCAGGCAGTCGAACTACCCAGTGTATGGATGCAGTGTCTAGTTAGCAGTGACAGACAATTGGGTGCTACCATAGTAGGCGATCTATCTGCGTGTTTTACAGTTTCGCCGTGTTCAGTACTAGCCCCTCGGGGATCAAAATGTCTTTAAGTTCATGTGATCATATTTGATCCCAGAGGGCTAGTACAAAACACGGCGAAACACATTTGATCCCCTAGGTAGACCGCCTACTATGGTAGCACCGATAATTGTTTAACGGTACAACTATTTTCCATCGCCTTCCCATAAACATGAGCGCACTGAGATTCTCTCAAGTTCATCTTTCCTGTGTGGGTGCTCATTGCACTCGGTGAAAATATGATTCAGATTCCTGTACAGCTGTACATCCAATCGGATGTTTGGCTGGATAGTACAATATTTTGTAAATATGCATTGTTATCATAATATATAACCGTTTTCTTTTTCCTGTACGCCATATTACGCAAACACTTGCCATATGTTATATTGTTTCCACTTTTGTAATATATTATATTATTGCCTTTATTGTCACAATCTAGTTTTGTTTGTAGAGTCTCATAATTCACTGGATCCAGTCATTTTTAAGTAAGTCTGCTGCACAACGCTGAGCCAATATAAGCCTTGTTAATCAAATATTTACTAAGAGTTTAAGTTTAGTTTCAGCTTATTAGACTCAGTCCTAACGACCAGTTGAAAATTAAGTGGCCGGTAATAAAGTCACGGGAAAAAAGTCACAATCTGGGCTAGGAAAAAAGTCACAAGAAGAAAAGTCACATTAATTTATGGTGGACGGTAATAAAGTCACAGGGGAAAAATTACAATATTTCTTGGGATCAGTATCTTTTTGATATTTACAGTCTTTCGTTTATGTTTATACGGAAACCCCCAACAGGCTTGTACTAAACACGCCGCAAAGGTGGTACATACCGAGTTAAAAGCCTTGGGGGTCACTGTCTAGGAAGGATTATCGTGATTTTTTTCCCGTGACATTTTTCCTGTGACTTTTTCTGTGACTTTTTTTTCATGTGACTTTTTTTACCTGGATTCTTTCAAGGAAGTCTGCTGCACAACGCTGAGCCAGTATAAGCCTTGCTAATCAAATATTTACTAAGAGCTTAAGTTTAGTTTCAGCTTATTGGACTCAGCACCCAATGACCAGTTGAAAATTATTCTCAAATATTTTTCCCAGACTGAGAGGAGTGTTCTGTAAACAGTAAAGTAAACTTCAGAATGATGTAATAATTACGTAATAATACAAACGGAATATATGTATCATATATGTTACAAAAACTGTTCTGAAAACAATTGCATAATTCTCATCATTCTGAGAAAACAACAAGTTGTTCCACGCTTCCATTTTTTCCTGCGTGGAAAAACAGGAGGATTGGTTCCAAGATCCAATGAGTTCCCCTCGTTAATAGCAGTATTGGTGAAGCGTTGTTTTTAAAAAACTGACTCATCTTTAGTCAAATAATCCCGATTCAGAAAAGGTTTTGTCCTGCAGAGTGGTTTTATTTCTTGACTCTACGCTGAAAAAACTTTCTATGACAACTGGCACACTTTCCTCGCATAAATGAGGGTCCCCACATTAAAATTCTTCATCACCGCTGCGGATTTTATTTATACACCCTCTCTCCTGAATAGGTATTGTTCATTATTTGAAACATCCTAGATTGCCATGTTTTTCTCATCATACAATAAAGAATTCAGCGAAGATGGTTTTTCTTCAAGTTTTCTGTGTCACCTCCACTTTTAGATCACCGGCTGGTCCGTGTACTATCAAGCATTTTGTAATAAAAAGTTCTGTGTAGCATTGCCTTTTATTCTCCTTACAGAAAACGTATCCATTGGGCTTTCACGTCCTCCACTAGAAAACGATCTAACAAGCCTTTACTCTCAATTAGTTCTGGAAGGAATCTACGAGTTTCCTAAACAGCAGTTTCCCTAATTGCACGAAAGTGAAATAATAGCAAAAACCAGCAAGAAAAAAGTAAGTGATACTACCCCCTTGCTGGTGGATTCGAAAAGTAACGATAGTCGTCTTGATGTAGAGTGGAAAAGAAAGAAAGAAAAAAAAAAGACTCGGGCGGATGGTGCCTCAACAACAAAATCCTCGACCGGTTATGACGGCAAAATTTCATCTCTGAAGGACGGACTACAAGTATCTCAGACTGACGTATCCTCTGATATACAAGATACGAATGTTAATGATCATTCGATCACTAATGAGGAATCTGAAAATGACATTGTGGAAACACCTGGTAATAATGATCATGAAATGATCAGTTCACCCGTTTCAGGAACATCCTTGTCAGGGTGTAAGAACCAAGATATTCAGAGATATATTTAGAGTGCAATACATATGATGTTCAAGGTCCTGGAAATGCTGTTAGCGAACAGCAATGTGAGGAACGAACGTCTACTGACAATAATGCCGTTGATGACAGAAACTCGGATAAGGTCTCCTGGGATTTGAAAGTTGAGAGGCTTGGAAAAATAACAAAAGAAGGGAATATGACTCAAACTAAGAAGAAACGACGATATTAAAATTTCAGTTTGTCTTTAAAAGTTGCTACTTCAAATATAAATGGTTTGAATGATGTGGATAAGCAGTCTAAGTTAATATCGTTGATTAAATATCATAAGATAGATGTAATGCTCATTCAAGAGCATAACGTTAAATTAATTCACCTGTTACAAGTATTTACATCACACATCTCAATAATGTTTAATCCCTCATAGCTATTGAAAGGTGGTACGCTGATCGTGAGTTTCAAAATGTAAAAATATTGAAGTTTTGAACCAAGAAAATGTTACGGAGGGTAGAATTATTGGGATCACAATGTAGCCTAATGACTGTGATCTTCACATTATAAATATCTACGCTCCATCAAGTGCTAATAGACTTAAGGAGAATTATTTTTTTCCCCAAAATCTCTTGTATTTTTTGAGACATCGACTTGGCAGCATGATCTTGGGAGAGGAGTATAAATGTGTTGCAACGCTTAGGGATTCTAGCTCTGCTAATCTGAATTTGTTATCTAAAGCTTTATGTGACCTTATTAAGCATCTTGGTTATAAGGATAACTACTTAATAAAGGACTACCTAAATATATATATATATATATATATATATATATATATATATATATATATATATATATATATATATATATCAAATATAAGGGAGCCCATAGAAACGCCAAAATGTGGAAAATAAAGGCTATATTTCAGAGACCAAACTGTCTCTCCCCCCAGGAGAGAGAGAGTTTGGTCTCTGAAATATAGCCTTTATTTTCCACGTTTTGGCGTTTCTATGGGCTCCCTTGTATTTGATAGAATTCTGTTTTAACAGAAAATATTTCACAGTCATTTATATATACTATGTATGTATGTATGTATGTATGTATGTATGTATGTATGTATGTATGTATGTATGTATGTATGTATGTATGTATGTATGTATATATATCAGGGAAAATTATGGATTGCGTCTAGGCAGGTTTACATGGCTGATCTCTTTAAAAAAAATAAGAATGGTGTACATTGACCCTATTAAGTTTTCTGACCATAGTATGTTATATATAGAGGTATGTAGTAAATTGTGTGATAAAAGTTATTTATGGAAATTAAATACCAGTATCTTGAAAAATAAAAACATTCATGGGGCGTTTAGTAATTTCTGGCACACTGTTAGCCCAAGAAAAGAAGGCCGTGTTGATATTTTAAATTTGTGGGAATGGGCCAAGCTTGAAACCAGAAAATGGCTCGATGCCTTCTAGAAATGATTATGTAGCGAGAAATATGGTTTGTTATACATTTTGCAAACGCGATTAAAGCAATTGTATATGAAACATGATCAATATGTTAATCAAAATTTTAATATCCAGGTGCTAAAATCCAAAATTGAGGATATTTCAAATAGTATACTGGAAGGTGTTAAGATTCGTGGAAAAATCGAAGAATTAGATCTCGGGGAAAAAGTATCCTCTTTTTTATTAAAAATTGAAAAGTGTAAACCTACATTATCTCATCTGGGATATTATCAGATTATGTTAATTCTTATTACGAAAATGCTTAAATGTGTTAATACAAGAGAAATGGGGTCCAATTTCTTTTTGAGTAAATTATCCCCGATTATCACGGAAAATGCTAACGTTCTGCTTGAAGATTTTACTATCAACGAGGTTAAAAGGACAGTTTTTTCAGTTTCGAAGAAAAAGTCTTCAGGCCATGACAGACTCCCAGCTGAATTTTATAATAGCTTTTGAAATGTTATCAAGAATGATTTTGTTAAAACTTTAAATTACATGAAAACTAATTGCACGCTGTCTGAATCACAAAATCTGAGTATAATAAATTTGGTTTCCAAATCGGGTGACCTAATAATCTTAGACAAATGGCCCCCAATTACACTTTTAAATGTCGATTACAAATGTTTCGCTAAGATACTGAAAAATAGAATGCAAAGTGTCAGAGAAAATGATATCGAAACATCAGTATTGCTCAGGTACTGGAAATTCTATTACATCCTGCGATAATTTCATCCGTGATATAATTTACTGTACTGGAACAGTGTGTGCAAGCTGCTTGAGTGTTGCTTGGCTGCACTAAAGCTTTCGACAGAGTCAACACCGTGTTTGTTCTACAGAGTCAACATTGAGTTTATTCTACATCTCTTGCTTAAATTTGAATTCCTGGAATTCAGGAAAGTGATTGAGGCCCTCTTTAAGAACTATAGGGCAAGCATACTACTAAATGCTAAGTCCACCCAGTCATTCCATGTCGAGAGATCTGCGAGACAAGGCTGGCCGTTAACAATGCTATTATTCATTGTTTTACAGGAACCTTTCTACAGAGCTATTAACTTAGAAATACAGGGTTTCGGTTTGCCCAATAACGATTATGTAAAGATTATTGGATTCGCTGATGACTCATATGCCTTTATGACTTCAGATTTATCTATCTCAGAGGTTTTTTTTTATAATATTCGGAGATTTGAAGACCCAACGGGTGCATTATTAAGCAAGAGTAAGACAAGTATAGTGGGTCTTGGTAGCTGGTCATTCAGATCGAACTAGCCAGTATCTTGGTTGACATCTGTTTTGCAGTTGGAAATTTTCGGTACTATTCATGATAGGAATATTAAAATCTCTTGTGAAAAGAATTGGGAAATACTTCTGAGTAAGGTGTACACAACAGTAAACTTACTTAAACCCAGGAAATTATCCTTGTTTCAGAAAGCCATGATCATAAATGGTTTCGTGCTATCCAGAATCTGGTATGTGACTCATACGTTCTCTCCTTGAAAAAAATATGTAACTAAAGTGAATTCTATTATTGTTCAGTATATTTGGAGTGGAATGTTTCATCCCACAAATAGAAACACTCTATGTCTAGAACGGAAATTTGGTGGTATAAGAGTAACTGGTATTTACATGAAGGCATTAATTATTTATTGTAACAGTATGTTAAAAAATTTCTTAGCTGACACAGGTATGACCAGATACTATTGTATAATTAGGGTGACTTTTTTTAATTCAGTGTGAACCTGTGCATGTGTCCCCGATCACTATGTTTTGTTTATCACCTTTATACGAAAAGTGCACACATTCCCTGGTTTTCCGGTATTATCACATAAATAGCGCTATGAAAAACTTTTACCGAGCGTAGTTTTTCCGCTACATAACTATAATATATGGAAAAGGGTTAATCTTCCTTTCATTTTCCCTGAAGAACGAGAATTTTTCAAATTTATGCATGGCGTACTGTCCACAAACCTAAGACTAAAGATTCTGAAGATCACAGATGATGACACTTGTACAAAATGTGGAAATAAAAGTTTCAAATACGTGACTTTTATTTTTGCCTTTAAGAATTTTTTTGTGACACTATTGGCTATTTGTAGTATAAATAGTGAAAGACTTTTGCGTACAATCATGATGGATTATCAGTTTAAATCCAAAAAAAGAGGAAAATTGTGCATTTATTTTAATTTTTGATTACTTGAATTTAATATGAAAATATTTGAATTAATGAAGTCACAATGGAAAATGAGACCACTATTATTGATAAAACGAAAGGACACCTCGGGAAACATCGGCTTATTTTTACCTACTGTTTAGACGACATAAACGTCGCAATTCCGACGTGGCTATATAGGGTGACCGCCCTATAGTCCGAAGGCCCGATAGTCCGAAGGTCCGATAGTCCGAAAGTCAGCAGGCCCGATAGTCCGAAGGTCCGATAGTCCGAAAGTCAGAAGGCCCGGTAGTCCGACGGACTGTAATCAGCCCCCCACCCCTCCATAGCTAATACGGCAAAATTGTAACCAGTAAACACCCATAAAAATACCAACCTACGACTATCGGACCTTCGGACTATCGGGCCTTCGGACTAACGGACTGTAATCTGGCATAGACGCACAGCTAATGGTAACGAATTCTTGATGTTCTGCTTGTGAAGTTAATTCAGTTTAAAAAGCAGATGATAAAAGAATGCTGTACATATAAAGAAAGAAGATCACTTATCGTATTCAGTCACGTTTGTGATGTCTAATTATTTCTAATAGGGGGTCAAGCGAAAAAGGACAGAAAAACACAAACTGAACTCGGTTATTGAGGGCAAAAGTATAACGAAGTTTTGCACTTATATTAGCGTTGTATAAGTTAAGACCTATTAATTTCGTACAGTACAGAAAGAGGTTAATGTAATTAAATGTACATGAAAAATATATGTCAATTACTCTGAACAAATGCTATATTTTTCCCATGAAAGAGTTTATTATGTTCGAAATGAGACTGTCGAAATCTAACGCTGTTTTTTTTTTTTGCAGAGATGATAATGAGACTGACAAAGAAAAGCGTCATGCACTAAAAGCAATAGCTTAACAATAGTGTCACGCATTTAAAAAACCTGTAGAATTTCCCAAATAATCAATCTTGAATCCTTCAGAATGGATTAGGGATTCCCATTGGAGTCTTGAGCTTGGGGCCCCATAGTTGTTGCTGGGAGGGCGATAAGAACGTATTTACCTGAATATCACAGTGATATCACATTGTGTGTATCATACATATAGAAAACTCTGTGACAATGACCACTTGAATAGGGTACTACACAGCAGAGTTTAATAATTACATTTCAAAAGGCAATTTTTGATAGGATCTAGACCGTTTGTAAGATTCTTATATGCAGAATTCAGTTGGCAAAACTGGCAGCCCAGTGCTTATATATAGGCCCGGCATGAAAAACCGAAAAAGAAGGGGATGGAAAGGAGGATTATGAACTACCCCGAAAGACAGTTAAAAGCTGGAAGCGTCTATGAAGCAGTTCAACGGACGCACAAAGATTTTCGCAGAGCCCCGTAACAAAGGGAAAGAAACGCTCACCGGCTCAAGCAATGCTAACACAACTTTCCTAATGCCCGCCTCAGACGTCACAACCGACGGATTAGTCCCAGTATTTAACTTTGAATACCAGCGTTACCCAAACAGAGCCTACTCCCATTTACTTCGCCTCTGCTAATACATGGAAGTGTGCTGACAGGTGCTTAAATGACTCGGTCTAGGAAAATTAAGTCAGAAAAGTTACATTAATTGTAAAAATAGAGATATTTGAATCACTAAAAATATTTACCATTTGCCGGACTCATACTGGCAGTTACTAAAAGCAAACTTAAAGGTATCACTGGTATTTATTGCTGATAAAAGCGAAGTTTGATATGAAACTATATGTCATAATCTCCAGTCCTTCTTATCCTCAAGTGACTGTGAAGCATTTCAGAAGTGAGACGGCGAAGAACAAAGTGATAGATTAGTGGAATCATGTTTACGATTTCCATATACAAAGTGCCGATAAGGAGATACTTCGTGAGAAACAAAACACATGTCGAGCATACAAAGACCCAATAATTATTTAAAACACCATTAAAAGCATAAACATGAAGTCTACTTAACTGTCGTGGAAACAAGTTCTACAATTTCAAAATTAAGAAACATGGTGCAGGAAGGTGCGGAATCAAGTACCATAGCTCTCATTTCAGAAAAGGACAACTTACAATATTAGTGAAAACGCAAAATATGAAAGACTGCAATTGGCAAGGCTATCACGGTCTTGAGCAAACTGACGAAACAACTCAGGTAATTCTATATATTAGCTCCGTGCCTGTTTTTACCTTTTCAACTGTTTTTTTTCTACACTTTTAGGGGTTCTGATACTGGCGGTGCATATGTTTGTTGTCGGTCAAATGGAATGTCCCTTCGCCGTGTTTAGTACTGGTCCGGGGGCGGGGGTTGGGTACCCATACATTAACAAGTTATTGTGACGTGCCGGACGGGATATGAACCGTTCGAAACAGACGTACCCTTGTTGTCTTGTGAAGATCGCGTATGGAAACCCCTTGTTGGATGGACTTGAAGGGTTACTTACACTTGAGCGCCAAAAATTAAAGGTAAATTCATAATTAGCAACCAAAAACTGTAGAAAAAGTTAAGTTAGAAGGCAGTCGCCGCCGCGGAGCTAGTATATAGTTCTACCAACAACTCGTTTGGCGCTCTTCCATTGCGCGGTTACAAGCAATTTCAAATACTTGCCGAGTGGTGGTAGTGACGATGAAGAAGGATTTTCATCCTTGCCATTAACGCAGGCCTTGCAGTGACCTGGAGAATTAGTTGCATTTAGGAATCAGTGGCATGGTACCAGTTGTTACTGATCTTTCTGTTACGGCTTGGAGATCATTTACTCGTACTGCTGTTTTAACGCCTGGCAAGTTCGAAGCCACATATGACAAGACCTTGGTAAAATTCAAGATCGATATCCAATATTAAAACACGTGAAATTAAGATTTATTTTGAACGAGCAGAGTTACAGTTTGAACGAGCAGAGTTACAGTCGTAACTTCGATGGCTGCAATGTTGTCAAAGGAGTTATAGTGAGTTAAGTATGTGAACTCAGATTCCACGTGCAGTTTAGTACTAACGGTTGTTCTACCACGAACAAGATGTTTTGCGCTCTAGCATTTTTACCCCATGCTTAAGAGGACATACGTGAAGACGACTCTGTGCCTATTGAGTATGAGGTTAACACGAATTGACATAAGCAGATCCAGAGAGAGGGAAGCGTGGTAGACAAGAGACACCTTTGTAAGTTTGTACTCTTATTTAGTTTTGTAGTATTCGTCACCGGGTATTACCTCGAACCAGTAATGCTGTCGATAGTTTTTTTTATCAGCAGAGAGCCTTAATAAAAAGCAAGAGCCTTGGTATCTGTAAACTCACTGGTACTCTATAATACGCTGTATGGCGTAATCTAGGAAGCTCAGAGTTCCAAGATCAAGTATATGAATTATGCATGTGCAATGAGCGAACCTAGTGTCTGCCCCAAGAGATATATTTCAGGATCAGGAAGTAATTTTCAGAACTAAGAATTTCCGCCCAACAATATGCTACTCAAGTGCTAGTGAACTGCTGAAGACCTAAACCTTGATATTCTAAACACGGAAAAAGGAATGAGTCATACTAGAACCACGCAATCAAATTTGCTCACGGCTTGAGTGAACAGGCCCAGCTGAAGTAGCAGCTGTGACAACCCTCACACAGAAAGCCTTAACGATTGCCTTGATTAAGTTGAGGACTAACTCGGCAATCCCTTTCAGTACAAACTATTGGATTGCTTTCAAGTTCTCGTCTACTTTTGATTGGGAACTTTCCGCCAATGAGTTGGCTCTAATCCCTATCACAGTAATGCTTACAGCCGAAGATGATTATATGCACTAAGATCTAATAACCAGAAAACTTACTTATAACCGTAGGGTTATGATCACAAGGTCCCATTGTACCATATGACAACCGTAGGGATATGATTACAAGCCCCCCATCGTACCTTTCCATTTGGCCTTTTCAGCTTCGTAACGAAATCCAGTCAAGCTACTAGAATGCTTTTTACTACGACTATGTAATTCGATTCATGTGACAAAGTATGAAACTATTCTCCCAAGTTTTAAGGTTAAAATCCTAAAGATCAACTTCAAACTGATTCTTTATTCGAGAATTCTAAAAAAGCACTTTCCTTAAATAGCATTTACTCATGATATTTTCTAGGTATACATACACACCCTTTAATGAACACGATGTAGTGTACATCAAGCCAAGTATTGAAAGTGCAAATTGAAGTTAACTCTGGAATGAAAATCTTTCATACACTAAAAAGCACGTAACAAGCACTAACTACGAGAATTGTCGCTCTTACACCGCCAAATCTGTGCACGGTGTCGTTATTCACGCATGCCGAAGCTTGCATAACCTGTTAATAACGGAAACCATAGTAAAAGTCCCTCTTACCGAAGAAAGGTTGTACTGAATTTTTAAAACGCTGACTCACATGGTTTGGTACCGACTCTTTCCTGTTGCTTACTTGAGAATACTGCTTACAAAGACAAACCTTATGGTTTAAGTGGCTGACACGTTACTACTCCCTCTGCTCTAAGTAAGAGATTATCAGGGAGGCTTACCTTTTAACTAGTAACCATGACCATATACGGCATTTGAACGTCAGAATAGTTCCAGTAAGCCTTAAGGTTAGTCTTGCTGGAAAAAGATTTTGCTCTAAGTTTATTAAACAAATATTTACTCAAGTGCATTTCATATCTTCGATAATCAAGACAGTATCCCTCTGATGCATGCTATTGTGTTGGCGTTTTGCCTGTAACTTCATTGTCATGTTTCAACTAGCTACCTCGACAGGCATGCGACCTAGTTATACCCATCTACGAGTAGTCCATCGAAGTCTCATTTAATTTTTTATACAAAATAACATTTTGAGCCTTCCCGCAAAAATAAAAAATAAAACAAGTCCCTCCCAAGTTAACGTCTTCCAATAGTTAAAATTTGACTGGAACACTTACATAATTTAAGGTCAAAAGAGGCTTCCAGGTATGCAAATCCTGCATCTCTTGCCTTATCCCACTCAAAGTTCACTTTCTTTCAAGGATAATCCTTTGCACAATTTTAAATCCTGATGACAACTGCTTTTAGTCTAGACAACTAGGACCAGTTAACTTCGTTAACTATTAACTATCATTAACTTTGCTTAGTTAACTTTTAATACAGTCGAAAGTAAACTTCAATGTTGATACAGTTTTGTCAAATTGTTAACCAACCACATTGTAAATTCCGATGACAGATTTGTTTGCCCGTCTTTAATAACAGAACTAAAGACTGCTTTTGATAATTTCTCTTTTTGAACAGTGTGTATGTGATGTTCAAAGTTTTATCGTTAACTAGAAATGCAGGTTCAGTTTAATTATGAATATTGGTAACAGGAGGCACCCAGAAGGCAATAATTTAAGTCATGGCCAGCAAAGAATGTGGTGCCTTATAAATATTATAGGCAAAAAGGCTAGCTTTTATCTTCATTGGGAAAACCAAAATGACAAGCAGAATATGGAAAAACCACGTTAATACATTATGAAACTTATCAAATATAAGTTTCAAATCAAAGTTCAAATCAAAAGGAACCTAAGTAAAAGGAAAGTGTTGCAAAACTTCCAAAATTTTATTGATTGAGAATATTTAATTGTAAATTTAACCTGGGGTAAGTACGAAAAAATAATAAAACTCAAAATACTGTTATCCAGAATTTCATAATTATCTTACACAAAATTCTCAATGTCGCCTTCGAAAAACGAAGCAGTTCTCCGAGGATGCAGTAGTTTCCAGTAAGATGGATTTAAATTTAGCCAGCCTTGTGCTGGCACGTGATCTCTACAGCAGCCCGTCAAGTTTTCCAGTTACACCCAGGCACTGGCGAGGACATTATCAAACTCTTAAAAGCTCTGGCACCTCCCTCCGGAACACTGTAATGGAAGCAAAAACGGCAGAAAAAGTTCTTTACGGCAAGAAACTTGTCAACTCTTGGCCCTAGAAAAATTGCTGTAACTTTCGATAACACATTAATAACCAAACCATTGCATGGATTACAGTAACATTCCTATCTACTGTACATTTACAAATATTTCAGAACACCATATTTAGTATATACTGATCTACCCAGAAACTAGTAAAACGTATACTGATCTACCCAGAAACAAGCAAAACGTATAGTAAAAATAGCAAAAGCATTTCATAAAACCTTTGAAAACTAAAGCATTACAAACCCAATTTAGTATATCTACAAAAGTATTACAAATAGTATGGAAGACCTTCGAAAAATCTTGACATTACAACCTCCTCGGTCAGCATACTTTTGAAAATATACAAACTAATTATACCCTGCAAATTACACTACTACAACCCATTGTTCAGTATGCCTTCGAAAATCATACGAACTTGTTCAGTAAACCTAGAGCATGTTCATTTGGTATCATGAACAGCATTAATGACATTTGATATACCTGTTAAAGCATAAATTAGTCAACCTTGCATCGCCTGCTTTCTAAAGAATTATAACGTACGTATCTCCCCATAATTCATCCTACTAATACGCGACAATACATCAACTTAAGGCTAACTAATGAGGGCTTACAAATTCAGAGAAGTGCCACATGGATCTTACAGATACAGGCGTGGTAGGACATAGCTACAAGCGTATTAGCTAACCAGTAGTCAACCTTGAACTTTGACCAGAGTGACAACCGGTATCTATTCGGCGTAATTCTGTTTGAAAATTAACTATGGTCTCGATTTTGAGAATGTCAGACCTGATAAAAGTCTACCAAAATGCCCATTGAAATAACTGATAAACATTGTCAGACCTAACAAAGTTTACCAAGATTGATCCTAATGAAATAACTGAAAAACATTATAAAGTAAACCATTTACAAAACTACACATACTGAATTAAAAATTTTAACCTGACAAAGCAACCTACCAAAGTAATGCCTTGGTTAAGAAAAACTGCTGTAGAATGAACTCGCATTCATTAGTCACGTCACACCCTTCGCATACGAAGGGCATTTGGAATCTTAGAAAAAAAAAAATTCACTAGCTATGTACCAGTCGCTAACACTTTTTCACTACCGACACCTTAATAAACACTGAAGGAAACTGCCAGTTAATACAGCTTCAAACTGAAGCTAAACAGGGCTAATTTATGGACAAAGCAACATGGGGTAAACAAAGATACCCCTTTCTCGAAAAGTCAGGAAATGAACATCACTCCGGTCCATATTACAGACTACCTTACAGCCTGATATTTTTACCAGGTTGAAGCAAGGTGTCACATCCAAAGGCTAACAGAATCTACTATAAAGCTAAAATTACTAGGAAAAAGGCTTTTACTTCAGGAAAACTTTAGTTCATTATCAGAATCATTAACTATAAATACTGTCTAACAGTTTTAGCTGCATCCTAAAGTAAGTCCTGTCAAAACCAAAGTTAAACCTAGCCATATCCCCTAGAACTCAGTGCCCGGTAACCTTTGGAAGCCATTTTTCTCTAATATTCGTAATACCCTTACAGAACAGGTGTGGTTCTGTTCAGCATAACCTTAGGCCTAAATACAGTACTTAACACCTGGAAAAAAAGGAATTAACAGTTTTCGTTGACCCCTCCCCCACCAGCCCCCCCACCCCCCATGATCTCTCGTTCGGTAGGATTTACCTACCGAACAAGTCATGGGGGTACCCCCATCCCCTTCAGGGGCGCGGCCCCTGAAAGGGACGGAGGTAAGCTGTCTACAAGTTTAAGTTACTTAAACAAGTAGACAAATAAGGTAAACTAGTAGACAAATATACAATAAAACAATGTAAACTAGTAGACAAATATACAAAAGGTAAACTAGTCGACAGAAATATATAAAAGGTAAACTAGTCGAGATATATACAAAATTCAAAGTTACACAAAAAACTCACGAGACAAGTCTGCGCTTCCCTACGGATGCCAAGTCAAGAATTTCTCTATTCCTACTTACGAGGGCTTCAATCACCAACATCAAATGAGCGTTCCTGAAAGATTACCGTACCTTTTAAATGCGTGCCTTGCTAATTCTATTTTTACCATCAATTAGGAAAAAGAAAACTAAAACTAAGGAAAGTTTCTAGTTCACCAAACCATGTCTTTAATGGTCTAGTTACAGTCTTTTCTACAGTTAAGCACCCTCTGATTAGAGACCAGAATCTCCTGTAGCACCCTCTGATTAGAGACCAGAATCTCCTGTAGCACCCTCTGATTAGAGACCAGAATCTCCTGTAGCACCCTCTGATTAGAGACCAGAATCTCCTGTAGCACCCTCTGATTAGAGACCAGAATCTCCTGTAGCACCCTCCGATTAGAGACCAGAATCTCCTGTAGCACCCTCTGATCAGAGACCAGAATCTCCTGTAGCACCCTCTGATTAGAGACCAGAATCTCCTGTAGCACCCTCTGATTAGAGACCAGAATCTCCTGTAGCACCCTCTGATTAGAGACCAGAATCTCCTGTAGCACCCTCTGATTAGAGACCAGAATCTCCTGTAGCACCCTCTGATTAGAGACCAGAATCTCCTGTAGCACCCTCTGATTAGAGACCAGAATCTCCTGTAGCACCCTCTGATTAGAGACCAGAATCTCCTGTAGCACCCTCTGATTAGAGACCAGAATCTCCTGTAGCACCCTCTGATTAGAGACCAGAATCTCCTGTAGCACCCTCTGATTAGAGACCAGAATCTCCTGTGGCACCCTCTGATTAGAGACCAGAATCTCCTGTGGCACTCTCTGATTAGAGACCAGAATCTCCTGTGGCACCCTCTGATTAGAGACCAGAATCTCCTGTGGCACCCTCTGATTAGAGACCAGAATCTCCTGTGGCACCCTCTGATTAGAGACCAGAATCTCCTGTGGCACCCTCCAATTTTGACACCAGAATCTCCTGTGGCACCCTCCAATTTTGACACCAGAATCTCCTGTGGCACCCTCCAATTTTGACACCAGAATCTCCTGTGGCACCCTCCAATTTTGACACCAGAATCTCCTGTGGCACCCTCCAATTTTGACACCAGAATCTCCTGAGGCACCCTCCAATTTTGACACACCAGAATCTCCTGAAGCACCCTCCAATTTTGACACACCAGAATCTCCTGAAGCACCCTCCAATTTTGACACACCAGAATCTCCTGAAGCACCCTCCAATTTTGACACACCAGAATCTCCTGAAGCACCCTCCAATTTTGACACACCAGGATCTCCTGAAGCACCCTCCAATTTTGACACACCAGGATCTCCTGAAGCACCCTCCAATTTTGACACACCAGGATCTCCTGAAGCACCCTCCAATTTTGACACACCAGGATCTCCTGAAGCACCCTCCAATTTTGACACACCAGGATCTCCTGAAGCACCCTCCAATTTTGACACACCAGGATCTCCTGAAGCACCCTCCAATTTTGACACACCAGGATCTCCTGAAGCACCCTCCAATTTTGACACACCAGGATCTCCTGAAGCACCCTCCAATTTTGACACACCAGGATCTCCTGAAGCACCCTCCAATTTTGACACACCAGGATCTCCTGAAGCACCCTCCAATTTTGACACACCAGGATCTCCTGAAGCACCCTCCAATTTTGACACACCAGGATCTCCTGAAGCACCCTCCAATTTTGACACACCAGGATCTCCTGAAGCACCCTCCAATTTTGACACACCAGAATCTCCTGAAGCACCCTCCAATTTTGACACACCAGAATCTCCTGAAGCACCCTCCAATTTTGACACACCAGAATCTCCTGAAGCACCCTCCAATTTTGACACACCAGAATCTCCTGAAGCACCCTCCAATTTTGACACACCAGAATCTCCTGAAGCACCCTCCAATTTTGACACACCAGAATCTCCTGAAGCACCCTCCAATTTTGACACCAGAATCTCCTGAAGCACCCTCCAATTTTGACACACCAGAATCTCCTGAAGCACCCTCCAATTTTGACACACCAGAAACTCGTGAAGCACCCTCCAATTTTGACACACCAGAAACTCGTGAAGCACTCACCAATTGACACCAGAAACTCGTGAAGCACCCTCCAATTTTGACACCAGAATCTCCTGAAGCACCCTCCAATTTTGACACACCAGAAACTCGTGAAGCACCCTCCAATTTTGACACACCAGAAACTCGTGAAGCACCCACCAATTGACACACCAGAAACTCGTGAAGCACCCACCAATTGACACACCAGAAACTCGTGAAGCACCCACCAATTGACACACCAGAAACTCGTGAAGCACCCACCAATTGACACACCAGAAACTCGTGAAGCACCCACCAATTGACACACCAGAAACTCGTGAAGCACCCACCAATTGACACACCAGAAACTCGTGAAGCACCCACCAATTGACACACCAGAAACTCGTGAAGCACCCACCAACTGACAATCTGAAGCACCCGCCAATCCAGTTAAAAGAGACCAGAAATTCCAGAATCTCCTGGAAATGAAGTAATTCAGTGACAGTCTAACATACGGAAAGAACATTAAATTTTGGTATACCGATCACCAAGACTTAACAACAGCCGTTACAGGATATGCCATAAATATAAGATCCTTGTTGTACTATGAAAGAAAGCTAGCACAAAGTTTGTATCACTTATGAAATAAAATACCAAGTTAAAAAAAAAACGAAACTCAAAACTGAATAACAACACTTACACAAAACTCTATGCGTTTTACGAACTTCCAGTCTGCATCACGACGATTTAATGCAGTTGTTAACCTCAACTCGGGAAAAACACAGGTAAAACAACTAGCGAACATGCCGATTTTGAACAGAATCCAACTTCAGGTCGCACCCAAAACGAAAGTACTGTCGTATTGCCAAGGACGCTAAAGCGTAACTCTGGTAAGCCGCTCAGCCAAGGATACGCGAACAAAAGCAAAATAGAGTCGTCAGATATTGAGTTTACCGAGAGAAAAGTTCTGTTACCTCTTCAGATTCAACCTTTCCTCAAGTCACATTTGTTTGCTGCGTCATTTCAAAGTTGCTGCGAATGAGCGCTGTTAATATTCCCAGCACATTCCTCGAAATATGCTTGCCAGCATAATTACGCTCGTTGACTGACAGTATTAAGTAGATCATGACCATAATACTTTACCTTCTGTCCCTCTCATTTTATCCTTTTCCTTTTTTATTTACCGCCAGAAAAGTTAAGTATATCTTAGTTTAACCAGACCACTGAGCTGGTTAACAGCTCTCCTAGGGCTGGCCCGAAGGATTAGATTATTGTGGAATCCGAACCATATTTACCGCCAGGATCTTCTGTCTATTTCAAAGGTGTACTCAGTCACTGGCTGCCCTAGGAGCAAGAGCCCGATTCAGTAAATTGCTGGCTTAATCAAACAACAGCAACAATAAGTTAAATAGTATTGTAGTAAAAAATACAATTTAATGTTGAATTAAATTTACCTTGGGAATAACTTACACACCGATGGTGGATCTTGCCCTTCCAGGATTCAAACTTGTGTGTTTTGGGTTTGATACAAAGGCATACAGTTACCTTATCCACTAAGCTGTCAAGCAAATGTTAGTCGAATCTGCTGTACATATAGCTCTCGAATTCAGGCTCTGTCCTTAGATACAAAATCAAACTATCTTCACTAATTGATAGCTTCGTCACTAATTCACACAAATTTTCATACCCTCATATATTAGGGCACAAGTGCTACTGAATAACGAATTCATTTTATCCTGATTCATTTTCAAAACCCTTACTTCCTCTTCTGCTCTATTTGTTATCAAAGATATTAACTTAGTGATGATCCCACGCATCCTTGTCAATGTTTCACTTGCAATTTCATTTCTTGCTTTAGTCGCCTCCCTTGGGTCAATATTTGTTTTGTCACCCTTGTATATGATTGCGATTGTATCTGTGACCTTCTGGCGAATGCTATGCTTTTGTTTAAATCCAAACAAAACTCTGGAGCAGTTACTATTATGGGTTTTATTGTATGCTAATGATGTCTTGTATACTGCCTCCTGTACACCGTACTTGGCATTTAGTGCATTCAGTATCTTTATTAGTTCTCAAGTTATTCTCAATTGCTTCTTTTATTATCATCGTAAATATCTTATATAATATATTTAACAGTACTACTGGTCATAAATCTTTGCCGTTAGTGTTATCTTCAGTCATTGTTTTTTACCCTTTTAGTTTTTTCTGGTTTTTCTTTCACTTCTGTTTCATTCTGGTAACAATTTAACAAAATCTCTAAACAGGTCGTCTGGCCCTGCTGCTATGCTTACTTAGTTTTCTTAGTCATTTTTTAATTTTGAGGTAGTATATTGTTTCTCCATTATAAATTATAGTTTCATTAATTCTCTTGGCTCCGTAAATAAGTTATAATGTTCTCCTGTATTACAGAAATACCATACTCATCTACTTTAATGTAATTACCAGATTCTGCCAATTCCTTGCTATGGTCTATCTTCTTTTATTCGTTCCATACGAAAATCAATTTTCTTTTGTTTGCTTTATTTATTCTTATCCATTTTCACATGGACAATACATTCTTTTTTTTTATTAGTTGTTGCACCTTTTTCTTTTTTCTTTATTTTCTGAGGTTTCCTTAAATATTCAGTTTTTCCATGTCTTGTTCACGCTGGTCTTGTTTACCTATGTAGTTCATCTTTTTACTTTTTTAATTTCATCATTCACCGAGTGTTCTTCCTGTATTTTTTCTTCCTCCACTATCTTTTTCTTGTAGACTTTTAGCAACTTCTCTGCGGCTTCTTTCATTATGAGATCTAGCTCTACTCGATTTCATAATTGCTTCTAACCTGGTAATATACTCGCTCAAACTTACTGCATCCGATTGTATCCGACTTTTTTGTCTTCTGCTAGCATCTGCTACATCGTACCTAGTTGGTAAGTACCATTATCATCATTTTTTGTTACAAATAAAGAGGTTTGATAAGAAAATATGAAAATTTATTTAAGTAAATATGCATTTTTCAAGTAATCAATTATATCAAATGTACGTGCCGGAGAAAAAGAGTGCATAACCAGGCTAAGTGGTTGCTGAATAGCGGAAGACCCAGTCCCTCTCTCGCCTCTTGTAAACAAAAATGAACAACCTTAGAAAATTAATATCGCTTCATCGCGTCTTCCCTCGATTATCAGCAACAACTACTCAGCAAGTCCAGCCACTGAGATTATCGTCTCACTTTACCTATCATCCTGACACAGTTCCAGAATCAGAAGGTAAAATTGCATCGGAAAGGGATCTAATTGCCAATGGCGTAGTCTCCATGACGGCAAGCCGTCTGTGAGAATATGTGTGAAAATACAACCTGGCTTTACTTTTATGTTTTAGGTTTTTTCTGTAATCCAGTATGCAGTAGTTGTCATTTAAACCCCAGGTTAAAGTAATGTGAAATGGCAATTGGCATGGTATGGGTGATTATGCGTGACTGCTGATCGTTGCCTCATAAATGGACCGGCAGGATAGAAAATTACATAATGACTTAAACTGGTAGCCTAGACCTTCTGGCTTAGGCGAACAGGTTTTTTTCGGATTGCTCTGCCTAGCTTGCGGTTTTTGTTTTCCTGATAGCTTTTGTTGGTGTAAGCAGCCTTTGTTTTCCCCCAGCTTTCCATAGATAGCCTATATAGTAAGTAATGGAGAGGACCCCAGTGGGAAACAGGTTTTTAGAGGTGAAACTAAACAACTGTGAATTACACCAACAGTAATGGTTTACAGTGCGTAAACCATAAAGTAAATAGTTGGAAAAATACAAGGTTCTTATCAATAAAGAGTATCAATTATTAAACATTTCAGAGGAGAAAAATGTCAGAAGCCCAGTACAATGATTCATTCCTAACCCTAACCTTACTTTCCTTAACATAGCTTAACCTAGGGTGTGGGGGTCCTGTTTGAACCTATTAGGGCTTTGGCCTCTATTTGGACCCCCCCCCCCCTCCCCACCTTTCCTCTTACATGATCTGACCTGGATTAAAAGATAGGATTGTGGCCAAACCTTACCTTCCCTAACCTAACCTTAAGTGCCATGTCCTACTAGAATGATGTGAGAATAGATCACCCATGCTAACCTGACCAAGAGTACCATATTCCTTACCAGAAGGTTGAAAGGGTCACAGCTAGATGATGCAAATTTTCTGTTTTCCCAGTTCTAGTACCTGACTTCTTCATTTAGCTAAAGAGTTTGTGTTTTGGGGAAAACGCATCTGTCAGTTGGCAGGATTACCTCCTGATGAATAAGGAGAGGGTTTACATCTTGATTTCCCATATGAGATCTATCCTGTTCATTTTATGTCCATTGAACACATTAAAAGCAAGTAAGAAGGAGCACAGTTTCCTACTAGCTGAGACAAGTTATTCCTCAAGTATACACTCAGGTTCCAAAGGTAAAGCATTAAAGGTTAAGGTATTAGTTTAAGAGATCATAGCCCTCTCTATTTATCTTTTCAAGCATCCACATAATGACAGTTATTTTTTTTTGTGGTTTTTATCCAAAGTATATGACATATTTGTAGTTATATTCCTACCATTTAGGTTCTGAGTAATATTGGAACAGATGTTCCTTGCTTCTTATAGCATCATGCAAGCCAGAGATTTTCCAAGCTGATTTGCCAATTCATATTATGGGTAAGCTGCTGTTTCCTGCTACTTTTTTCCATATTTTTCCCAGATGGAGAAGGAACTAGACCCATGCATTCCAAACTCTTGAGTAATTTTACTTATCAGGGTTTCTGCTGCTCACACCTCATATTTTCCTATTAGGGCAATGGACTAGACTTCTTTCTTATTCACAGAGGTTCCAAGATGGATGTTTTGTGTTCAGTTAGCCAGTCTGGGATTTTGTGGTAGCTTGATCCAGTTAATACCAAATATTGAATTTTAAAAATATTTAATGATGACCACACCTAAATTAATGAGTGCTTAGCAATAAATGTAGTACAGTAATCAGGATTGTCTTCATTACATTTTTTTGAAAATGTATGTAGAAGCCCTTTTATGCACTATTTTTGCTTTTATGTTTTTTCAAGAAATTTTTGTTATATAAGAATACAGTATTTTTTTTAATTCATGCCTTATTACATAAAGCTTTGATTTCTTGAGCATTTACTGGTAGTGATCGTATTTTAAGTTTTTATATAAGTGACTTACCAAGCAATTACATAGCTACTAGCTTTCTACATGGCAGTCTAACGAAATTCAAATTTTCGCAGTGCCACTACCATCGCTAGTGTAGGTGACAGGGTCCCACCCACTCTCAGGACTGACAGGTACTAATCAGCAGAGAGGATCAATTCGTTTTCTGCCGGCTCCCGACTAACATCGGTAGTCTTGTGCAGTTTTAACCACGACACAAAAGTCAGCTCTCTTGTTCTCTCCTTTAGACAGGTCCCTGCTCTCCCCCCAAGACACAGTTAAGGAGATCCTGTTTTATCTTCAGAAGAAATCTACAACTGATCTCCTGGCTAAATCTGCCAAGCATCCTAAGGAAACCCCTGCAACAGCAACCAAGTCCTTCTCGCCTTTGCAGCAGCCCTTTCAAGGAGGAAAGGCTAGATCTGAACCTAGACATCAGACCAATCTACGCCCCCTGTCTAGATCGATCAAGAAATCTTCATTTAAACCAACTGCTAAGAAATGAGAACACAGTCCTTCGCACCCTGGTCAGAGCCAGGCTCCACCTCTTTTGGGAGGAATGGAGCTGCAGAGGGGCAGAATCTTGGGTAGTCCAAGTACTGAGGGAAGGATATTCCATCCCTTTCCAGGAGAAACCTCCCCTTTCCAAATCGCCAATCAACTTGACTGCCTACTCGGCTCACTCCGAGAAGCTTGCCGCCCTTTCTCAGGAAATAGTGACCCTTCTTCGCAAAGGGGCAGTATAAGAGGTTTTGGATCTCAAGTCGGAGGGATTTTACAACTCTCTTCGTGGTCTCCAAGTAATTGGGGTGCTGGAGACCAGTTCTGGATGTCAGCGCCCTGAATTGCTTTGTGCTGAAAACCAAATTTCATATGGTAACCAGTCACCCTGTCATGTTCTCTCTTCAACAGGGTGACTGGATGGTCGCCCTGGGCATGCAGGATACCTATTTCCAAGTTCTGATACACCTAGTTTCAAGGAAGTTCCTGCGCTTTATGTTTCGGGGCAAAGTTCTCCAGTTTTGAGCCTTGTGCTTCAGCCTGTCCACCTCCCCATAGGTGTTCACTCAGATCTTCACCCCTCTTGGGAACTGGCTTCACCTTCTTAATGTCAACGTTTGTCTCTATCTCAACGATTGGCTGCTCTGCTCTCCTTCAGAGGAGAAGTGCCCGGAGGACTTAAACAAGACATTTTGGTTGATGCAGGACTTGGGCATATTGGTCAACTTTCACAATTCACAATTAGTTCCAACACAGAAGATTCTCTATGTAGGGATGATTCTGGACTCTCTGACTTTTTGGGTTTTTCTCTCCCCCAAGTGGATCAATTCTTACCTTCTAAATGTCCATGAGTTCCTAGACCTCAGGACTTGCACAGCACTTCAGTGGATGAGCCTGCTGGGGACCTTGGCCTCAGTAGAATTGTTCGTAAAGCTGAGCAGGCTTCACATGAGGCCTCTTCAATTTTATCTCAAAGCATGCTGGAGCAGGAAAACCCAATTGGACTCCTTCATTTTCCTGATCTCAGAGATCAAGGCAGACCTTCAATGGTGGTTGTCCATAGAAAGACTTCAGGAAGGGAAGTCTCTTCTGCCATTGTGTCCCGACCTAGAATTTTATTCTGACGCTTCAAATTTAGGTTGTGGAGCCCTCCCAGGGAGTCAGAAAGTTTCAGGAATGTGGCCTGTAGATCAGAGAGCTCTCCATATCAGTGTTAAGGAGCTCATGTCCATTCGTCTGGGTGTCCAGGCCTTTTCTCCCCTAGTTTCTGGCAAGGTAATAGCGATTTACACGGACAACACCACGGCACTCTTATATCTGCAAACAAGGGGGCACACTCCTTCATTCTCTATAAGACGCGGAAAGACCTTCTCCTCTGGGCAGACCAGTACTAGGTTAAGATAATCACTCGCTTCATACAGAGAAGAATGAACGTCCCTCGTAGATGAATTGAGTTGCTGCAATCAAGTTTTGCCAATGGAGCGGACTCAAGACTCCCTCGTATGCGACAGTCTCTGGAAACTTTGGAGCAAGCCAGCTGTGGACCTCTGCAACATTGAGAAATCATCGTCAGCCTCTCTTTTGCTGCCCAGTCCCAGACCCTCTCATATGGGTGACATGCAATGGTGCAAAGGAAGGAATGGTTTCCGGATCTGCTGTGTCTGTTAGTGGACTTCCCAAGACTCCTGCCACAAAAACAGTCGCTGCTCAAACAGCCCCACTTCCTCAGGTTCCATCAAGGATTGTCTGCTATGGCCCTGACAGGCTTCAGACTGTCAGGAGCTTTGTCAGAGTGAAAGGTTTTTCGAAGCAAGTTGCAGAAGCTATTGCTAGGTGCAGGATCCTTTAGCAGGCTCTACCAATTCAAGTGGTCAGTTTTCAGAGGATAGTGCCGACATAATAACATCTCGTCTTCTGAAACCTCTGTAAGCCAGTTAGCTGACTTTTCTTTTCCTGAGGACTGATAGGAAGCTGTCCCCATCTACAATCAGTAGGTATAGGTCAATGCTTTCCTCGGTGTTTAAACATAGGGGCCTGGATCTGTCATCCAACCAGGACCTCAGTGACCTCATCAGATCCTTTGAAACCTCCAAATTAGAGAAGCATGGTTTTTTCTCTTGGAATTTGGATGTTGTTCTGAAGTGGCTTGTGAGCACAACTTTGGAACCCTTCAGCTCGACCTCTTTTAAGAATCTTACTAGGAAGACTCTCTTTCTCATGGCATTAGTGACCGCCAAATGCGTTAGCGAATTCCAAGCCTTCAACAGGAGAGTAGGCTTTTCAAATGGAAATGCTGTATGTTCGATTTAGCTTGGTTTCCTCGCCAAAAGTGAAAACATTTCTAAGCCATGGCCTCATTCATTCATTGTTAGAAGCTTAACGGACATACTCGGCCCAGAGGAAGAAGGGAAACTTCCTTGTCCTGTGAGACTTTCACAACCTCTGTCGAAGAATGCCCTTTCTGTTTTCCTTAGAAGTTTGATTACGGGGGGCGCGTGCTCAAGTTCAAGAGGATGTTTTACCTTCTCTTAAGGTTAAAGCTCGTGAGGTTCGGGCTGTCGCAACGTCTCTGGCTTTTTGGCATAACATCTCTGTCGAGAACATTCTACAATCAACATTTTGGAAGTGTAGATCAGTGTTTGCTTCTCGTTATCTTATAGACGTGGAAACTGTGTTTGATAGTTGTTCTACTTTGGGTCCTTTATCCATGGCTGGCATGGTGTTGGGAAAAGAAGCATGGGGGCTCTCTGTCCCTCTGCTGTCTCCCCGCCTTCTTGTAAGGTCGTTGAGTTTTAGGGAAGCGAGGGGGTACAATGTACCTGGAGTACCTGCCAGTTTTTAATGGTTTGTGTGATGGTTTTTAATTTTGGTGGTAGTTGACAGTGTTGTGTTTTTATTCTGGTCTATCCCCAGGGCAAAGGCGCTATTGTTGTCTTTGTCAGCCATCAGTGAACTTCTATGGCTGCAAAGTACCCATACTGCCACGCCCTCTACAGGTTAAGATGAGTGCCGACCAGAGGCAGCACCCAACTGATGCAGCTTTCTTACCAGGTAAGGTACAAAAGCATTGTTCCAATGCTAGCAACCTTCCTAGTTCAAAGTCATTATCTTCACTAATGTTTTGAATTAGAACTTATCCATGATTCCCATCTCCTCCCAATGTGGAATCAGCTATGCAATTGCTTGGTAAGTCACTTATATAAAAATGACATTTTTATGATGAAATTTTATACATACTTACCAAGCAATTACATAATCGGAGCCCACCCTCCTCCCCTCAGTGGTCATTAGGCTTCAAACAAATTGATCCTTTCTGCTGATTTGTACCTGTCAGTCCCAAAAGTGGGCGGGACCCTGTCACCTACACTAGAAGTGGTAGCCCACCTCGAAAATTTGAAATTTGTTAGACTGCCATGTAGAAAGCCAGTTGCTTGGCAAATATATGTAAAACTATTTTATCATAAAAATATCATTTTTATGTATTTATTTATTTGTGTTGTATAAGAATACATTATTTTTTAAAATTCATGCCCAGTTACTTCAAGCATTGATTTCTTGAGCATTTACTGGTAATGATCTTATTTTTTCACAGGTGAAACAGCCAGAATCAATCTCTTCCAAGCTGTAAATCAAGCCTTGGATACTGCCCTTCGTACTGATGACTCTGCAGGTAATTTTTAAATAGCTTTATTTTATTGGTTGAATAATACTGTTACTGTTAAAGCTGTCCCCTGTAGTTGTACTTCATGCTTGTCCCTGTACAAACGTGCATTATGACCCACAAAATCTTGAAAGAGCTCTTAAACTGCCAGTGTTTTAGTCCATATTATATCTGGTTTAGAAGAGAACCACTAGCAACCATTCTATTCTGGTGAAGTGACCAAGTTTTGTGCACACAGTGAGTAGTAATGCATAATTTAGCCATTCAGAATTAACCTCAGAATCAGAGGAAGAGTTTTTAGAACTATATAAAAGATGAGGAGATTGTAGGTAAAACAGTGTTAATAGTTGGGGAAAGAAGCAAGGGGTTAAAGTGTAGTCATGCAAGTGATCACAAGGAAGTAGTGAGAAAGATGTTGGTTGAACTCACTACTTTTAGTGTGTATTAATATTAACATGACAGTATCTCTATCTGAACACACCCCTCTTTTCATGTAGTTTTAGGTAGCATGTAGAAGAAATGAGCAAAAATAAGACCCAAGTTGATTGGGATGAGTGAGGAGGAACATCATGTTACTGTGGAAGAACAAGTCTTAGAAGAGGTAAAACATTTATCTTTTCACGATGTATTGGGCTTTAAAGCAGGTATTGTTATGGCAGTAAGGAAAACTGGGTGAAGTGGATAGAGATTGCTACAGTCCGTCAGGCATACTTGGTCAAAAGAGGGTGTAGGATGGGTTAAGCAGCAATGTCAAACGGGCTTTCCTCATGTAGGGAATCGGTAAATAGACTTCCTTGTGATTCTTTAAAAAAGAATATATTTTAGAAACATGTACTAATTATAATTGAGGGCAGTATTGTAGGTAATATACAGGCAGTCCCCGAGTTACGACTGTCTCAACTTAAGTCGATCCGATCTTACAATGCTTTTCAAAAATAGGCGACATTAGGCTGGGCACTAGTTTCTGAGCTCCCTCATGTAAATAAGTAAGTGTCGGCATCCTTCCAGTGTGCAAGCTAACCACAGGATTAAAGGTAAGGCTTTCATCACTTTTTTTATTTTTATACATTTTTTAAAGTTAAGATCAGACTTAAGTTGGATTCGAAGACACCGCCTCAGGAACCGATCTCCATTGTAACTCGGGGACTGCTTTTATTGCTAGAAATAGCATATGAAAATATTCTTTAAGACAATGTGACAACTCTTTCTGTACACTTGCTAAATCTGTGTTTACCCCAAAGGGGATGCTGAATAGGAAAACAATTATGGTTTTAGGTCAGAATCTCTGGGTCAGTCCTTTTCATTAGAGGACCCCTGTATACTTTGGAATCGTGACAAACTTTGGTGATATGCAATACACTGTATGTAAGAAAAAACCAAAAACCTTAATTACGTGCATTAAAATAAGACTGAGCTTTACAGTTAACGAAAATAATGTAGATTATGTAAAAAAATAAAAAAGTCCAAATTATGAATGACATGATGTACAGAAGGGAGAGAGTTAACTGGAAATCATTAATATTTAAAGTGATTTGGTTTCCAGTCACATACCTTCATGTATGGTAATAACTTATCACCAGAAAAGAGGTTTTAACTATAAACTGCTGTTCATAAGGAAAGGTAATCGAGGAAACACCAGAGAGGATTATAACAGGTCAAAGTCGAAGGAAAAGGTATCCACAATCTGCGATTTACCTTCGAGAAATGGAAACATGTCAACATCGTAAGGAGAGTGGTGACCCCTTTTTGACTGACTTCGTTGGTTCACCTATAGATGACTTATATGTATTCCATTAGTAAACAGACCAAAAAAATGTACCAAGTTGCAGAAAGATAGCATTTGGAAAATAATGTACATTGAGAACATGAAGACTGAGATGTTCTCAACATATGAAGGTAAAAGGGGTGGAGCAGTTTGTCAGAAATGCAGTAGGTTTGGAAGCAGAAGGATGAACCCATTAAAAATGCCTAGAAAATCATGGAAGAGGTTATTGCTGGAGACCAGATAATAATCAGGCAGAAACTGAGCAGGCAGAAGACATTGGCGAGAAATATTTCATGTCTAACCCCTCAAGTGAAAATATGGCAGAAATGTTAATGATGGTGATGAGGTTATTTTAAAAGGACCACATTACTGATGTTGAGATTTTTAAAGCAGGAGGAAGTATTGGACTGTGTAATCTTTTGTTAGCATTTAGTTCTTAAGTGTTGGTTGCATTTGTATTTTTGAACAAGGTGTGATGAGTACCAAGATTTATTCAGCTTTCAAGTTGGTAATATACATTTAGGATACAAATTTCTAACTCCTGTGAGCCAGATGTGAACTGGTGGCCTCACCAGAGATTAAGGGCAGATGTTGAAATTCATGTTAATATCTAATGCTGTATCCGATATACATTCAAACGCTACTATAATATATAGATGTTGCCTCCTTATATAAGCTGTATATGGATCTTAAACCTTTAAATTGTCTTGTTTTTAATAATGTTGATTAAATTGTTTTTTGTTTCATAGTGTGAAATCCAAACACAAGAGTTAATTGAAGTGTGATGTGTTCCAGTTCCAAGTGTAGAAAAGATCATTATAATACTGTAGGTGTAAAGGTCACCCTCTACTTACCCAGGCTAGCAACCTGATTCTGCCGTACAAAGATTAGGTAAGAACAGAAATGCTATTTATGCGTCTGAATTACCAGTGCTCCTTTTCAAAATCCAAACAAAGAAAAAATGTCCCTACATCAGTGTCTTGTGTAGTGTATCATTTCCACGTTATTATACAATGAAATTCATAGTGTTCTAATGGCATCATTTGCAAATTATTATGACCTTTGAATACCAATTCAACCTTGTCTGATACTCAGTTCAGTTGAAGACTAACATTGTGCATGTTCTCTTGAGGACAGATACTGTATACTAATATAAAGCTGTCAGAGATATATGATACTAACAGAAATCAGATACAAGTTACCACTTCACTTTAGGCTCTTTCCCTTTGTGTTACTAACAACATAATTGACCCAAAGATTATTTAGTGGTTTCCTTGTATTAATTTAAGAGCGCTGAATTATAATTTTAGCAAATTTTTTTAGGTATGATGACCTGGAAAATTTTAATAATGGATGAAAGAGGCTTAATTTCATTTCATTCTTTCAGTTATATTTGGGGAAGATGTTGGCTTTGGAGGTGTTTTCCGATGCACTGTTGACCTTCAAGACCGGTACGGAAAAGATAGGGTCTTCAATACTCCATTGTGTGAGCAAGGTATTGCTGGGTTTGCGATAGGGGTTGCTGTCGGTGGAGCAACAGCCATAGCGGAAATGCAATTTGCTGACTATATTTTCCCAGCCTTTGATCAGGTAAAGTATGTTGTTATTACTAGTCTCTGTAAGATTAAAAGTAAGGTTGCGTACTAATGCATTGCTACTTCTCAAAAACTTATATGACAAAGCTACTACTGAAAAGCTCATGGAAAAAATTTTCAGAGGTGCCAATGTTGTTGGTAGTAACCACCAGATGCTTTGGAAATGTCTTATGTGGTATACATTATTATCACTTATCTACTTTTTTTAAAAACCTCTCCTTTGGTGTACTCTTTGTAGACTGCTCTGTGCTTCAATTTATTCTCCAATTGATTGAGACATACAGTTTTCATGGTAAATATGAAATGGATGCTTGGGACTGCAAAGTAGTATTGTGAATTGGCTCTGCAGTTTTCAGTGGAAGAGTTCATAAACAGTATGTTGTCATTTTGTATTATAAGTGATATTACTATGTGACACCAGAGATAGATGGATGGTGTTTGCATCTTTTCTCTTCTTCAGACAGTGTAGTAACTGTACTGTTAAGTCTTTCATTTGCAAGGAGGTTTGCAGTTTCAGTAAAAAACCACAAGGAAAAGTAAATTTTTCAACTTAGATTTTCAGTCTGTCAAGTCTTCCTCAGAGCATATGAAAATTTCTTCCTGGAAACCCACTTGGAGTGGGTGAATCCATGCATTCTCTTTGGGGCTTGCAATGAAAAGAGAGAAATTTGTCGGCAGACCTAAAAGCATAGAGAAAGTTTAAGGAAATTTTGATTAAGGTTAATTAACAAACTTAAGTCACTATTTTGCAGGTCATTGTCACAGTAATTGGTTTCATTTGCAGATATTCATGTTAATGCCACCTAATAATATCAGACTAGGATGATGTTTGATTAGACTGGATCACCATTACCTCATAGTTTAGTGAGTGATGTAAAAGGGAGAATGTTAATTTGTGCTTAGAATATAAGAGAGACTGCAATTCTGCTTTGGATTGTGTGCCTTTTCTCCATAATTTTTGACATTTGCCTAAATTGACATATATTAATGGATATTTTTGTTTTTATTTTTGTTTATTGTTATATTTATCAGAATTCTGTTTCTCTGATTTTATTTTTTACACGAGATGTTTCTGTTCCATGGAACCTGCATAACGGTATTCAGAAAAAGTTAGTGTTGGTTTACTTTTTGGCTAATTTGGTTACCAGTACTCAACCAATCACATAAATTTGATAGGTTCCTTCATAATGGAATTAATAGTTTGAATTATTCAAAAGGGACTTCTTAGCCATAATTCATGTGAAGGATTCAGAGTCCTTGGTGCTAGGTTAGGATAACTCAAAACTCTTGATGGTAAGGGAGGAATATGTTCTCTTGTTGATACAAAGAAAATGTGTTTCTTATCCACAGATTGTAAATGAAGCAGCTAAATATCGATACCGTTCAGGAAACATTTTCAACTGTGGAAAATTAACTATTAGAGCACCATGTGGTGCTGTTGGACATGGAGCCCTTTATCATTCACAGTCCCCAGAAGCTTACTTTGCTCATACACCTGGTTTAAAGGTAAGTTTTTCATGATGCCTATGTATTTTCCCTAAAGTGTCCATACAGTTGGCAGACTTTAACTTACATTAGAAAACCCTACTGTTAGCCAAATGCTGAAGTTCTACAGTGGAGACGAGAATTCCTGAATTTCTCTTTTTCGGGTAGTAATTTTCTTGCCCCTAAGAAAAGCTGCTCTTATGGTGCTTATATAGTTCTTACTCTGTCTAGCTTTCCTTTTAAGTTGTGGTTAATTGTTATCCTCTTTTATTTCACAAAGATCAAGCCATTTAATCCTTGGTTTCAATCATTATACAGTATTGTATTTTATTAGAATCAGAGGTCACTTTAATGGTGATGAAGTGAGTCTGAGGAAATTTGATATTTTTACAGTTAGTTTTGGTTTTCTTTCCTTATGGTAAGTCTTCCCACCATTTGTGAAATGCTAGTTATACGTCCTTATTCAGGTGTTAAATAGTAGGGGTAATGTTTTATCTTTAGCTTTCATGCTGTGTATAATTTGTGTACATACGATCACATTCATTTCATTTATGCTGACACAGGCAGCATAGTAATTTACCAAGTAACTACATAGCTAGTAGTTTCACTTAACCACTACAGTTCAAAATTTGAAATTCGCGGTAATATGTTATTGTTTTAGTGTAGGTAACTAGACCCCACCCACTTTCTGGGAAGAATAGGTACAACAGTGTTTAAGAGCGCAATTCATTTCTGCCGGTCAGCTGAACAATGTTTGGTTGAGCAGCTCTGATTTGAATTTCGCCGGATGGTTGTATCTTTCACCTTTGGTGAAGTATTCATTCATGTTGGTTGTGTGCTATTTATTAGCTTAGCTAGTTCCATTGTGACTAATTTTGATTTAGTATGTCGGGCTCTAGCATGTCAAGTATTAGGTATTGCAACAAAGGCTGTAATACTAGACTGACTTCTGCTAAGTATGACTCGCACACTTTGTGTTGCCATTGTAGAGGGCAAATTTGCTCATTTGAACATAGTTAGTTAGTTATAAATGATTTGTTTAACCAGACCTCTGAACTCTTTTAGGGTTCTTCTCGGGCTGGGATCATTTGAACATAAAAGTGATGAATGCAAAGACTGACATCAGGGTAAATGGAAAGTTTTGGATGTGCATTCAGATAAACTCCAGAAAGACAGACAGAGAAAGGTTCCTGCTAGAGCCGAGGCTAGAGGTTTAGCTAGTCAGGTTTCCTCTGAAATCGGATATTCCTGTTCAACCTGTCCCTTCTACACTTGTGATTGCTTTCTCCCCTATCACCAGCCCTCCAACTTTTCCTCAAACTCCGCTACCTGGCTCCCATTCTTCCGAACCTGATGCCATCGCCAGCTTAGAAGCTAGAATTGACCAAAAGTTTGGTCAGCTTATTAACACTGTAGCCCAAATTGGGTCTTTGGTTAAGGCCCTTATAGACCAGATAAGTGTAATTTGTGCTGGTGCAAGTGCAGTGTCAGTGGAGGAGGTGACTACTTGTCCCACCGATGCTCCAAGACAAAGGTCAGTGTCAAATTCCCCCAAACCTGGGAGGTGGCAAACCATAGGTCTAAGGGAGGTCGGTGGGGTTTGCCCCTGGGTAGTTGCCCCCACAACTGAACCTGTTGATCAAACCCTGGACTCGGCAGTTCGCCATTGGAAAGGCGTCCATACAGATGTTCATGCTCTGTCGTCCAGTGATTTGGACACCAGTGTGGACAGGGTGTAAACACTTTTCGAAAGTATCAAGGCCATTGAAAAGGCATGCTCCTTCCAATGAGCGCACTTCCTCTCTTCCCCTTAAGCTTCCTAGGGAACAAGAGCATAGTCCCCTTCCCTCCTGCAGTATTTGGGTTAGTCCCAAGCGGGTTGTGCATGATACTTTGGTGACGGTATTCCTCATCCAAGTTGTCCGAGTGCCCAGTGCCCGAACATACAGTGTCCACACTGGTGTCCAAATCACTGGACAACAGAGCATGAACATCTGTGCTGGAAGAAAACTGGTATGTCACAGCATATGTTGGGGGAAGCCAGGTCAGGATCCGCCCACCTTCTTCCCTATTGGCTATATCCCGTTGCCACCAAAACTTTGTGCTGTTAATAACCAGGTTCCAGCAGGGCGCCAGAGAAATCCCCTTACGTTAGGACGTCAGGTTTGTCAGTTATGAAAAATACAAATTGATATAAAATTTTTCATATTATTGTCATTTTACAATACAACATAGTATATTAAAGTATTTGTAGGGTTTTAATGTTAGGTGTTATCTTCAGCTTGAAGTTTATGGACCATTGCTGTAAATAAATTATTATTTGAGGTACTGTGCTTCATTAAAAGAGATGGTAAAGTTTGATACCCTTTGCAGATTGTTGTGCCCAGGGGTCCTATCAAAGCTAAGGGACTTTTGTTATCATGCATTCGAGACAATAACCCCTGCCTGTTTTTGGAGCCCAAAGTGCTGTATCGTGCTGCAGTTGAGATGGTCCCCACAAAAGAATACACACTACCTTTGTCTTCAGCTGATATTTTGGATGAAGGTAATTACTTTTTCCTGTTGAAATTAGTTAACGGCAAATAAAATTTTAGTCGTATATGGTAATTAATAGGGAAAACCTGATCCCTGGTAGAATTGTAGAATTGCAGATGCAAATTACTAAGAATTTTTTAGTACATGAAACTGAGTTTGTTTCATAACAAACCCACTACTTTTACTTTTGTCTATTCATACCCCAAACCCAGATGAATAAAAGAAAAACCAGTCCTTATATTCCCAGTGAATTACAACATGCACACTTGTCTGTCATCTGAGCAGCAGGTAACAGTTCTCCCCCCTGTTTTTAGTAGTGTAGACCTGTCTTTCAACTCCATTTTTATTTTGTTTTCTTTTAAATTTTCTTTGTTTCATCACAACCCATTAATCATCTGTATGTATATATTATAGTTCTGAATGTTCCCAAGTTCACCTGCCTTTCGTCTTTCAAATAAAAATCTGCATGCATGCACTGCTTATGGTGTGCATAGCAAGGTACACAGCAGGTGCTAACTCCTTTGAAGAGTACAAACTATTGACAATGAAGCTCATTATATAAGCAACTTGACATCACTTTTCTTCTGAAGTTTAACTCATGTAAAATGGTGTTTTTTTTTTCCAACTGTAGTATCATATCTTTTTTTGAGTTCTATACAGTAAAGCCTTTGTTTAATTGAAAGTTTGGAATTATACCTTTCTGCAAAAGCCAGTAGTCATTTAAACACCAGATGCCAGTGTAGGCTAACTTAATGAGAATCTTCAAGGCACTAGATCTGACAGAACTTACCCTTTGCACTCATTTTACGTAATTTTTGGTTTTCAAGTTTGTTTAGACCATAGCCAAAAGATAGTACTTCAGATTATAAACAATACCATTTCATACGTGTACTGTACCATCATATTTTTATCCCAACCCTAACCACTCAGTTGTAGAACTTTATCCATTAGTTGAACAGTTAAAGAAACTTAATCTAGTACTTACCATTCACATAAAGAAACTTAATCAAGTACTTACCATTCACATTTGCATAAAGAATTATGATAATTTTATTTATTCAGAAGTATTCAAATCATTCTTATCTTGATGGCAGAGACATAGAGTTTACTATTGTATAAAAATACTTTGTTGAATAATGGTGACTCAATGATATTTAGTTGGAGCTTGAATCCCCCAATTCCTTGTGCTTGGAAGAATTAGGATTTAGTAGCCGTGATGGTTCTTAAATCTGAAATGTTTCTGGTTGAGACAATGCTAAATATTCTTGAGAAAGACTGTGGTATTGAAGGAGGAGGAGAAGGGGTTTGGTCAGGAAAATATAGGGAATGTAAGTCTATTCTCATTTGAAGTGTGTCCCCATAATTTTTGCTGGTAATGAGATTTCTGAATTCTTGCATGTGGCGATAGTGCAGCAGTTCCTCATCCCTAGATACTTATTAGAGTTCTGTAGTGGGATCACATGAACCCATACAGCAGATAGTTTGTGCTGAGGTTTTGGTTGATCATAATCACTATCATTATCTTCCAGGGCACCTTCATGGTCTACCAAAGCCTGGATAATCTCATTCTCCAACAACTTCTGGTGGTCTGGGTCTCTTTTGTCCTCCTCTAACCAAGCCTTAGTGTTGCATTCATAAGCATTGGCTCCAGCACTGTCCAAAGTGGCCTTCAAGTTAATGAACTCTGATCCAGAGGTGTCTTGCTTCCCTTTGCCATCCTCCAAGAGCTTTTTCCAAGCATTGCTGGCCCGGTTGAACAGAGCTCGGTGGAGGTTGTAATCATTCAAACATTCTCTTATCTTGTGTATCCACCTCCTCATCCTTTGCATCCCCCAGAACCATCATCACCTTAGAGAGCAATTTCGCCCAGTACAGTCTTTTGGTAGCATAGATCACACCATGACTCATTGGTTGAATCAAGGACATGGTGCTTGTGAGCAGAAAAACATACTGGATTTTGCCATCTGGTGTCATGAATTTGGTTTTCTTCAGCAGAAAAACATACTGCGTTTTGCCATCTGGTGTCACGAATTCCTCTTCTGGAGGCTGGAAAGAACTATTATCCTTGAAGATAATTTCCCTGGCTTGATCAGTATGGATTTCTAGAGCATCCCCTTGGAAGAAGTGTATTTCCAGGAATGCATGTTTAAAGATGTAGAGTTTGTTGATGGATGTTGTGAGCTAAGCCAATAAGAATAATAATTCTTTGGTAGTGAGTTCATGATGGCTCTTGGATGCCTGGCACTTACAACAACACATGGTTTGAGATAATGCATGCTGTCCTCATTGGTAAAGCCCGAAGCAGAAATACTCTGCCTACTTCATGTCATCCCACAAGCATCACATATCCCTTGAACCACTTGTTTATTTTTTGGAACAGACTGCCAGAAAAGGCCTGTTACATCAGACTTTTATTCTTGGAACAAAACTAGGCCGGTGTCTCTTATATCTGTTAAATTTTATGGAAGGGCTCAGTCTCTTGGTGGTGGAGCACTTGGTGCCTCGTCATGCACCTTCTTGTGCTGTTTACCTAATTACTACAGCTACCCATCAGAAGCATGGAAATTTCATATTTTTTAGGTGAAACTTACTCTCTATCATTTGATTTTTCTGCTACTACTTGGAGTGGGTTTGACAAGTGCTCAAATTGAAACAGTCATTAACTAACGCTCCCAATAGTTACCCCCCACTCTCTTCCTGGTCTTGAAAGAGCAAAGGAAGGAGATCATACCTCTGATCTATTGAACAAGAGAGATGTTCAATCATCAGACTTCTGGACATTTCAAATTAAAGGGATATAATATCCTTGAATCAAAAAGGTTTGGATGAACCCACAGTGTCGGAGACTGTAAAGCTAAGAATAACCAACTGGTTTGCTCATAGTCAGTCCCTCTCTCCCCTTGCTAGAGAGAAGGAAGGTTTTGCATTTACTAAGCCTTGAAGCTAGATTATAGGTAGGATACTCAGTCATCTAGATCACCTGCATGCTTGCCCGTCCAGTACATGATGGCTCGTTCAATGTTCCTCTGCCCACTGGAAGAGGAAGAAAGACAGGAGAAAGCGAGGAGGCTAGTCCTGCACACGCCTTCTCCTTGCAGCCACACACCTTAGACGAAATGCAACCTGTCTCTCAAGAGCAGGGTGAACATTGCTCCTCTTTGGAGAAAGCTACAAATTGGTCTGGTTGTTTTGGGTGTGAAGTGCCACAGCAGCTTGATTGGGTAGGTGGTAACTTTCTAAGAATCATGGCTTTGTTGTGGTTGTAGCTTCCGTCAGCTCTGCAGGCCTGAGGCACAGGGGCTTAATTGCCATTCTTGCATTGCATATCATCAACCAACACTACTACGATAGGTTACCTCAGTTGATAAAGATCCTCATCCGACAAGTACTTGCCATGGTATCATATTCAGAAATTTGCAGTAGCTGATAATTTGGTTTAGGGAATCTCTTATCCATCTCCAGCACACAGTGTTTGAGTCAGCAAATTATAGAGGGTAAGTTTCACCTCAAAAATTATGATTTCTGTGATAAAATCAATTTTTAAGGTACTTACCCTCTATCATGGAGATCCTTCCTCCCCTCTCAAGGGTTTAAGAGAAGAAAGACAACCAAAAGTATTGCTGTCTTACCCCCACCCTCCAAAGAGTCAGGGTAACTATTGGGAACATTCATTAACGATTGGCTTAATTTTAACACTTGTCGAAACCGCGCCAAGTAGTCGCAGATAAGGCAAATGATAGAGGTTAAGTACCAAAAAATTCAATTCAAGCATAAAAATTACCATTTTCAGCTTTTTGTCAAACTTGACAGCTGCCATCTTCAACTCTAACCCCCTTACTAATACGCTTGCACCTCGGTTTCACATGAATCAAGAGTACACAGCATCTGTTGCACAGATTTCTGTTTCTGTATAGCTATATATTTGGCAAAATCACAGTTTTTGCATTCCTTGTTTTACATCACTCACTGTCTCCTCCACCCCCAAAAATCACACAGGCACGTCACACTTCATCCACTATCCATCTGGTTGAGAAGATCTAACTTCTGCACCACCGACAGATGCTCACTCTTAGCTTTAGGCACACAAGGCATATTACTGTATATATAATGCAGTTGATTAACTTAAGACCTTGCAGTTTGGTCACAGCACAAATAATCAGTCAGTTAACCAAGCACAGAGCTGAAGGTGGTGATACAGGTACCAGTGGACAAACAGTAAGGGTTGCTAAACTTTGCAGGGCTTTTTGGGTCAAGGTATGCCCTAACTCATCTGACACCAGTATGTCTAAATAGTCTTGGAGCCCTGTGTCCATTATGCACTCAAGGCATAATGTATCTGCCAGGTCAGTCCACTCATTACCAATATCCACAATTAAGGATTCTAATTTAATGTTCTACTTTTATTCTTTCCAGTTAGACATACATAGTGGCAAGCTCAGTTTTATGTTTTTTATTTGACTGTTGTTGATTTCTTTTAGGTGAGGATGTTACACTGCTAGGATGGGGAACTCAAGTACATGTTTTACGGGAAGTTGCACAGTTGGCACGTCAAGAACTTAATGTATCATGTGAAGTGATCGATCTTGTCACTATTCTTCCTTGGGATAGACAAACAGTATTTGAAGTAAGTATTATTTTATTTAGTCATTTCTGTTGTACAATAGGGAGGTATAGTTTTATTTATAAAAATCTAGTATCAGTATAGATTTTAAAACCATGTGCAAACACCTACCTAATTAGTAGTGGATTTTTTTTTTGTTAAAACACCCTTACTAAATTTACCATTTTTACTGGCCAAATGGGAAAATTTAATGCAATTATAAAAGTTTCAAGTAAGGTTCATTATCATCATGTGTTCATTGTTAGATTTTATCTTTCCTGGGTTAGAAGTTAGATGAGTTCTCCACTCTTTAATAAACTGCACCTTGAATTCCCATCTGGTCCGAGTCCTCTTTAATGTGTACATGTAACATCTTGATTTGGGCCTATGTCTTCCCATTTGTAGTCAAAATGCTACGCTATGTACCATTTCTCTAATTGATTGCTACTCTTTAGTTACCACTAAGTTGCTGATTGTACAATATTGACATTCTAGATATGGTATAATGAGAAATATATTATTAATGATCTAAAACTGAGTGATGTTTACTCTTATTGTGGTATGCTTTCATTGTAAAAAAAAATAAGTTTTAAAATAGTCAGTAACAATTTAGGTGCAGTTACGTGGGATTAAATATAATTGAAGAAGGTCATAGAAATTAAAAATTGTCAGTGCCAAACAATTATTTATTTTTCTGGCTACCACAGAGTGTTAAGAAAACAGGTCGTCTGCTTGTTGCTCATGAAGCACCGATCACCAATGGGTTTGGAGCCGAGATTGCTGCAGCTGTACAGGTAGTGTGTTTTTAATGTTTTAGTAATGGCGAAGCACTTTAGTATAGATCAAAAGCAATTAGGTAAAAAATTTTACTAAATAATTTCCTTACTGTGCATAACTTGCATCATATGTGACAATTACAGCCATTGTCATAATATACTTGTTGTTTACATCGTGGTCTTAAAACCAAGAATTCATTATAGGTATTTTGAATTATGTCATTCTGAAGGTTCCTCAAGATGCATGTTTATTAATATGTCATATTTGGTGATATTCTTGAAATATTGCTGTATATTTGAAAGTGAAAAATATTCATGCAAAGTACTGTACAGTAGATTGTGATCGAAAAACTATCATTATTGAATATTCTTGAAAAGTTCATTTTCTTAGTATTTAAAATAGGTTCTTAGTTATGTAAAGTCATATTTACTTACATTTCTTTCATTCTAAACCCCAACAGAAAGAATGTTTCCTTCATCTTGAAGCTCCCATTGAACGAGTGTGTGGATTTGACACTCCATTTCCTCATATATTTGAGCCTTTCTACTTGCCTGACAAGTGGCGTTGTCTTAGTGCCATTAAAAAGCTAGTCAAATATTAGGTTAGAGAATTTTAATAAGAACTAAGTGATATATAGACTTTTCAAGAAGTAGTTGGGCAGGTTGTTTTTGTGACAGAAGTTGTTCCACATCATTCATGGAAAAATATTAGCGACAATGCATTTTATGTATGTATTCTTTAAGGGAAAGTTATAATTTGAATCAATACAAGTTATACTTTTGATTGAAATCCACAGCTGCATGTTGTACAACTATTATTTTGAAATTTGATTGTAGAATCTTAGAGTTTAGTCATCCTTTAATTATTTTCCTAGGAATTTGATTTACTGTAGCACATGCTCATTATACAAGCATGTAAATGAACTTGTGTTTGAGTTAGTTTAGTCTCTTTTAGTGCCAAAAGAATTCAGCATTTTACCATTTAATAATAAAAGAACATGTTAGACCAGTTCATAGCCAAAATAAATTAAAAGGAATGTTTGGCACAGGGAATTGCAAGGTATGGACGTCTTAGCAAATAGTAAGAGGTTATTATAATGTAGTGAAAATATCAGTTGTGTTGATATGCACTGATTTGCCATGTATTTTAAATGTGGGTACAAATAGAGTTTAGATGGTAGAACTGTGTGTTATAATAGTATTATTAATTTTAGTTCAAAGTGGTTTTTCAGGCAAAAATATTAACAAACAGTAGCTGATTGACAATGAGTAATGTAACTTGAGTTCTCAGCTTCGCTTTAAATTGTAGTTAATTCTTGAGATGTAAATATGATGAAGGTCCATGGTGATATTTGCAATGAAATGGAACTTGCAAATATAAATCACTTGAAGTATTTTTTTTATGTAAAAATCACTAAAAGTTTTATTACATATATGTATCCATCAAAACTTTTTGTAATAAACTTATTGCTTGATGTATAGTATTTTCTAATATTAAGAGGACCATTTTAGTACATTTACTGTATTTAGGAAATAACTAGATGCAAGCATTTGAATTTATTGTTAACTTCTGTCTACAAAACAAATACAGTAGCTATTTGAGAATCTTAGTATTAGTTGCATGTAAAGTGCAATATTATCAATAATTGAAAAGTAGGAAATGTCCTGAATGGACAATTGAGGAAGAAATATGCTTTATGGAAGCATTTCAGTAATTCAAGACATTTTATGTAATTAGAAATCCAGTAACATGAGCAAGATAAGGTCCACATGTAATTGTACATATTGAGTTGCTAAGTCAGTTAACTTTATAATGAAAAAATATAATGTACATTTTAGTTTTCTTGCTGTGGCTATAGATTATGAACTAAACCTTTATCTTGGAAAACTTGAATTTTTTTTTTTTTTATTCATTAGACAAGTGACAGAAGCCAAATTTGTACATTAGGTTTTTTGTCAGTCCCAAATTTGAAAGATTATTGTTTGTAACAGGTGCATAATGTTTTCAAGTTTGCATTAATTTCTTGGAATTTGGAATTACGGCAGCTGATGGTTTAGCAGATGGAAACTCTCTTCTTTAATGCTGTTCAGTCACTAGTAAATGACTTACCAAGCAGACTGAATATTTGAAAACTTACTAAATGATGAAATAAATAAAAATGCTAATTTCAATGAAGCTACTGATCATAATTATGAAGTTTCTCATTACTATTTGGTGGCCGTCTCATTGACTAAAGATCAAGGGACCAGAGTTGTATAGTGGCAAATATATCTGACTAATAAAACAAAGAACAGAAAAACAAATTACAGCTCGTATTCTAGAATGACAAGGTAAGCTGTGTTGTGCTCATTTAATGATTTCACCTGAATGACATTAAAACTAAAACTACATTTAAAAATGTATACTTAATTTTTAATGTAGGTAAGTGATTTTAACCACAATTAACAGTTGATTGCCTTTTACTCATCCTTGAGATGTAGAATAAAGGCAGTTCAGATCATCTAAAGAGATTGTTTATTAGCAAACAGAAAATAAAATAGTTTTTATCATCAAACACTGAGGTTATGAAATATGATTTTATACTTGATGTAAAATTGAATCTGATGTAGGTTTTTATGTTGATAGGTTGTAATTCATGACAATTGAATCAGTGAATTTTTAGTTTTATGAAGCTGTGAACTCAAAGTCCTGTGTAAAATTATGGTGTAGGCTGTCATAGGGGTATGAATATATTTTTTTAATTATCTATCTTTTCATTGATATCCTTATCATTGATGGAAGGATTAACATTTGATGAGACACTCCAGCTTTTGCTCAAAGTGTATGGTGCGTTTGAAATAAATTTGATCCTTATCATGTCAAGCCACTACCCAAAGCACAAGAAAAGAGGAATCTGTTAAGCAAGGAAGTGTGCCTTGTGTAGCACACTTCACTTCTAACCTTGTAAAGAGAAAATTGGCATAAAATGTGAATGTGAGATGTGTGTGATCTTTATGAATTTATATAATTTCTTTAAGGATAGGAGGTCAGTAGGTTTAGAACTGACTGACTTTTACAAAGAAGAAAATGGCTAAGCAAACACAATACTACATTGTGTGATTTTGCCTAACACCGTATTGGTAAAATGTACACTAGTTCTTACAGTTTACCTTTATGTCTTAGCTTTTCAGACCATAACTTACCCAACTCATAAAATGTTACATGCATTGTCAAAAAGTATTGAAGGTGAAAAGGCATTAGGAATTCTATCCAGAAGTTGAAGTAAAAGTAATGTGCTTACAAAAACAAAAATTTGAATTTAGCTAACAGAAAATGGAACATGATTGTCGCATCTGAGGAAACAAATGTACAAAAGAGATTGTCCCCGTTTTAGCAATTTTTTTCTCAAAAACTTGCTTTTATGAGATGTTACTTATTTACGGGAAAACAAAAATATGTAGTTTAATGATGTTAATTGTAAGCTGTTATTACAGCATTTTGTTTGCAAATGTGTACATCATTTGATTTTAAAGGGATGACTTTACAATATTCTCGTGTTTACGACACAGTACAGTAATGTGTAACTTTAGATTAACCCATTAACACTTTTATTGCAATTTGCATATAGCTTGTTTTCTTTTAGCTATTTAACAAACTGTTAACTGTAGAATGAGAGGATTAGGTTGTAGAAATTATATAAAAGATGAAAGTTTGGGATTGAAGATGGGACTGAAAATCGGATTATTATATTTATTTTGAAAATTGTACAAGACAAACGAGTCACATTTCTAGATTCTCATAGGGGTCGCTTGAAGCAAAAGTGAAAATTAGATCAAGGTGAAAAGTTGGAAAGCTAAGCAGTAAGAGACCAAAGGAATGGAATATGAAATATAGGCTTGAAGCCAAGCACTGGAATCCGAGGGATTATTCAGCGCCATAATAAATTTGATTTGAGGTGAATAGTCATGGCAACGAATTTATGAATTAAATAAAATAAAAAAAAAATTATTTTAAAACTATGGTAGTTAGTTAGTTATAAATGATTTGTTTAACCAGACCTCTGAACTCTTTAAGGGTTCTTCTCGGGCTGGGAAAAGAATGGGGGAAAGAGTACATAAAAAATTAAGTAGTTAACTAAATAAATAAATAAATAAAAAAAAAAGGGAGGGGGGGAAATTAGAAAGAAAAAAAAAAAAAAGGGGGGAGATTATATTTTACTTATCAATTTAATTTTGTTTAAGAAGAGAATGATATTATTAATTGAAAAGTTATTACCTTCTGCTAGAATATCCTTTATTGATTTATTTTGTAAATAAGTCTTTCTTTCATGATGCCATCTGGGACAGTCAATCAAGATGTGTTTGATTGTTACTGGGATGTTACATCTTTCACGGTAAAAATTAACATTTGGCAAAATCCGATACTCCCCATAATAAAAAGATAACTTTGCATTTAGGATATCCATATAACCTTTACAGCATAAAAAATAAAAAAATATAAAAAACATCCATAAACATGTTTATATACACAACTTTAAAAGTGTATATACCACACTTGGCAACATACCAAAAGTTCAATATTAAATTTCATTATAGAGGTTAATGTCTTTAAGGAATGCAAATATGTTATTAACAACTATGTCAGGATCAAGCAGTTCAGCTATATCCCTGCCCACTAACCCACCCATGACTTTGCCGTGCTGCAGCATACCTACGGCAATGTAACAAGGTGTTCCACAGTAAGAGAAAAGTTGCACTGTATACAGACTGGTGCAGTTCCTCCCTCTAAAAGGAATCTGTGGGTCAGTCGAGTAGGGCCAATTCTCAGACGACATAATACAATTTCTACCTTACGGTTTTGTTGGAGTCCAGATGGCCAATGTTCAATACTTTGTCTGGTTTTCCTGTACTTTTTATTGTTGGCTAGAAGGGGAGAAGACCAACCCGCTTGCCATTTATTTTGTAATATATGATTGAATAGTCCATTTCATATCAGTAGTGGAAATATGGTGGAATAAAATGTCATCTTTGGTAATGACATCTCTTGCTTCGTGGTCAGCAAGCTCGTTACCTAAAATGCCTACATGGGCAGGGACCCAGCAATAATGGATTAATTTGAATTTGGAAGCAAGGCTATACAACCATTCTTGAATATATTGAATAATTGGATGTTTAGGGTTATATTGCTTAATGGCCATGAATGAACTATAGGGATCTGAGTATATGGTGAAAGTATTACCCTGTAGAGTAGAAACGATCTCAAGAGATTTGGCTAATGCAGTTAATTCAGCTGTGAAAATAGAGGCATTATTAGATAGTCTGCTCGCATGTGAGCTATTACCATGAACAACCGCACAACCAACGCCACTTGATGTCTTCGATCCATCAGTGAATAGTTTAACAGAACCAAAATGTATTTGGTCTTGATCAAGAAAACAAGCCTTCACTTCCAGGACATTAATTGATTTTTTAACAGCAGCTTTTTGACAGACTAATGGTTCTAGAGTCAGCCAAGGAGGCAACTTAAGAGCAACGTTATTGCCTTAATTTTTTGGTTTTTAATAGACACATTGTCAACTCCAGCATTAATTCTTACATGAAAAGGCTTGGTTGCTCTAGCGTTTGCAAACTGATGTACATCATTCTGATTAAGAATGGATGCTGCAGGGTTTTCAGGGGAACCTCTTAATTTGATCATATACCTCAGTCCCAATTCCTCTCGACGTAAATCTAGAGGGAGCTCTTCAGGGTTGGTATATAAGCTTTCAACTGGTGATGTCTTAAATGCACTAGAGCATATTCTGAGAACAGCATGATGTACTGCATCCAATTCCTTAAGTTTGCTTGCACTTGCTGAAGAATAGACTTGGCAACCATACTCAAGTTTGGATTTACATAATGAGTCATATAAGTGTAAAAGTGACCTCTTATCAGCACCCCAGTTAAAACCTGAGGCTACTTTTAAAATGTTAAGGGATTTCTTTACCTCAACT
>JANJGK010000038.1:29578981-29581256 GCA_039081455.1 Macrobrachium rosenbergii
CTATAGTGAAATAAATGTTTTGGGTGAGCATTGTTAATGACATTTAAAAACATACCAACATGTCTTAGTTTAAAAGTAGCTGGCGTATCGTCTGCGTAGCGTTTGTAAAAGATCGGTCTCTACAGTATATGACATTGATCTAAAAAGTTGTCTCCTCAGGCGACTCAAAAACTTCACGAAAGTTGGGCCCAAAGGACTTCCCATCGCCAAACCATCAGGTTGTTTTTATAAAACTTAGCAATGAAAATAAAACGTTTGTTACAGTTTCAAGTATTTTCTTTAAAAAAAATCAAAACCTTGATAAAGATCGTCTGGCCTTTAAAAAGTGTGTTTAAAATGAAGTTTACAGTTTTGTGTGAAAGCACGTTTGTGAAGAATGGCCCGTTATAACTGACCATACAAAGAGAATTGTTCTGGTTGGTAATTTCTGGGGTTAGAGGAACCTAAAGGCTGATATGGAATTCTAGGGGCATTCCTTTCCTAAGAAGATCACTGTTCAGGCGCTCCTCTGCCATTGCAACTTCAATGGGAGATAGTACCATTTCCTAAAGCCATCGAAGTGAAGTGTACTTGTCGAATGTGAATGAAATGAAACAGATTGAAGTTGTTGAGAGGAATTGTTTACGTAGCTTATGCGGAGAAAAAGACATGAAAGTGAGAGTGAGAAACATAGAGATATGCAGAAGCGGCAGGTAGATCAACACAGATGAAAAGATGGCCTAAGTATTTTGAGATGGTTTGATCATGTGGAAAGAATAGAAGGTGAGACGAGTGAATAATTTGTAAGTATTAAGAGGGAGGAGAGTAAGAAGTACCGAATGATGGTGTGAAGGAAGTAATAAAAGAGAAAGCTTATTATCCTGGAGACGATGGAGTGCATCCGAGCTAGAGATGAGTGAATTATTGGAAACTTGAAGGTTAATACATACATGCTGTATATGTGCGGGCGCGTTTTTGGGGGTGGGGGTGGGGGGCTGTATATGCGTACATGCGTAAATTACGAATCAAAAGTAGCTGTGTGAGGCCACAGCACCCAGGCGATATTGAGTTTCCTCTAGTATATATTCCTCAATTGATATAAGTCTCTTACAGATCTAACCGGGAATTATCGTTATTTGACCGTTGTAGAACCTGTACTCCGCTGAAAAAATTGCCTTGTGATGCGCCTGTCGTTTATAGACTGAGCGAGAAATGAAAAGTGAACCCTGGTAACAGTTGCAAAAAAAAAGAAAAAAATTGTTTTTTGGCATGAGAACCAAAAAATCGGAAAGCCTACCCTCTTATGAAACAGGTAACCAGAGAAAAAATCATCAGATAGAATGCCATGTGACTGACGTTGAAACGAAACCGGAAACTCCCTTCCTCAAAGCGTTACATACATATATATGTGTGTGTGTGTGTTAAAAATATTTCTGGCTTGATACTTGTGAATGTAAAATGTCACGCTCGCATGGGTGACTAAAATTCAAATGTGTGTACGTGCACGTAAAACTCACAATTCAGTGTTGTATAAAGTAGATTACGCTGTCTCGCCAGTGATTGACACATGCCACATGTTTATTGCATCCGGTGAGATTTTAATTCATCCTGTGATAAGCCGAAGATCTATAGTTCGTGGAATTTAGATACCAGTTATCGTATCTTCTGCTGAATATGGGTTATTGACGATTGCTCCGTTCGATAACGGTCTTATCCGGTGCCACCAAGCTCTTGTAATCGTTCTCTGCTTCCGTTTCCCCTGATTTCTGCAAGTCCCAGGTTAGATGAAGTTTAGGAATTCGCCCCAATTGAAATGTAGTGATTTCTTGGGTTGATGTAATCCTTCTCTTTTGGAGAAGTGTTACTTGTTTCCTTTTTTCCATTGTTTCCTTCAGGCTTGTTCTAGATAAAAGTTGTAAGAAACATACGCCTTGTCAAGTGACAGTTTCCTTTAAACTGTTCACCGAGTGTTGTCCGTGAATGAACATTACCGTAATTATTTGTGGGGACGTGAATATTGATAAGTTTAGAATCAGTTGGAGTACTGGGTCGGTTACGACCTACGGTTCGTCTCCTTACTAGGGCTGTTGCTGCGGCTGCTGCTATTAAAGAGTGCTTGTTTAAGGACCATAAAATTAGTCTTTCATTTTGGTACTTGGTCCTCCACTCTGTCACCCTTTTACATATCGTTATATCATTTGTTTTAGTTACTGTTTGTGTAATAATTAACATTTGTTTGCATTCGTAAGTTGATTATTAATGAGTGATGAACAGCAGCGTGAGGATGTAGTTGCTA
>JANJGK010000038.1:29581356-29596356 GCA_039081455.1 Macrobrachium rosenbergii
ACCCTTTTCATTCCTTTTACTGTACCTCGGTTCATATTCTCTTTCTTCCATCTAACTTTTCACCCTCCTAACAATTGTTTCAAAGTGCAACTGCGAGGTTTTCCTCCTGTTACACCTTTCAAACCACTTTACTCTTAGTTTCCCTTTCAGCGTTGAATGACCTCATAGGTCCCAGCGCTTGGCCTTTGGCCAGAATTCTATATTCCTTCCTTCCTTGAGTCCCACTTGTCTAGGTGTAGGATGCAATCTGTTATGTAAGTTTGCTATATCATCTGGTGTATTGCTGATTAAAACAGTATCACATGCTTATTCTAAATATGTCGAACTTATATCATTACTCCAGTCTAACCTTCTTTTCCACCTGCGACCACTTTTTGCCTTGTAAAATTTAGGAGAAGGTAAAAAACACACACACGCACATTAAATATATATATATATATATTATATAATATATATATATATATATATATATATATATATGTATATATATATGTATATATGTATATACATACATATACATACATACACATACATACATACGTTTATATATACATATATATGTGTCTGTGTAGTCTAGCAACCCAGGTGCCCCACAAACGTAACCTGAGGGCTGCACCACGTAGCCATGCCACCCTCTTTGACTGATTGCATCCTCCAAGGTGTGTGTGTGTGTGTGATTTGGTTGCCACGTAAATATATATATATATATATATATATATATATATATATATATATATATATATATATATATATATATATATATATATATATATATATATATATAGGGCAAACGACAAATCGTGGGAACGTGTGAAGTCAATATGACTAGAAGCCATGAGGAAAAGGTGAAACCGTGATTGTTGAACTTTCGTGGTTAATGCCCCACCTCAGGGTATATTAAACACAAAACCGCTTTGTCTACTCTCTCTCTCTCTCTCTCTCTCTCTCTCTCTCTCTCTATATATATATATATATATATATATATATATAGATATATATATATATAAATATGTATATATATATATATATATATATATATATATATATATATATAAATATGTATATATATATATATATATATATATATATATATATCTGTATATGCATACATATATTAATTATATATACATATAAATAAAGACAAAATCCACGAAGTAAAGAGAAACATATATATATATATATATAGATATATATATATATATATATATATAGATATATATATATATATATAAATGTAAGGGGTAGCGGTACAGTCATACAGCCTTGTAGCTATTAAGCAATTCTTTATTGGTGAGTTAGTTATCCCACGCCTTTATTTGTGGCCCCAGCAGACACTGAGATACCCAGTTAAGTCTGAGTGAATCGGTGGACAGTAGGCCAGCAGGAATCCACGGGCATAGTAAGCATAGGCCTAGGATTGCCTTATTCAGCCACGTCGCCTACTTTGGACGAGGGTTAATAGGAGTACTCTATTACTCCTGCTTTGGAAGAGGTGGCTGTCACATCCCTACCTAGATAAATATGCCACAGTAGTCTCTTGGAAAAGTGCTTATGGGAATTTTGGCGACAGGAGAGAAACTTTGGATATCAGAGGAGATATGGAACGCGAAAATGTAGACATAAGCCAAATGTAAAGTGAATTCGATAGGAATAGGTGTTTGTGGTTTAATATTGGAAAATATGAAAAAGCAGGTCATGTCTAAGATTTACAGATTAATATGCTCAAGTACATGTATATTATATATACGTATATGTATGTATATATATATATATATATATATATATATATATATATATATATATATATATATATAGTATACATATATATATATATATATATGTGGGGAGAGAGAGAGAGAGAGAGAGAGAGAGAGAGAGAGAGAGAGAGAGAGAGAGAGAGAGAGAGAGAGAGAGAGAGAGAGAGAGAGTGTTTATAATAAGTAATTCAACAGGATGTGAGAACAGTGATATGAAATGTTATTGTCTTGTAAATGACAAGAAGAAGAGTGTTACGAACTCACAGATCCTTTTATGACGATACTGCTTAGTCATTTTGTCTCTCATGGACAGAGTTTAATTATAATAACTACGATGGTTATCATCGAAATCAACAGAGGAGTTGTATTATGTAACTCTAAACTTTAATTAAAACTAAACAGTAGTGGTTAATGAGAGAAGGAGATAGAAGTTTGCATATTATTTATTTGTTCTCTGATGATTTCATGTGTTATTCTTCTTGTAAAGGAGTGTTTCACCTCCATTGTTTGGATATATATATGTATATATATATATGTGTATATTTATATATATGTATGTATGTATGTATACAGTATATGTATATATATATATATATACACACATATATATATATTTACATATATATACAATATATTTTTATTTATATTTCGGTATGTGCATACGGATATTTCAAACATTCTCTCATCCCAAAGTGAAGGTCTCTTGAGCATACCAATCTCTCATGAATACAAGGCCTCTCTCTGAGTCGAAAATGAGACCATTTCATAACAAGATCACGCACGCTTACATTTGCAAGAATCTGTTGACTCGGAATCCATTGATGAGACGGCATCAGTTTGAATTTCACATCTTAAGCCGGGCGCACATTGAGACGCAGGCGACACAGGCAGCGCAGCACAGAGCAGGGCAGAAAACTGCATTTCACTATTTTAAATGTAAGCGCGCACATTGTCAAGCAGGACAGCACAGCGCAGGGACGGACCTGCTTCGGCCTGCGTTAAAAAAATATGTATGTATGTATGTATATATATAAAATGTGTGTGTATGTATGTATATACTGTATGTATATGTATGTATATATATATATGAGTATATATAAATATATATAATTATATATGTATATATATATATATATATATATATATATATATATATATATATATATATATATATATATATATATATATATATTACATATATATGAGGAAGGAAGGGAAGAGAGAGAGAGAGAGCGACGAAGAAGAAAATAAAGGAGAGTCATTTATTAGAATGTCCTTCATATCTAATTATACTTTTCAAGTAAGCTATCAAAATGATAAGATGAACACCAGTTGATGTTACAGTGATGTACAGTTACGATTCAGATAATTTATAGTTGTGCTGTAGTTTTAATGAAAAAATGCCACAACTTTAAAGCTGTTGCTTTTAGTGAATGGTGAAAATATTGGCAAGTATACTGTTTTTCTATTTCTATGATAATTAAAGAAGTAATAGGCTAATGATCAAGACTGAACGACTTTCGAATAGAATGTGAAGCTTTTGGCGAAAGTGGTCGGTGATCTAGTGATATTTAAAAACCCCGGTATGAGGTTTGCAGCTGCCTCACGTCGGAGCTTGCAGCCATACTTTTACTTCTCTGTGAATACTTTTAAAATTATGGTATAAGGTATAACTTAACATTATCTAGGATGTGCATCCCTCCTTAATTTATTTATTATATTCGGTAGTTGTAGTTTCCGCCTGTGCACTGTGCTTTTATACTTTAGTCTACTCGAGTAATTCTTAACTTTAAAGTGGTATGAATGTAGAAAAGTACATTGATGCCGAACGTCATTATATAATGGATATTCAAACCTTGAAAAAAAATGATACGAAGTATGGCATTTGTGTTCCCATTTTATTAAGCAGAAATGATCGCTATCATTCACCAAGTAATCCATTGATGCGGAGAGGCCATTAGGTTCCTAAGGTAGCTTCCACAAAGCGAAATGTCTGTAGGAGAATTAAATGGAAAATGAGAGAAGACTAAATTAAGTAAAATACAGATGGCAATGAAACAAACTTATTTCTCTCACGTGGCTGATCGAGGTCCTATTCGCGATCATTATTTATCGTCTGCTGGAATTTTACGAGTGGGGAAGTCCGGGAGTGAATATCGCAGTAGGAAAAGACCAGAGAATGGTCACGTGACAGTATCTCCCGGCTGTTGGGGGCGTTCGTGACGCGCAGTTTGTACATTGACTGTTGACGATGTTCATTCGTATCGTGTTTTGCTTGAGTAGTATTTTTGGGTGTCATTGTGGATTTCCTGTCGAAGAAAGTTTCGTTGTGCAAAAGAGAAAAGTTTGTATCTTGTAGATATCTCGATAATTGTTGTATATCTCTTAGCATTTTGTTTACCGTTTGTAAGAATATTTTTTTTTAATAAATTATATAAGGCGTTTGTTTGTGTGTGTTAATTTTAACCGTGCTCTCAATAGACTTCAGAAACGCAGACATTCAAATCTAGGAATTATTTACGTTGTTTTATATTTCATGTTTTAATCTAGCTTTTCAGTCATCAGATATTCCATGAACCTCTCTCTCTCTCTCTCTCTCTTTATAAATATTCATGAACACACTCGTGTCCACTTCAGCAGCTGTAGGCTGCAATTTCCATTAAGCGCAGTGACAGTTCTTATTGTTGTTTGTAGTTGTTTGATGTGTTCATAAATAGCTTTATATATATATATATATATATATATATATATATATATATATATATATATATATATATATATATATATATATATATATATATATATATATATATATATTATATATATATATATATATATATATATATATATATATATATACATAATTATATATGCATATATAATTTATATATATATACATAATTATATATGTACATATAATTTATATGTTATATATATATATATATATATATATATATATATATATATATATATATATATATATATATATATGTATATATATACATATAAAGTTTGCGTTAACTAGGCTATTTTATTTCGATTCTATAGATGGTCTTGCACTACAGAAATGGTATTTTAACCTGTTTTTTCAAATTGTTTTATATTCATTTATTGTAAAGTCATTGTACTGACAAATGCGCGCATACTCATGTGCACCCCATGCTGTACAACCATACACGTACACGCTCACGCAAAAAAAAAATATAATATGTTATGTATGTGTATATATATATATATATATATATATATATATATATATATATATATAATATATATATATATATATATATATTATATATATACATCTATATATAGGCTACTATATATACTATATATTAATATATATATATATATATATATATATATATATATATATATTGTGTGTGTGTGTATGAGTACAGGGAGGGATTATTGTAATACTGTCATAAATAAAAAAAAATGCTCTCACACACGTACGCACAGACGTCAACTGTTTGATACATTCAATTTATAATTTGCACGCAAGAGACAGTACACACCAAAATTTCGTCTATGAGGTGGTTTGCAGATTTAATATCGAAGCTTCCAACTAAATTGCAGATTTATTTTGATTTCCCCATAAGCGGAAGTAAATTCCAAGAACAGCAACAAAGATAGCAATTATTAGTAACTGCTGAATACTGTATTTTATGCAACGGTTAAATCCATTAGCTTTCCATTGCACAAATGAATAAAATTTGCAGACAAATTATATAAACAGTATATATATATATATATATTATATATATACACATATATGTGTGTGTGTATGTATATGTATACAGTATATATATATATATAATATATATATATACATATTACATATATACTTACTTTTCTAAGTTCAAATCATGGATATTCAGCATCTGTGAAGCAGTCCACAGCAGGCTTCCAAGATGTGTCAGCATGAATAGACTTTAAGATTCAAACATAAACCCAATAATTCAGGAGATTCACACTATATACAGTAGAATAAAGACTTTGAGCGCCATTTCCTTTAGAGGAAGAAACTCAATTGCTGTATTGTTGATATAATTAAGGGAAATCACGAAAGTTCCATATGTAAACGAGATAACGGTGATTGAGATGGAGATGGCATAGACGTGTCCATCTCTCGACTCATTGGTAAATAGTTCTGATTCGTGATAGTGTCAGCTGGGCTCTTGTGGGCACCAGAAGAGTTGGGAGACCCAGACCTACTTGTATTTGAACTGTGAAAAGGAGGCGGGAGATGAGTGACATTTTGTGTAAGACCTAACGTGGCACAGGAAAGACATGAATCGCGGAATTCCACAGAGGTCATTGCTTCACGCGGCGTTGTAGACGATGACGATGATAATGATGTGTGAAATCATAGCCGAAGTAGAATTCATCAAGGACACTGAATTTTGGACCCCTCCAGACGATAGATTTTCCTATAATTATCATTACCAGCTAACTTTAAAATAGTTGTGAATGAAAATAAATTTCTCCTGTATAATGTCGTTACCAATCAATCTTAATGTACGTTTTTAGCGTTTATGATCTAATAACTTGCGGGTTAAATAAAGTTAACATTGAAATGTTTGACAATAGAAATACTTTCTTTACTTTCAAAAGTTTATTACTCATTGTTTAATTGAATGTAGCTTGTCCTTTACCCTTTCCTCTAGCCTTGATATGTCTTGCAACCCGAAAATCCTTTGCAAAGTCAGGTACTTGACCCAGAATGTAGAATTCGGCTTCGTGTCCGGGTGGCGAAAGAGGAACCTTCGCAAACAGGATCCTTCGTGACTGTGGAAGCATGCAATATTCGGAAGAGGAACACTGAATCAACCCTTGCATTGTAGAATTTACCAAACAGATATAAAAAAAAGTTTATTGACTGCTGTGAAGATATTCTAATTATATTTCAAATGATAAACTTATCTTGGTGTTTACTTCGTTATTTTCATTTGTTTTCTTTATACTTTGGTTTCTTTTCCTCTTTTTTTTTTTACACTTGTGGACATTCAGCTCTCGCAGTTTCCTGAGATATCCGAATTATATTTCAAGTGATAGTTTATCTTGGCATTTAGTCTATTATTTGTATTTGAATTCCTGTATACTTAACTTTGGTTTCTTTTCATTTTTTTTTTTTTTACTTGTGGACATTCACGTCTTGCATCTTGCTTAGATATGCGGTGACTTAGTGGCTTGTCACAAGGAATGTTTACTCAATTTGGGAAAATGGACTATAGTATCCTTCGCAGAAAAAAAAAAATATTACTGTATGTCCCAATCACTCAAAACAAAAGGGAAGCAGGATATAAAACGACTTCCTTTGAAAGTAGATGGAAAATCCATAATGTTTTTTCCTTGACCCCATATTTTCTTATTTCTTACGAAATAAGCATATGGAACTTAATTGTTTTTAGTGTTCCTTTGTAATAACTGAAAAAGGATTGCATTTCCCTCTTGAGATTCACGTTCAAAAACACAATTGAATAAAGATGTGAATCGTATGGTGAATCATAATTTATATATATATATATATATATATATATATATATATATATATATATTATATATATATATATACATATATATATATATTATATATATATATATATATATATATATATATATATGTATATATATATATATAATATATTTATATATAAATGAAGTATGATTCATCATACGAAACGCTTCTTTTACCAAGAGTTTTTCTTAACATGAATTATATATATATATATATATATATATATATATATATATATATATATATATATATATATATATATATATATATATATATATAAACCTCTACACACAGTACGCCTTGTACCAGGTCTCAGTAAAAAGGTACCATCTCCATTCTCCCACCATCCATATCAGCGTATTTTTTTCATCACTGTGTTTTCCAATTACCCTCTTGACCTTACACACTTACTCTGAACTTTCTACTGTGACAAGCATTCAGATTCTTTCACTAGTTTGTGCTGTTTCTCTTCATTTGCTCATAGCAGTCGTTCCACACCCCATTCAAGATCCATTTTCGTTCTTAAAGATATTAAACACCCAAGGAGACAACAGATTCTTTTCTTATTCCAATTTTTATACCAAATCAGTCACTCTTCCGTGTACATATTCTAACGCACGCTTGCCTTTTTTTTTTTTTTTATAAAAACTTAAGATCGTCTGCATGAACTTATCTCCTATACCATACGACCTCTAGTATTTCTATCGTAAGTTTTTCCGAGCTCTATACACCACACACACACACACACACACACACACACACACACACACACACACACACATATATATATATATATATATATATATATATATATATATATATATATATATATATATATATATATATATATATATATATATATAGCCTATGTATGTGTCTGTGTATGGTTTGTGTTTGTGTATACGTATACGTATATTACATCCGTTTGCGTAGATGAGCCCGTGTTAAAAATATAACAGTCGAAGGGAAATACCAGGTTAATGATCGCTGACGTATTAATGTTTGTTAATTTATTTATCTATCTTTTTATTCATTTCGACACTCTTCCATTTGTTTGGTTATCCTTATTTCTTGCTGGTTCAAAGACTTTTTGGTATTTTCATGTAGTATTATAGCGTTGTATTTCCAGATTTCATTTCGACAAAATCAGAATCAAATAGCACAGCGAAAACAACGAGCCTTTATCTGTTTCATTGATTTTGAAGGTTTTTTTTTCATTTCTGTCCCGATTCTAAACAATAACCGTCGACATATTCTATTACACGCACACGCACACATATACTGTATGCGTACACAGAGTACCACATTAAAAGTTCAATTTTTATTTACTGGTACTGCTACTGGTTAATACTCCAGACTCTCTCTCTCTCTCTCTCTCTCTCTCTCTCTCTCTCTCTCTCTCTCTCTCTCTCTCTCTGATTCTGTCAAAAACGCTTCAAATTTTCGGCTTTTGTTGGTGATGATTTGGCAAAGGTGTCCAGCGGGAATTTCGGGTCTTACAAACAATGCATATTTTACGTTGGCGAACTCTCTCTCTCTCTCTCTCTCTCTCTCTCTCTCTCTCTCTCTCTCTCTCTCTCTCTCTCTCTCTCTCTGATTCTGTCAAAAACACTTCAAATGTTCGGCTTCTGTTGGTGATGATTTGGCAAAGGTGTCCAGCGGGAATTCCGGGTGTTACAAACAATGCATATTTTAGATTGACGAACTCTCTCTCTCTCTCTCTCTCTCTCTCTCTCTCTTCTCTCTCTCTCTCTCTCTCTCTCTCTCTCTCTCTCTCTCTCTCTCTCTCTCAAAACAAAAAAAAAAAAGAAAAAAAAAGAACGAGTTACACGTTTCAGCTGACATGAAGAAAAAAGCGAAAAGGATCGTGTCAGATGTAATAAAAGTTTATCTTTCGAAAGGTTCCCGTTCGTTTTATTTCACTTTGGTTTCATTTTACCGAAAGCCTAAACTGATCCAAAAGCTGTCAATTTGCTGACGTAGTTTTCATCTAGAAAGAATAATCTTTTTAGGTATATTCCCCGCGGGGGGGGAGGGGAGGGGGTTGGTGTCGTCTGTGCATCTCACGCGGGGCACTGTAGGTTTTACTAAAGGGTATTGGCAGCTTCCCTTGGACCCCTAGCTACCCTACTTTTTAGATTTTGCCTCCATTCCCTCTTCCTACCTTCAGCCTTGCTGTCTAACACCTCTAACTAACATTTCTTATTACAACTGTGGGATTTTCTTCCAGTTCCACGTTCAGATCCTTGTACCTCATCACCTTTATTTTCTGGATCTCTTCATCTCGCTGTCCAACCTCTCCAACTCTCCATTTTTCCTCTTTCTTAAGGGCAGAATGGCCGAAAGTGCCTCAGTGCTTGACTCGACAGCCTAAATTTCATAAGCCATAACAGTCCTTAGGTATATCGGGAATGCAGTCGTAGATAGAAAAGTAACAAATTTGACAAGGTACAGAATAAGAAATGGACATCAATGCACAAGTATAGAAAGTAGTAAGTAAAACTGGTGTGTATGTCTAATTTTATAAGGTTAACAATACAGAAAAGGAAGAGGTGAATGGAAATATCCAAAGTTGAAGAGATTTAGAGTACGGAAGCGAGTAGTGGTTTCCCGCGGATAAATTGGTGTGAGCCCAAAAGCAAGCGGGAATGCCCAAGGATGATTAAGAACGCATGTGCAGATGGGAACTTCCAAAGTTTTTTAAGCCAAGAGCACAAGGATAATAGCGACGCAGTGTTTTATTCAAGGATCAGGCACCCAAACGTTTAGTGCCAGGAAGAGCCGAGATCGTGACACTGCGAAGCGTTCCCGTAATAGCCTCCGCCCAGGACTTAGACTTATCACTGGTTCGACCTCATTCCTCCTCCGTTTGATGTAGTCAGTCTATCTAGTGTAAGTGCATATATTATTCCTGAGATGTTAAACTGATCCTCCCGTTTCATTTCCTTGTCTCCCGAGTTTTCAGAGGTAGATGAAGCACGCTGCACTGTGTTATACAGATGAGATTGATTGAAAATTTTCGTATCATCGAGATTGTGAAAATGTTATACCCTGTACGGTGAATACACGTGTGATGCTAATTTTTCGAAAAAGAAGGCTTAACTTTGAAGCAATTAGTCGGGGAGAGACAGACAGACAGACTATTGGCATTGTTTAAGTTGTTACACCGACAGATTTCGTTGTGCATGAGTCAAATAACGCAGTTGTATTAGGAATAATGACAGTTTTAATAAAATTGTTGTTTTACGTGTGTATATTATATATATACATACATACTGTACACACACACATGTATATATACATATATATACATATATATGTATATATATATGTGTGTGTGTGAGGAAGTGACGGAAGATATAGACAAAAAGAGAGAGAGAGAGAGAGAGAGAGAGAGAGAGAGAGAGAGAGAGAGAGAGAGAGAGAGAGAGAATGTGTGGCGGCAATAAGAGCTTTGTTACCAACACACAAGGACTACGAGTACGGGAGTGAGTGGAGTGAGTGAGTGAGTGAGCGAAAGGCGGGATAGCAGCAATATGATCTGAACTGTCGTGTGTAAAGGGATAAACTGGATAGGATTACTTCAAATACCGTGAATGGAAAATGTAACATTGAATGGGTCGTGCCTTGGCCATATTGTCTTACTAACGATATGTTCTTTAGTCGTTACCTATCGTATTATTTACTTCAAAAATACCAGTTTTATTATGATCCACAATGCCATTCCTACGTTCACTATTTTCACTTATTTATGTATGTTTATCTCTTTCTCTTTCTTTATGTGCTGCTGAACTAATGCTTAACTGATACCGCAATGATTTTCCTATCTCTCACGATGGTCTCAGTGTCCGTATCGTTTTTCCTTGTTCTTTTAGCTTGTAGGCTATGTGCTGAACACACCAAGTCTCAGGCTGCACCTCAAATTTATATTTTTTCGTTCCCGTGTAGACTAAGGTCCTTACTGCAGCCACCATTAACTTTCAACTTCTGTAACCAAACTCAAATTCTTTCATCGGACCTTCCTTACCTGTATGTAGCTAATGATTATGAATATTTGATAAAATGTAAATTTAACCTCGACTCAGATCTTTCTTTGTCACAGAAATTAAAAACATTGCTGTCTCATGCCGCCATAAAAAGTATTGTTCTTCTGGCTTCCTATACTGACAGTTCTTACTTCACCATTGCTTGATTTCTGTAGTTTCTTTGGGCCTTAGTCATCCAGACAAAATTGTTCAGACAGGTCGTTTCCTTCTTCTTAACAACAATAATGATGATTTAGAATTTTAGACCATTATCGGGAGATAGTCAGTTTGAGCATCTTTCCTAAATTATATTTGGGTTGAGAACTTTCACTGTCACCTGTAGTGCATTGAACCTTTGTGATGAATGCTTGTTGCTTACGGCTATCATATCGTGGGAGTAACAAAGGCGTCCCTTCCTCCTGTGTATTCCATTGGCAATTTCCGGATTTACATTACCCGATCTGTAAGAAATCATCTGTGCTGCTCAGTGCACTTTCAGTAAGCAATAATAAACAAAAATGTACTACAGTTGGAAGCTTTCTTATGGTTGGAAATATTCATGGTAGAAAACGGGATAACGTATAGCTATCTGGATAAAAAATTTTGCGTGAAACTATTTCATTCTCGTTACAGTTTCCAGAAAATGAGTTCAGTTCATTTACTTTCATATTACTAGACATCTACTGAACGTGAGCAAGTCACAAGCTACTCTATCTCCGTCTGTTAATTTCGTTGTCGTCATATTTCATGCGGGTTGGTTGGAACTTGGGATAGAACATCTGCAGAGCAGAAAGCCAGCGCATTGTAGTAATTTCCAAAAATTTTTTCTGCACATTGTAGCTTCTGATTTATGGTAACCGTTTTATAACTCGTTTTGTAAAACATCTGCATTCAAATTCTGTTGCTGTGCCTTGCTGTCACAGACAGAGCGGCACCAGAGATCATTTATTCCATTTACTTCAAAATTATGGAGCAATCTTTCTCATACTCCGAATGTTGATGCCCATTAGTTTAAGAGAAGCCATGATTAAACTTTTAGATGCTATACACCATTGTGTTAACTTTTCACATTCCTTAGTGATTGTGAAAGTGTGCAGTTTACTTCTCTGTTGATTGGTTTATCTTAGTTTTTAACCTGTGAGTTTCTCTACTTCTCTTTGCCATACTTTTGTGTTATTTTTTACATGTGAGTAATTTGTTCTTAGCCAGCTTGCTTAGGCAGTTAGTGAATTTTCGACTTGTTCCATATGAATGTGCGCTCTTGTTGGGCACTGATAATGTTCATATATTCTAGTAATAATAATCGTTTTAACTCTTCTGCCTCATTCTTGGATTTGCTTTTTCCACTTTTCTTCATATTCTGTTCTGCAAAATTTTGCTTAGCCATTTGAATGGTTTCATATAAATCTGTTGACGTTTTTTGTGTTTTTCCGATCGCAACAAATGCTGCAGATATTTTTGCTTCATTTTAAACTTGCATAACACCCTGCATCTTATTCGCTATGCATCACATTGGAATTGTGAAATGGGAGCAAAGGCAAAAACGATTTCGTTTGACGTTTACTTATGAATTTTGGAGTTGTGCTCTTGCGTCGCGCTCTGAAATCCCTTCCCGTCATTTTAAGTTTTGAATTCTGAATCTCAGAACGCTGTACCGCGATCGCAACATCTTTTATTTCACTTGTCTTCTGAATTCTGAAATTCTGACTTGGATTCTGAAGCTCCCACTTCTTGTCAGGTTATGAAAGACTTTTTATCCCTTTAGTTTTGATTTCAGGAGTCCTGACCAGCACAGGGTTCGCCAAAGTCATTTTGTTAGCTAAATATCGCATAGCTCAGACTGTTTTTATGTCTTTTTGTAGCTTCTTGAATTTTAGTTATGAATGATGGAGTACGTATATGAATGTCTTGCGTGCGTTTTCTTTAAAAGCAAAGAAGCATTGTCAGTTTTTAAAACAAGGCTACAGTCAACCCAAAAATAGCAAGCAAGGATGCCTACCTGTGCTTTCTTCCTCTGTGTTTCATTCTTTATTTTCTGTCTTTGCATCCATCAGCTACACGCTGTTATTTCTCTCAGACTCTAAATTCAAAACACTGTTGTATTTAGTTTCATTAATTAACTTGATAATCAGACTTGCATTATAAGATCGTAATAGCTGGAAATTAGTTACGCATGAAAAAAAAATTGCAATAGCATGCATTTCCAGTTTACATTATCGCCGAACTCGCAGAACAAAATGAATTACGTTGTAAATGAGATTTTTTGTACTAGCCGTTTCTGTTTTTATTCAATTTTATTTCTTCATTTTGCACCTTCTTGTCCCATTTGAACGTCAAGCTTCATGGAAAGGACAACCTAATGCTCAAACGTGAGCCTAAAGGTAACAAGAAAGAGATGGGGAGAAAGTAAAATTGGAAATCTAACCCCGAATGAAGTGACGAGGAGGATGGAAAATTAAAGATATCAAGGAAAAACAGAAGCAGGGAAAGAATTCCCTAGTTTGCCAGTGGAGGAAAAGATATATTGTCACTGTTATCTACTACCTTGCATGTAGATTTCTTTGATGCTGGTTTTGCAATTGTATGCAAATTTATGAGGTTGTGGAGCTGGTTACGTCTTTGGCATATTAAACTGATCATACCAGTCCTGCAGAATTAAAATATCAGTTCAAGTGATTCGTTGGAATGGAAGACATGAGCTGATAGTCCTATTTATTAATCTCATCACTTTATTAGGGCCATTTGCATAATGCTGGATATTAAAAACCTTTACATCATTTACCGTGAACCTTTACATCATATAAGTAAGTAGTTTTTTTCAGGTTTACTTATACTAACATGGTGGCGCCATCCCCTTTATGCGCGATTTGGCGTTTCAAATTCTGTGGTGAATTTGAGCATATTTATATTTTATGATCTTGTCTTTTGGTCACGTTTCTTAGTTTATATTCAGTATGCTGCTTCTCCACACTTGTATAACATTTACTTCTTATCTGGAAGTAGACGCAAGAATTGTTTAGGCTGGTATCCCCTTGCAGACGTCACGCCTTCCGTTTTCGGTGACTCACTGATGCCGTGGTAGTTTGTCATTCTCTTGCGAGAGGCACCAGCTACGAGCATGTCCGGAAACATTTTTCCGAATAAATTTTTTCGAAATCTCTCGATTACATGAGGTCTTTGTCCTTTTATAGATAATGACATGACATCCTTTCTGCATTAGTGCAAAGGTGTGGTGAAAAACCTGCGTGGGCTATTGCAGACTAAGTTCTTGGTGACATATTGTATTGGTTTTGAATGTGTTATTTTGAAAATATTACATATATATATATATATATATATATATATATATATATATATATATATACATACATATATATATATATATATATATATATATATATATATATATATATATATATGAGGTCTTTGTCCTTTTATAGCTAATGACAGTGACATCCTCTTTGCATAATGCAAAGGTGTGATGAAAAACCTGAGTATTGTAGACTAAATTCTTGGTCCCATTTTGTATTGGTTTTGAATGAATTATTTTAAAAACATCTTATATATATATATATATATATATATATATATATATATATATATATATATATATATATATATACGCACACATATATATGTATATATATAATGCATATATATATATATATATATATATATATATATATATATATATATA
>JANJGK010000038.1:29601356-29646356 GCA_039081455.1 Macrobrachium rosenbergii
CCCCCCACCTTTCTCTCTCTCTCTCTCTCTCTCTCTCTCTCTCTCTCTCTCTCTCTCTCTCTCTCTCTCTCTTTACCTGTATCTTTTAGCCTCATTTTCTTTCCAAGGCGTAACTTTTTTTAGTAGAGACTTCGACCAAGTCGTAGATATATTGAAACGCGAGAAGTAATCAAACCAGCTCATTTTGATATCCGCCCCCTTTTTTTTGTCCGTGAAAATTACCACATTTCTGGTTTGGACTAAAAAATCACCATATATTTTTATGCTTATTTCCCCCCGTGTTCATAAGTAAAATTTTGTATTTTTCAGCACCATGACGAAGTAGTTTGTGCAATAAGGGGGCTGTTTTAACCGGACAAGTGTTAGAGACGCAGAATTTAGGTCGGCAAAATTAACTTGAGTGATAACCGAGAAATCATAAATTCTACGGCCAATGAGTTTGATTAGTCCACCATAGCAGTCATTTCTAGCGTTTTGATTCTTCAATCGTCCTTTAAGGTCATTTACAATCTTTTCTTCTACAATAAGGTAATTTTAGACAGCCATACCCGTCTCGGTCACTCTCACCTTAAAAATAATGCTACAGAGTGAAAGTGATTTTTAAATATTGTACTTTCTAAACGTGGACCGGCAAAAACTTAAGCCACCTCAGTGTTGTTTCAGAGGCAGTTTTAGACATGATTACATACCAATCAAATGATTAAAAGTATCTTTTAAAACAAGTGAAACTGACATATGGTTTAAAAAGATAATTAATTGAAATGGAGGGTGCCACTACCAAAATAATATCGGAGTAACGGGAATCTGCTCAGGGGTAAAGCCTTCTTCTTCTTCGTCTTTTTCTTCTTCTTCTCTAGTTGGGGTTGGGAGTTGCGGAAGCAGATGCCTATGGAACAGACTGCCCTTGTTTAAACCAAGGAAACGAGAAAGAAGGGAAAAGGAAAATAGGAGGGGCCTAACGCCTAAGGGAACGATAGGCCTACGTTTTAAAGTATGAAAGATTGTAAGTACGGGAAACAGTAGGCCTAAGTTGGAAGAGGAACAACAAAGGTGTATAAGCCAAAGGTTATTGGTTTCTAATTCTAGTTACGTATCTCTCAAGTTGAAAATGTATCCCGTAAAGCGATATTCATTTTTTTTTATTCAGACATTGCTGTTGCATGAATGTGCCGCGACGTTCATCAGATCTTCTGTTTGTTTGTCAGTTAGTTTGTGTCTAGTATGGTGTGAGTCATAAAGACAGAGAATATAATACAAATAATGTGAGATTAACTTCTTGGTCTTGTAAATATATATTTTCTTGTGGCAGAGAGCATTACATACATAATTCCTTCTTCAGTAAATCTAGCAAACATGAGTTGCGAGTAATTTTCTTTAAAATGGTTTGTTAAGGAGTAATTCGCCATATTTCCCAATGACTACTGTCTACTCGAGATCAAAGCTATTGTTGTTTTAAATGCCTGTTTTGTGAAACAGTAAGAAAGGTATAATGTTATCCTTTCCTTTACTTGCAGATACAGCTGTGACGTCGAACGCATCAAAAGAGTTAAAGAACAAGAAATCAGCCATCTTTTCTACAGTTTAATCTTATTACGTCAGCATGAGACTCCCAGGAACACTGGCGTTTTTAGTAGCTCTTGGCTTACTAGTTGACACTTCAGCTTCCCAAAACACTTTGGAACCTCAGTTTCAGTTACCCGGCAATTTAACATTAAGGAAATGTGCTTGTCAGGCCAGTCAAATATTGAAGGGGACAGAATGCATTAACCGAGAGACATACGTCCCTTTTTTTGATACTACCCAAAACAAGGTTGAAAGAGTTAATACCAGCAGCTTTTTAAATGTGACAGTTGATGATGTTGAGTGTCATGAAGGGCTGTTGAAAGTTACCCTTTCACAAAATGAATATTTACTTTTAATAACAAATGGTGAACTGTTCTGGGAAAAGGAAGCAAAGATATTTCAAGAATTTTGTCTTGAAAATGTTGCTGATGGATTGCTGGCACGTGTATGCTTGGAGCCTCCTGTGGTACCCAGATGCTGTCCCCAAGGTCATGTACTAGGCCCTAGAGACTCATGCATTGAAAGCTCCAATTCAGAGCCTTTTACGCCACCTCTTGCTCTGAGTGGCGTAGCCCTTGAAGCAACTGAAGTGTTCCAAGAATATGTGAAGGAGGTAACGTGCACTGGAATTGAGGTGGAACGCCGCGCGATTTTAGGGACAGAGGAAGGGAGATTAGAGTATGGTACTAAACAGGCTCTTCTGGTGCACAAAGTCCCGACCTATGATCGCGCTGTCGAACCCGAAGATAATTATTGCGTGGGTATCGATGAGTCATCTAAAGGTACGCCTAAGTATATAGCAAAGTATTGTTATACAGATCCCAAAGTAGAACATAATCATATGTGTAAAAATGTCACCTGCGTGAGGAAATGCTGTCCTGCAAACCATTTCTTATTCCAGGCCCAGTGTTTAGACTTTGGAAAAGAAGCCTGGCGACCAACATTTTTCGAAAAACAATCTTTGGAAACTGAGGCTGAAGCCCCAGAAGACTTGTTCACTGTGTATGGGCTCCCCATATGTGGGGCTTTCTTTGCCCTGAAACCACATGAGATAGAGACTGACAAATCGTACCTCCTAAGAGATGGAACACTTCATGTACCAAAGCAAAAGGATTTTCCTTCTGATAGTTACTGTTTAGACGCTATAATGGAAGACGATGGTTCTTTGAAGGAGATCGCACTAGTCTGTGATGAACCTAACATAGAGTGTGCGTGGAAAAGCGTTTTGCAGATGGTGCTCTTGAGCTTATCTTGCGTGTTCCTGATAATAACCCTTGCAGTTTACTTGGGTGTGGCTGACCTCCGAGACAGGACAAACGGACGATGTTTGATATCGATGATTGCAGCCATGTTGGCTGCGTACATCAGCCTGTTGGTGAACAATCGAGAGACTGATCCAACTGATCTTCAGTGTGTGCTAAGAGGTATGTCATTTTCTTTCATTGTTGTTCCTGTTAGTAGTGGCAGCTACAAAATCCCGGTGCACGGTGCTATTGCTATTTGGAATTAGAAATGAGTAAGGGTTTTTGAAATTCAATGGAAGCGAAAGTTAATATTGGGTAAATAATAGGAACAATAAGATTGAAAAATTCCAGGAAAATTGCTCTTTTCTTAAATGGCAAATTGATATGCAATTGTGATTTTGTATAGAATACTCGTAGAAAATTAATGCTTATAGATTCTAAAGGCACTTATGAAATATCTGTGTAACCAAAGCTGAAATTCGGTATTTATACCCATTTGATTTATACGTCCAGAATTTGGGAGAATAGGTGCCTCCCCACAGTATAATGCTCAGCAGTTTATATACCAAAATACCAGAAAAAAAGGCATTAATATCAATCATTTGTCCGAGATGATTTTGCTATATACGAAAACTGTCTTTGAGGACCATCTTGTTTGAGTCGATATTTCAAATTGATTGCCCTTAAACTAAAATTTTTTTAATTCTGTCAGTTTTCTAAGCAGGAGAAAGGTATATCATAAAAAAAAAAGCTTTAAAACTCCTTTGGCCAGTACAAGACACCGAAATTTCAATAATAATAATAATAATAATAATAATAATAATAATATTATTATTATTATTATTGTAGAAAGATTAATTATATTCATCCACTCGATCACTATCATATATTCATTCTTTGTTCTCTCTTTTCTCCAGGATTTTTTGGCCACTTCTTCGGGTTAGCTATGTTCTTCTGGTTGAACGTGATGTGTTTTGACATGTGGTCTACTCTCAGGTAATTTGAATAGTTGAAATCTTGTTAAGACCAATTGCTGAATTGTATATATATATATATATATATATATATATATATATATATATATATATATATATATATATATATATATATATATATATATATGTGTGTGTATAGATGTGTGTGTGTGTGTGTAACAAGGGATTACTTCCCCTAAAAGGAAGAGGTTCTAGAGAAAAAGGACAATAGAGACCAGTATATTCATCCGTTAACTACTGAACCAAAATGGTATGGATTCTTTCATATAATAAACAGAAGACTTTTTAGTGGTGCGCCAACACCCTTTGACACTGCACCACTCACCTGTTTCAGGAAAACATCCCTACGCTTTGTGTGAGCTCATGTTGTAGATTTTTCGCGGTTTACATAATTTGTATGGCAGTAAGCATCAACATGCGTGTATATATAGGAACTACGCAAACATGCTTTCTTGAAGTTTGTCTGTTAGAGATGTTGCTGCAGTCATAGTTACGTTATTCTGCCTCATAATTATTTTACTTTGTGTTGTGTTGTATAGAGAGAACCACGTGCACTCAGCTTTTTAGTGTTTGGAGTCAAAATACGCTGACCAGATTTTAATAACTTTAAAAAATCAAATTTTATCAAAGAATATAATGAAAAAAGCATTTTTTTTTATACCAGATCATCTCAGCAACAGCATCAGAGCAAGAAAACTTTTCTGAAATACAGCATCTACGCCTGGGGAATTCCCTTGGTCATAGCCATTATAGCCAGGATCATGGACGTCGTCAGGCCTGAAAATTTCATCCTTCCCAATTTTCTGGAGCACAAAACATGCTGGTTTACAGGTAAGAATCGTGTAGTGTCTTGCGGTATAAAATCGTGTTCAGTTTGTTTTTAATGGAATAGCTTACCTCCCAAAAAAATTTTATTCATTATCATCATTTTACTTCTACTGTAATTGAGTGTTTTGGAACTGTTATGAAGTTTCATTTCCAGAGACAGTTGTAACTTTTGTCTCCTCTCTGATCGCCAGGTTATTCCACAAGGCAAGACCTTTTGGGGTCCTTAATTTCTGTCACTAACTTTCGTTCGCCCCATTTTGATAATGGGAAATTTCTTAGTATTATCCCTAAGGAAGGAGATTAGTCAGAGAGATAGGTTGATAATTTAACTTCAGGCCATTAATAGTTACTGAATTGAAGGATCCCCGCCTTGATAGGCTCTCAAGATCAGAGTTATGATATGAAAATGGCAACTCGAGATAAAATGTGAACAACACAGAAAGTTGGGTGGTGGAGGAATCTAAAATATGGAGTGTCGACTCATTAAAAAGAAATCATGAATAGGAAGCAGACTTGAGAGTCATTGATAATGTAGAGAAAACGAAAGTCCTGAAGAACACAAGTAGAGATGTAAAGTGAAGTAGCCATTGCGGTGTCAGTTACGAAGATATAAAGTAGATGAATAGCACAGAAATTAAGACAAAAGGCATAAGCAGGAAGTTTGGCTAAGAGAGTCTTGTGCCAGACCCTGCTGCAACCTGTATCCTATGGCTGATATCGACTGCTCATATAAACTGATACACTTTATAATAAAGGGCTGCACTGTGATCCGTTATTATTGATATGTTACATTTACCATAACCAGTGCATTTCAAGAAACCGTTTAAAATATAAAATAACAAATTGCAGTTTCCGTGTTTTTTTTTTTTTTTTTTTTTTTTTTTGGTGGAAGCTGGTGGATTACCCAGTAAAACAAAAATTGAACATTTATCCGTACGTTCCCTAAGATCATTTGACTCTTTTACTCTTAAAGGCTGATTCTGTACATGTCAGTCAGTGAACCCTCATCACATGGTTTTATATCAGTTCGTAAGCATCCATATGCTCAGGGTTTCTTCAACCTCATAAGACTAGTTTGTTTATTATCTTTCTTTTTCTTTACCTCTGCTGACCTTTCTAATTTCAACTCTTCGGGTTTTCTTTTCCTTATTTTAGTTCACAAGTTAGTTCACGTAAGTCTCTTTCTTCTTTGTTCTCTTTCCTTTGATTTTTACAATTTCCTTTCGTGTTGCGTTTATATCATTTCACGCTCTCCTCGAGTTCTTTCTTACCATCCCTTTCATCTTCCTTCATCTCCTGCTTTCACCTTTTCCAGCTCGTGTTCTTTGTCTCTTTATCTGTTTTCATGTCCTCCTTTGTTGCTAGTTTATTGCGCAATTGCCTGCAGACTAATACACGCACCAGCGCTAATGCATTCCACATCTTTAATACCACTGGGACATTCCAGTTCTTTGTTTTATATGCGCCATGAATATTCCCGACTCGTGTGTGTAGGCTTAAACACAATTGCTCTTCGAATTGTATGCAAAGAAATTCATTCTTTTTTATTTACTTAATATTTTTGTTTTCACAAATATATCCTGCATGTCATTCATTAGACCCAAGTCAGCTTGTTACTTGCTAAATTAATGTGGCCTTATGACAGCACGGGCTCTTGTTTCCTGAGCAGTTGGTGCAAGGTCAACTGTTTGGTAGATTTGCGAGTCTGAATGTACAGAATAGTTTTGTAAACGCAAGTATTTAAATGTGTACCTGTGTACATTCCTTTACTTTCTCTTATTTCTTCCTAATGAAAACCATATTCTTTGGAACCTTGAATTTCAAGTTAGTGGCCCCTGCGGTGGTCTTGTTCCGTATGAATAGTTTCATCTTCTGAATAATATAATAACAATTGCATGGATAACTACGATACCATTGCATTGTAAGCAACAAATAAATTCTTTTAGTTTCAGGAAATGCGGAATATTGGCTTTATTTCTCCGGCTACATTTTTATATTGTTGGTGGTCAACCTCTTCTTCTTCATTCACGTGGCCATAACTTTGGCGCGCAAACTTCAGCAGAGGCAGTCGGTGTTCGACAACAGCAACAGCAGATCCAGCAACACAAACAAGACTAAAAAACAGTACGTTGGTCTATTTATGTTTCAGATTCGTATTTTGCGTGTGTGTGTGTGTGTTCGTATATGTATATATATATATATATATATATATATATATATATATATATATATATATATATATATATATATATATATATATATATATATAAAGAAATAATCAACACACAATCACGTGTGGAACAGAAATAAATTTTGATTCAATTCAGGATCGAACCCAGGTCTCTCAGTTGAAAGGCAAGGACGCTACTTTGTTGGCAGCGTCCCTGCCTTTCAACTGAAAGACCTGGGTTCGATCCTGATGTGAGTCAGAGATATATATGAGAAAAAATCTTGGGGAAAACTCTATGACTCAAAAGTAGGAGTTATGTAGTGTATGAAAAGGTGTAAAGCTGCATATTTCTTCAATAACATTGCAATAAGTATCTCTGTAGGAAATGTATACATTTAGCTGTATCCTTGTTAGTTATTCTGTCACAGGTTCTGATGGGAAAACTCTAATTCTTAATCTTATTTACATATTTTTCGTCTCCAGGGCTCTGCTGTACGTGAAACTCTTCGTCGTCATGGGAGTCGTGTGGATCGCAGATGTGATTTCCAGCATAGCCCACAGAAACACCTGCTCGAATTACTGGTAAAAAAGAATGACCATTTTAGCAGTTCCCCCGTAGGGTGGGTAGTGCTGTCAGTGCACCTCATGCGGTGCTCTGTAGGCATTACTTAAGGTTCTTTACAGCGTGCCTTCGGCCCCTAGCTGCAACCCCTTTCGTTCCTTTTACTGTACCTCCTTTCATATTCTCCTAACAATTGATTCATGCAACTGGGAGGTTTTCCTCCTGTTACACCTTTCAAACCTTTTACTGTCAATTTCCGTTTCAGCGCTGAATGACCTCATAAGGTCCCAGTGCTTGGTCTTTGGCCTAAATTCTATATTCTATTCAATTCATTTTAGCAGTTACTTTGACTATTCGGTGTCGATGTCCAGGGTCGTTGTAACGTCAGTTTACAGAATTAAACCAACCAATCAGTCCATCTTGTCAGGGTAGCTTGGCATTTGTCCACTGTTTTAATTGGCTTGATTAAGGATTGTTAATCTTTCAAATAAAATAGGTAGTAGCATTTAGGTATATGCATGAATTTGTTTGATAAAAGAATAAATAAATCTGACAATGATCATTTACCTATTGATGGGTAGTGAAACAGTTGTTTAACAATTTATAGTGCCCAGTTTGCCTTAAAGTTAGCCATTGTTGGTTATATCAGTGGCCCTCGTTAGCAAACAACTGTTGAAAATATATTGCTTGCAGTAAGCAGAACCTTAAATATTGACTATTTTGTATTGTGAATGAAACTAAGTATTTCAGAGGTGATGGTTTTGATTCAAGATCTCCCACATACTCATATTTTAATGTTCCCTACCACCTGAAATTAATATAAATTAAGAAATGCTGTACTGCCATTTCCGACTTCTTTTATTGTTCATGTTTCATTTAGTGTTATTTTCCATTTCAGGATCGCTTTCGATATCATTAACGCGCTGCAAGGCGTGTTCATCTTCCTCGTCGCCGTCTGCAACAGGGATAATATGAAAAAGGTGAGACTTACAGTGCGAAAGTGTTTTGTGCTTTATGGAAACACACTCTGAGAATTCTTTGCTTTCCGTGGCACTGAGGACAACGCTACAACGGTGAGTTTCTGGTGTTTTACTCACTTGAAAAACACATCTTGGTGAAGTGCACTAACTGCTTGCAAATGAAACACTATTAAACGGGTAATATTTTGTTCAGATTGTGTTCTAATACGATGTTCTGTGGTTGTGGTCGCTGATGCTGCAATAATAGCTTTGAGGTTAATTTCCCTGTAGGCTATGAGCAATAACTGATTTCAGTAAATTTTAGGGTTCCTGAAAAAAAAGTACCGTATCACGTCCCACATAATGATAGAAGCAAGATTAGCATTTATCTGTTACCATTTGCACCTAGTTTACTTTACGAAATTAGAAACGACACAGATTTGACAAAGGTAAATGCTAAAGCATTTTGTCAGTAGTCAAAAATTCTGTTCGCCTACTGAAATTTCCTCCCCCCCCCCTCTCTCTCTCTCTCTCTCTCTCTCTCTCTCTCTCTCTCTCTCTCTCTCTCTCTCTCTCTCTCTCTCTCTCTCTCTCTCTGGTATTTTTTACGTATCAGGGTATGATTTTGCTAAGCCAACGGCGGATTAATTCAAAAGATTATACAGTATAGCGCAGAAAAAATATTTTATTTTCTTAACAGTATTATCTAGAAATGTACATTCATTGTCTCAGTGTTGGTATGGGCAGCCTCATTGGTAGCTACCCAAATACCCAACCGACAGGGTTTTGTTTAAAAGGCCAGGCCGGATGTCATATCTTTTGCTTAAATGTGAACCAAGGTGGTTTATTCGTATTTGAATATGAATATTTAACCGTTGATTAAAGTTAATCCCCTAAATGAAATGAAAGAGCTGTTTAACCATGGTTATTTAATATTAGAAAAAAATGGTTGGCCATGTAGTTCGTCTTTACAGTATTTTCTTACAAAGCGACGGAACCGTCAAACATGTACTGTGACATTATTATTGCACAGTTTTCCTTAGAGTTTTATGGAATTATAGAAGTATAAAATACCATATAACAATTTACAACAAAGACTGAAATCAGATTTTGATAATTATAAGGATTAGCATTTCCTTATTTTTATTTCTTCAAAACTCAAAATTTGATTGTAGCTCTACCCTATATAACAGTTCTGGATAACAAGAGACTTGAAACAGAGCATACTGAAACTGAAGTTTATTTAATCTGAGAAGCTGTAAATTAATATTTCATCATTCTTTTTGTTCCTGGTAATCGACATAAATCATTTTCCTCAAAGGACACAATGCATTGTCTGCAGATCAATTTGATTATTGCACTCCAGCAAAGAGTTCAGATACACTTTTGTATTGTTACTTTACAATGCCGAATAAAAATATTGTACTTTGGCTTTATTCTAAAACAACTAGAATATTTATATAGAGCCCTAGTTGTTGAGCGTTTCGTAATTTAAAAAAAAATGACCCATATATTTTTATGTTTGGGGAAGAAATACGAGTCCAGTTGTACATTCCTCTAACGATTTCTTTGTTTCTCTCCCTTTATTGCTTTGAAATTCTATTTTCATTCCTTATTTTTTATTACTCTTAACCTTTATTCTTTAAAGAGGTAGCCTTAAAGAGGCAGGTTTATCTCTACCTTTCTTTCTTGTTTTTTCACACTGGGCCTGGCCTGCGAACAAGGTGTTCGGTTCACAGTTTTATTGGACGGTTAATACTGTTATTGTCACTTAAAATAGTTTGCATTTTATTCTTGTTTTCATGAAACCGTACATGGACAGATTACAGGTTAATGGGTAAACATATGACAGTATGATGGAGATACCGAGGACTGGTCCTGACTGATAATTTTTTTTTTTTTTTGGCACCTCACTTTTTCCTAAAGTAGCATTGCTGGGATGAAATGCAAAATTGATGATTCTTGGTGGTGGAACTTTTGCTTGATGGAGATACATATGCTGTCTCATGAAGAACTGTCTTCTACTATGTTATTCTAGTGTTATGAATAAATTTGTCAAAGTTTTGTGCCCTCCAAGTTGCAAGTCTCCCAACGATAACAAAGTGTAATGGTCATCACTGGCAACTCTGCAAGTTAAAACTTTCACATTTCCCAGATTATCCTGTTGGCATTGTCCTTAATGTAAGACAGAGTTAATGACAGTCGTAGTTAAAAGCTCTGCAAAGTGAACTCCCAAAAGATAGCAAATCAAGACATATCTATTGTAGGTAGCAAAATTTTGGCTTAATTGATTTTCCTTTTATCACGAAGACAGACTTTTGCCTAAGATAATTTTTTTTTAAACCGTTTGATAAAATTGTTAAAATTTCCATTTTGTTGGTGTTGAATCTGTATTGAATCATTCACTATTTTGTGATCTGTAAATATAGCTTCTTTGTTTAAAGTTAATAGACAAGATATAAAGCCATCTGTGTGGTGTTGGTGATTAATGAAATATTGCACATAGTAAATACTCCTTAAAAAAAATTTTTTTTGCTTTCAATGAACCCAACCAGAATCAAATAAGCGAATTTGCTAACAAAACTTGCAGCTAATGACGTTAATCATCAAGTTATCGTTTAAGAATAGGATGAAGAAAAAAGGTAAAAGTAATATGTGAACAATAATGTAACGATGGTTTCACGTTAATCCACAGTTCCGCGGTGCCTGGAACCCACGACTAGAGAGCATGCGCACGAAGATTTCAACCATGAGAGGAAAATCGCCCATTTCTCGCAGGAGAAGAACCGACGTGAGTCTCGCTACTTCAGAAACTTCAAGGAAAACTTCAGTGACTTCCCTCCCTCGAAAGATTTCAAACACTTCTGTACCCCAGTTCCCTTTGCAGGAGGGCGGTCACCGGGACCTGAGACATTGCAGCCCTCCGCCAAGGAAGCATTCTGGAGCCTCTAATTTGGAGGCTTTTCCCATGAATCCTATTGAGGAGTAGACAACTTTGTAACTGACATCGTTTTAGGATGTTGAGATTTGTTTATTTCTTTGTTATTTCCAGAATTTCAACCGCAAAGGGTACTGTACCGTTTACTATAAGTTCTTCAGGATATTTTGCAATTATAAGAGGTACAGGCTCTTGGTTGATGACTTGGAGTTATTGACTGTTTATGTAATCATGTATGAGCTTCAGTATTTACAGAGTGTAATCAATTTGTGAGCTGTTGTTCAAGTCATATTTAGAACTTAGTCACCAAGCTGAAACTTCGGTGTAACTTTTTTTTTTTTTTTTTTTAATATGTTGCTCCAGTGCATGAAATTTCATGTATGCCGCTTATGGGCCAAGTAACCAAAGGCCCTTCTCAAAAGCCAGGATCTAACTGTAAAGGCGGTTGCTGTTGACGATTGACGATGAAGCTGGCCTTATGCCCACTCAGTGCTCTTTTTCCTGGAGCACCTGTGACTCCTGCAGTGGAAGTGGTAGACACGCCTTTAAAAGGTGGTAGGAAGGAAGGAATTTCGTCATACTGAACTCTATGTAAGAGTAATTCAGATACAAGAGAAAGAGAATTTTTTATATTTTACAAAGAATTCCTAAAGAATGAGTTGTGTATTCAGGTAAATGCAATGTATGTTGTTGCACTTGGCAGTCAGGAACTACATACTGTATATATATAAAAACCCATAGCTTTTGAAAGCTCATGTTGTTAGTCCTGTTGGTTGGAATTTATTCAGCATCTGATCTGGCAGGTTGCGAATTTTCCATTTAGTTGCCAACGACAGCAATGTGGTGTAATTACAGTATAGTGTTTTTGTTCATAACAGCATGGTGCTATAATTGAAAGTACTAGATTCCACGTTTGTCCCACGAACCGGGACATCAGAATGGAAAGAATCATCTATTGCCTCGTCTTTTGAGGGGTATCTAGGAAAAAGGGAATGTATGGTATTCTATATACCTTTATCAGTTTTCAGTGGAAGTCAGTAAAGAAGAATTTTTCTAGTGATCTCTCACGTTGAATTTTTGTAGAATCTCTTTAATAAGTCAGTAAACAAGAATTTTTCTAGTGATCTCTCACAATGAATTTTTGTAGAATCTCTTTAATATTGTTGTTATTGTTTACTACAAAACGCTGAATGCTACTGATCTGTGAATAATCTGAATTAATTAAAGTGTATGAGGTAATAAGTGACTCACCATAGTTTAAGTGAAATTATGCATCGAGTATTAATGTTTCCATATTCAGGGTAATTTTATTATATTATTCAGTATAAAGAAAGAAAGTTCAGATGTCTGAATTATAATTATCACTGGCATGTAACATGGTGATCCTTGTTTTATGTAGTGTGTGGATAAAACAGGCATTGATGTAGACATTTTGTTTAGAGTAATGGAAACTGATGGTAGTTTTAAATATTTTTATATGCGACTGTAGAATCTCTCAAAAAAAAATTTACAGAAAAATTATCGCTATTACATTTATAAACTGTACAAAAAGTTAACGCTTTTAGAAGTCAGAGGTTCTACTAATTATCGTACGAAATTGTATACACAGAAAAAAACAAATTAATTTATAGCTTATACAAAAAATATAAATTTTTTAACAGGATCTTTCACATAACCTGTGTACAGTATGTATATGCTATGAATTAAAATTTAATTCATAGCACATACAACGATTATATGCATGATGTTATTCTGAATCCATTGGGCATACAGAGAAAGTATGAAAGATATCGTGCAGGAAATTTGTGGTAATGTCATTTACAAATCATTTTATTCAGAAAAGTGAGAGATTACCATAACTCATGGGATCATTTCTCCCACATCTTCTAAGAAATCTTAGATTTATCTGTTTGACGCGCACTACTTCTTGCATACTCTCTACACACGGATTAGGACATTAGGTTGATCTTTATACTGGGTAATTAAGTATTATGGTTAATGACTCATTTAGAGTATTCTCATTACCGCTGGGATACAGTGTTCTCGAAATGCGCTTATTAGATTCCTGTTTTTTGGCAATCTTGAAAATGTTTTTCACTGTCTACGTTGTTGCTCTTTTATGAATGGGAATTACTCGTCCTAATTGAGTTATAGATTGGGTAATTATTTGTTTTGGTTAATGACCCCTTTTTATTCCTTAAATGTAATTTATAATCACTGCTGCTGAGATATTGTGGTTTCGAAACACGTTCATTGGAATTCTGGTTTTTTTGGCAAATTGAAAAATGTATTTCCCGGTGTGTTTATTGTTACTCTTTTATGGACTGGAATGGTCGCGCGTCATCTTTAAATATCCAGGCTAAAAAATTGTTATTCTTTTGTTACAATATGAAAGTAATTAAAACCGCAGTTATCTTGTGACTCAACAATCTGCTGGAATTATTTATGATAGCAAATTAAAATTTTAATATCCCTGAGGCTTTCTCTTGAATGAGTAGTATTATGAAGATGGCGGCCAGTGTAGTGTAAACAATTGTTGCAGAAATATATATAATTTTTCTACGATGTTTTTTTATTCTAACCAGTTAAGTTTTGCTGACTAAGAGTAGATAAGACATACGTTATGATCAAACTTAGATGGAAAAACGTAATAACAACGTCTATTGGATATAGTGAAGATAACGAGGTAATAAGGTTCTGTGATATACAAAGAACACTGAATCGTCACTGTAATCAGTGATATAAAATTGAACTGCAATGAAACATCGGTCATATTTAGGATGACAAAAATGATCATTAAAGAAGCATCCGACAACTGCGTCATTAGGTAGGAGTTATGATTAAGGACGGAACTCATTAACGGCCGCAGAAAAACCGAGTGGTTTTTTCCGAGTCCCTCAAAATCATGATTAAATTTAGCAGACTGGGAAGTTCACCGAGACAGATGACAAAAATGGAAGACATGTAACAAATTTGAGAAATCAAATTACACAGACTAAAAATGAAGAAAATTATCCCCAAAACGAGAGAACAAATTGTACAGACGGATTAAAACTATGGTAAAATAATCCCCAGACAGATTAAAGCTAATGAAAAAAATGAGACTTCGAAGTTCGTGAAAGCCAATTAACGAGAGAAGACCGTTAATTACGTCAACGAAGCGTGAATTTCTAAAAGAATGAAAAAAAAAGCAGGCAACGGACGCTTCAGGAATTTTCTGACAAATGAAAGAAACTAAAGGCTGAAGAAATAAGAATATAGAGTGAAGGGGGAAAAAAAAAATAAACCTGGTGAAACTAAGTAAAACGAACCAAAAGGATAAAGAGGAGAATATCATACAATACATAAAAGGCAAGAACCCGTGGCTAAAACATCTGATGAAATATGAAAGTAACTTCCAAATCTAAAACAGAGAGATGGAACATTGTAACATAAAATACTCACCACAAATAAGAATGAACGTAGGAATGAGTTGTGACAAGCTGCACGGACCAAGTAAGGATTGCAATGTCTGTGGCAGGTACCATATAATACGGTGCTTTAAGCATCAGATATCTGCCCGCAAGGTTGACAGGTGTACAGGAGAACTTGTAAGTCCGAAGTGCGGGAAAGGTCACATGTTCGAAGGTTGTACTCAACCCTAAATAAGATGTATGATTGACGAAAGTTCTCAGAGAGAATCTGAAAAATGAAAAGAAAAATTTTCAATAACGAAGAATACAACCGAACATGGGGAAAAACTATTTGTCAATTTTTTGAACAGTTAGTAAGTAGAAAGCAAAACAATTGAAATACAAGAACATAGTGCAAATTTTCAAGCCCCTACCAACAGAAAAATGGCTAAGCAACAAAACAAAGTAGTCAGACTTTTCAGCGAGTTGCTCAAAGAACTACAAAGATGTTAAAATGTGTATATATATATATATATATATATATATATATATATATATATATATATATATATATATATATATATATATATATATATATATATATACATTTTTTTCTTGTGGGATTCGCTTATACACTGAATCACGTGCATCTACTGTGATTTTTTTAAGTATATATATTACATGTTTAAGGAAAATTAAAACCAGTACAAAAATGTCTATAGTTTCTACTAACTGTAAATAACAAAGAAATATGGCTTCCTTGATAGACTTAGACAGAACCAAGGAAAGGACCGCCGAGAGAGAGAGAGAGAGAGAGAGAGAGAGAGAGAGAGAGAGAGAGAGAGAGAGAGAGAGAGAGAGAGAGAGAGGATAATGGTGATGAAGTGAGATGGGGGTGCTATAAGACAAAGTTGGAAAACGAGTGTTACTTGATCTCATAGCCCGTAATGATGCCGTCGAGTTGGAGCCAAAGACGAGAGAGCAACAACACCGAGAGCTAGAACGAGAGAAAATCTAACAAAGCAACCAGCATTTTAAATTCGAGTGGAAAACACAACACTTACTCATTGTTTTGTCAAGTATGAGTTCTTTAATGTATTCTTTTCTTGCTGCTTGATACGGCCAAGCAATTACCTCAAAACCATGTTGAAAAATCTTAAGATATAAATGGCAGAAAGACACCGTATATTTTCTGATGTACCAACAACTTTCTCTATTTAAGGTAAACCAATTCAAGAGTCAAGTGATCGTTTGTTATTTATAGTTGTTGAATGTAATCACAGAAAACGCTTGCTATCAACATGAGTAACCAATCACGTTTGAATTAACTGAACTACACCTATGATAATCAGGCTGTGAATGCGATTCGACACAGTAAGTGCGACATTATTTTCTATCGGAAGTTTTGCAGCGCAAAAAAATTGTACACTCAACCGTAGCTCCAGCATTGGTGGTATTATGTGTAATTACAAATTTGAATTATAGTCACTTACTGTACACGGACCAATCGAAATCAAAGGAGCCCGTACTGAAGTTAGTTTTAACAAGAGGTACGAAAGAAAACTTCAGTGATTTTTAATAGGCTTGCATAATTAGTGGTAAATATTTCTTATATTTCTCTCGCTGCGGGAATAACACATCCTTGTATTACCTAGTGTGCTTTTTAGCGAAATCCTATATATATATTTTTTTTTCTTCATCGCCATTCTCGTTTGACTAGACCTATCTAGACAAGACAGGCAAACGTGTGTATCATCTGTGGAGGACAAACACTGTTCCGTTGGAGATAGAAAACGAGTATGCTTGTATTCATCAATGGAGATGCAAACTGAACTGAATGGTATTGCTCATTTCTCTTCCTTACCTTCTTGCTATACACATCACCGGATTAAGCCTAGATAAGGGCAATCCGTTGCCTGTTCTCTCGATCTCTCAGTAAAAAAAAAATAAATAAAAAAAAATAAAAGTTTTTCTTTGGTGTCATAAGCCCTCGAAAACGTCCTATTTCACAAAAGACATGCGAAAACAATATCCCAGTGAAAGTGATTATTTTTTTAAATACTGTTTCATAAATTGTGTATAATTTATAACAACGTCTACGTTAATTTTACCCATACACAGTTCTTTATAAAATTTGTCAGTTATAATAAAACTGAGTCCAGTTGTTCTTTGTCCGCTCTTGTTTAGCACTAATTGGTTTAACAAATAGTCTAGTCAGCATTTCATGTTTCATGAGTGCTAAGCAATCAATCTGTTAATATTTAACTGCGACTAAGCACACTATGGATAACACCACTGCTTGAGACGCAAGGGTGGTGGCTTCCCGCAATTATGGCTAAAAAACCCCTTCCAAGTGATTCGTAACTTTAATTCACTCAAGTGAGTTCTCTGCTCATTCTTTCTTGGGGGAGAAAAATAACAGTTGTAGCTAGACTCCATTTCCATTTCAACAAAAATATGCTGTTTTGTTTAGCCAGTCCCAAAGCAACTTTATTTCACTTAAAACTCTGTTGAATTAACATAACTTTACTATTAATTTACGTTAAAATTTAAGCAGGTGATCTTTCCTCAGAACGAATATCTAACTTTAAATAGTTTCACTGTGCTCATGGTCAGTCTTGTCATCTTCCACACTCCCTCCAAATTATTTTATATTTTACTCCAAAACTTAAGTTTAGTTTGGTTCGAACTAAGCTGCTGTATATAGACTAGAGAAAGTACTATTAAACTGAACAAAATTCATATAATCTTAGATGTCACCTCTCCCTTGCCGTTCCTTATCAATGCTGTCAATGTCATAGGTAATTTTGCTTATGTCAGTACTCAGCTGACGGAAAAGTAGTTTTCAGACCCGTCTGGAGAAAAAAATTCCAAAATGTGTAAAATCAAAAGGGTTTAGGCAAGCACAAAATTCACTATAGTCAGTGTCAGCTGATCTGTCATCGGAATACTGTCTTCATTAACAATTTGTCATGGCAACATGATATCGGCTGCTGATTGGCTTAATTCCATTTTATTCGAATGTAATCAAACAGACTTGGAATTCCTACCGAAGTATTTATTTATATGGAAGACACGGGACTATACTCAAAAAAAAAAAAAAAGCAAAAACTAACTTTAATGATGAATATGTCCTGTTGAGTTACTACTCATATGCCCGGGCCATAATGATGTAAAAACTAAGTACCAGTTAGAAATACCAGGGGAGGACGACAGCGGAAATGTTCTAAACCGACTCTAGCTAACTGAACTGAACTGCTACTGCTATCGCTTTTATCCCAGTCATAGTGCGTCAATATTTACACTGATCCCAATGCAATTTGGTAATCTGCACATAGTTGATGCAAGATTTATGTTTAACAATATATGTTAAGCAAGAATCCTTTAAACTGTATGAATCTACTGTAAATATGCCAGATGAATTGACTACATATTTTTTAAACAGCAATTGTTATAAGCATTCTAAAACTTACAGCCTATACACATAACAAAATAGTACTACAGTCTCGAGTTATTGCTTAGGTTTGTTGCGATTTCTTAGAAGTATGCGCCCCGTTAATACTACCAATGCCTAGCATACATGCTTCAGGTACGTCTTTTTTTTCATAATTTTTTCTTCAACTGATAAAAGTCATAAAGTCGTTATTGTAAAAAAAATACACGACTGGCTCGATTAGAACTCACAAAATTACTTTCTGGTCCACAATTTGCATACTTATATTGCATTTCTTTCATGCTAATCTCAATACTAACTTTCCTTACATTGCTTGTAGTACGAAATCAAGCAGAAATCAAATCATAAGAGTCAAACGGGTTAGACCGACAGTGCGCTGGGTGGGGGAGGGTAATGCTGAAGTAGCTCTTTAAAATTCTGGCGGGATAACATTGAAGAACTGGTTATTAACAAAGCCGAGCTGTTTTTTATGGAAACCACACGTTTATCGATGTATAAACTAATGGAAAAAGATTGCTTTAAAATGGAAAATGATGTATGATCAATGTGAGTATCCTATGCGAGCCTAATGAAAGTATTCAAATTGCTCTCCCAGTGTCGCTGAAAGAAGCACCGTATTTCTAACGGTTTTTGAAGTACGTTTCTGCCTTTTCTCACATTCAGCAATTTATTGGCTAGTAACCCAGAAAACCTTTTAACAGTCGTCGGGTTCTGGATTTGAGCACCGGTCTACTATTTTGTTGACACAGATAGACCTTATGAGTGGCAAAGCTGGTGTGAGGTAAAATATGCATGGGCCTACGCACAAGAATGCATTTCCCCTGAAAAGTATTTGTTAATCCAAATAAGAGAATTCAAAAAATCTATTACTGGAGGCGCATTCAGAGATGTTACAATAATGAAAGATAAGTTCTCTCGCACTTTGATAAGCATCAATCTTTGAAATGACATGGTAGACTCGTATGTTTTTAATGTTACATTTTTTTTATATGAAAAGTACTAAATCTCGTCAATTAATCAACAGTTTGAAAAAAAGTTAGGCCTATGATACGATGTTTTAAGACAATGGTGTCGCCGTTATACTTCTCCCTCTCCATTGGTTTATTATTCTCTCTCTCTCTCTCTCTCTCTCTCTCTCTCTCTCTCTCTCTCTCTCTCTCTCTCTCTCTCTCCCTCCGCATTCGTTTCTCTCTCAGTATTAACCCTATCTCTGTCTGTCTGTCTGTCGCTCTCTCTCTCTCTCTCTGCATTCGTTTGCCTCTCTCAGTATTAACCCAGTATGTACCCACCTATGTTGGAAGCTCCTTGGGACCCCGTGTTTAGTAATAGCCTCTCGGGATCAAAGTATTATTTACACCCGTTTCTATTCATATAATAATTTGTTAGTTACACAATATAGAAATGGGTGTACTATATATAATACTTTGATCCCCGAGGGGCTAGTACTAAATACAGCGTCCCAAGGAGCATCAGCCATGGGTGGATGCATACCCGATTAATAACACCCCCACCCCCACCTCTCGCTCTCTCTCTCTCATCTGCATTTGATTGTTCTTCTCTCTTGTGCCCTTCCGCAAATTACGAGGCTTAGAATTCAGATAAAATGTCATTTTGCAGGTCGAGAGACTATCTACAGTATTTGTTTTCTTATTCAACAGTTCAACTAAAACAATTACGGCTGATGATGACAAGATGTGATCTGTGCCCATTACTAATTTGTGGTTCAGTTCCTCAACTGATCCCTTTTTGTGTTGGGGGTGGGGGGAGGAGTTAGGGAACACCACCATTTTCACTATAGCTAAATTTGAGCAGGGTTGCTCTTCTGCAACCGTTTTTTGTTGGTTCATGTTCTACGTACTTCTGTTTGTTATTTTTTAAAGGTCGGTTTACGAAATAACTAGTGCAGCTTTAAAGTTCAATAAATAGTAAAAGCTAAAATATCTGAAACATTAAACTATGACTTTAACTAACGTAACCAAGCATTTTTTGAAAGTCTTCCCTTAAATACAGCGTCACACGATGAAAAAAATGAGTGAAAGAGCCACTTCGTTTGGATTGAAAGAGTTAAAAGTAACGCAAAAGATTGTTGCGTAAGATGCTATGTATACAGCAAAGGACATATATAACTGATACAATGGCATTACTGAACGAAGTCAACTTACTAGTGATCCGGAGTTGCCCAAAGTGTCCCGGCAAGATCATCCGAGGGTCCGGTTGGGACAGCTTTAGCTACAATGAACTACCTTAATTACGTATACGGTAATTAACAGTAACGCTAAAAATTCGCCTAACATTTTACAGAGTCGGTTATGAGACTTGGAGTACATTCCATTATAGCTGCGCTTAATGAGGACTACACTAGCTCTTTAAAATGTAACAATGGGAATCCTGAACTTACTGGCATTTCATTTAACGATCGTATCTCTTGTTTAGGCAATTGCGTTCCTTTCCCAGGAATGTGTCTTTTCCCTCCACCAAATTACTGGAGAAGGGATGTTTTTATCAAGGATGAAAATCACATGGAGGGAATTCCCGGAAGGAAACGAATGGAAATTTCTGCGCTATCCATACTCACCATCCAATCTCGGGGAACGGTGTAATCTGTTCGTCCATTTGGACCACCTTACTACAACACTGTTGTTCGTGGTGATTACCGCTATCAGTTTTCATGATAAAATAAGGATTCATATTTAATATGAAACCTCCGCATATCATGCTGTCCACATTAAATATACAAGTCTTTAAAGTCCACAGGTCCTACACGTACTTTTACGTGGTTATATATATATTTTTTTATGTAAACTTTTTTTTATTGATTAGACAACAGTATTACAATAATCCTTACATTTCTATAATATGCACTATTTACAAAGTATTTACAAATTCATCTGCAAAGAAGGTGTTCATTTTAAGCATCTTGATAAGACGTATTTGGAAAATTTAAGTTTACGTCTAATAATTTAATCTACAATTTACAATTAAGTTATCATCTCTACTTGCTCAAACCGCGTTAACATATTCAATAACTAGCAAGGACATTGTGTTGTTTTGTTTTTTAGTTCTGAGATGAAAGTCTAACATTAAGGTTTTATTTGGTTGGTCACATTTAACATCAACAATTTTTTCCTTTTGATCGGCATCTAATAGAACTTGTCTACGGGTTAGTGTAGACAAGTTCCATTAGATGCCGAAATATAACCACGTAAAAGCACGTGTATACCTTGTAGACTTTCAAGCCATGTATATTTAATGTGGAAAGCATGATATTCGTAGGCTTCATGTCAAATAATCAGTGAAACCAGATCGATTATAAGAATATGGAATAAAGTTCAATACACCAAACAAATCAAAATGATTATTATTACCCAAAATTCGTATCCTAATAGTTGATATAAAGCATACCAAGCAAATTATGCTGCATTAATCACAGGTACTGTAAGTAACCCGTATTACAGAATGTGACACCATGGGTTGCTTATGCTTTACACTATTCTGTATTCTATAAAACACACCACCAACTGATTACTCTTATTGCTACTAATGCCAAAAGTAAGAATATTAACGTTAAATAAAGTCATTTTCATACTATTCCTACGAATACACGTTTATGGCAATATATTTATTACCGATATTAATCCACGGAATGCCAAATGCACTTAACAGACTTAATTAAGCTACCTCTAGACGATATTGCTCATGTAATGCAACCACCTGTGCACTTATATATAATAATGTATGGAACCAATTTCCATTATTTACTTACCCACTATAGACGACGCGCTGGATGGTGGCTCACTCATGTGTTGCCTCAGTAAAACTAATGGTAGCCAGTTTGGGAGAACTTTTAACCTAATTTTTTGCCGGCTCCCCCCCCCCCCCCCAACCGTGGGTTAACTTTCCATATTAGTATCCTCTGTTGCTCGTACTCTCGAACTAGGGTTGGGGGGCGCCTACCAAAATAGGAACCTATGTGAGATGATGATAAAGGTTTTGACTTGTAATGGAGTTACAACAATTAGATATAACACCCCCATAATTTCTTCGTGAATAATATCAGCAGACTAATAGGGAGTTAAGTATGTTAAATACAACCTGTTTATCTAATGCGTATACATCACTCTGGTGACCCCTCAGAAACAGACTAATTTGCCATGAAAATGAAGAATGGCAACTGGAAACTGACGACTTCGGAAAGACTTCTTCGTATAATCTTGACTGAACGAGGCAACAGCCTATTTTCATTCTTTCGATGGAATGTCAAGAATGATGGTGCCACGTTTCTTTTTTGCCAAAATTACTATTCGGAGGAACGAACAGAAAGTTGGGCTGCAGTTCCAAAAGAACTTTTCGGCTCTCCGCGTGTGACTCAGCCATTTCAAAACTTATCGATGATATTAGGAACAAAAAAGACTCGAGTCCATCATCTCAGTCCGGAAATACAAAATCACCTAATTGAAATGACTGCACCAACCATCAAGGAAGTAAATGGAGCATTACTAAAAAAATAAAGAAAATATTATTCAGGGTTGAAGATTGCACTCCTCACGTGTCCCTGATTGTTGTGATTCAGTTTGAATGCATGTATGGGAGACGTTTTAAATACTTAAAAAACACTTTTCGGATATTTTCAATATCAGTGACAACTGGAACTGGATTATCAGTTCGTTTCTTGGAAATGGCTGATGACACATGAATCGATATCCAAAATGTTAGAGAAGAGTCACATGACCACGGTGTCGTCGTGAACAGGGGAATGAATGTTTGACATCATATTTTCATCTGCATTCTCTCGTAGGGCAACTTTAGAAGACTATTTGCCTCTGACAAGCAAAAGACTATCAGATACTAAATGGGAGGCAAACATTTTTTCATTTGATTTAAAAATACCCATACTCATCTTTACAGACATCTTACCATTTGTACAAAATATTAAAACTATGAAAAGATAGATGTTCATTAAGCTAAAAATATATGTATGTGTATGTATATATATATATATATATATATATATATATATATATATATATATATATATATATATATATATATATATATATATATATATATATATATATATATATATATACATACAAAGAAGAATCATTGTTTGTTTACTTCCAAGCCTCTTATTCACCATCTGAAGGAAACGGTAAACTAAGTTAATAAAAAAACTGGTGTTAAAAATAAAACGTGGCATAATAGGTAGTACTGGCTTTTCCTACTAGGGCTGCAAGTTTTTAATTTCTTCAGTTTGAAGTTACTGACGCTAATAAGTTTGAAAATAATTGCAGTAGTATTTTGAACGAGTCATGCGCTATTAAGTTAGTTTTACCGGCTAGAACTTCCTGTGCTTCATGTATTTTTATATTTTTCATGTTGTTTGTTGCTTTATGCTTATTCTTTTCCATTTAATATTTTCGTTTCTCTTTTAACACCCTATTCACATTGGTATTCTGATCGTGGGAATCTTGCCTCGGAATTTATAGTCTTCCAGGCTTGTTTGTACAGTTTGAATAATAATGATAATAACCAAGATTAATAAAATTGTTCTATAATCTCAGACATGTAGAGTAAAAACATTCTAGTACTGTAGATTAAACTATTAAATTTCATCCATTATGCTAAATCATTTTTATAGGTAACGTCGCAGTTGTTCAGTAGACTTTCGGTAGATTAAAAGGCAGTAAAAATTCCCTAATATGTGATAAACAAGGAAGTAATATACTTAGTTAGACATAGCGGGCGAAGCCAGGTATTCGTTATTCCAAATAAAAGGTTATAATTGCTTTATAAGCTAAATAACAAAGCCAATTTCTCTCCCTCTCTCTCACTCTGCAATGTATGGGTAAATTGTTTATTATTGCATAGCCTCAATTGAATTGACATACCACAGCTCTCTCTCTCTCTCTCTCTCTCTCTCTCTCTCTCTCTCTCTCTCTCGGCTTGTGAGAGGGTTCCAAATCTTTTTCAACAATATTCTGAAAATAACAACGGATGAAGATCACGGTATTTCGAAAAACAACCTTTGGTTTCAAGTTGAAAAATACCCCTCAGACAATTTCCAGGCGGCGTTGTTTTTAAAAACAGACCTAACCTTCAGCTGAATAAGGGAATTATAGAAAAATCAAGAACATTAAAGGAAGAGTGTAAAAGAAAGCAGCTGGCAAACAGGAAGGCAAGAGAGAGAGAGAGAGAGAGAGAGAAAGATAATATTTTACTAGAGACAGATAAGCTTTTGTTAACGTTTCCAAGATAGATAAGCTGTTTTTGTCACGTTTTTAAGGAATATATATATATATATATATATATATATATATATATATATATATATATATATATATATATATATATATATATATACATATATATATATATATATATATATATATATATATATACACATATATATACATATACACATACACATATATATACATATATACGGACATATATACATTTATAGATACATATATATACATGTTTATGTATTGTTGCCACAGAGGTGTCTTTGTGACAAATAATGATTTTTTGCATCACTTGACCTTGAGGAGGTGTGGGAAATACGCGGAAGCGCTTGGTCAACTCCTCATTTCATTCCTTCCTCCAGCCCTGCGACAACACAAATTATCGCAAGTTCCAGCGATAGATCGTCAGTATATATATATACATATATATACATATGTATACACATATATATGTGTGTATACATATATACATGCATATATTCATAGATACACATGTATATATACATAGATATACATGTATATATACATAGATATACATGTATATATACACAGATATACATGTGTGTGTATATATATATATATATATATATATATATATATATATATATATATATATACAAGAGAGAGAGAGAGAGAGAGAGAGAGAGAGAGAGAGCGCGCATACATCAAGTATACATCATGTATTTGCAAAACTCGGGATTTTCAGCTAACTCGCTGAAGATCGTGGCAAATGAAAGGAAGGATTTTCATAGTACCCGATACTTTCAGCTAAACTAAGAACAGTGAATGTTATGGGAAAAGAATGTTTAGTAACTATACCTCCACGCTACGACCGCTTCACATTTTGATTAACTGTGGGTTATCTGGCGTCACAACTACCAGGGTCACTGACGCCGGACTGCTTCACATACGATGAAGGAACACGGCTGGCAAAAAAAATGAAATGCAGGCTTTTGCGCTTTCCGGCCTGAGAGAGGACAAACATGCGATATGCAAAGCAGAAAACCTAAGTGAATAAAATTCCCAAAGCAGCACAAAACCCCAGAGGCAACGCGCCCCACATGACAGAAACGAACCAAGATTAATAAGTAAATAAAACTTAAAGGAGAGAGAGGGATAAAAAAGTCAGCTAAACATCAGAAGCTGCTTGAAAACTGGTAAAATTGTATCAGCATTAACTCAGCAGACTAAGATCTGTGACCACTGTTGCAGGTGATGAAAATCCATTGCAGCATCACTTAGTACAATAGTGATGACAGATATGGAAAAGGCAGTAGCCCCAGAATCATTCCAAGGAACCATAGAAAGGGAATACCCAAAATGGCAATCCCAAGGAACCTAAATCACTGAGGAGTACTGCAACTCCTGGTTTTTCTACCATCCATAATAATAATAATAATAATAATAATAATAATAATAATAATAATAATAATAATAATAATAAGAAGAAGAAGAAGAAGAAGAAGAAGAAGAAGAAGAAGAAGAAGAAGAAGAAGAAGAAGAAGAAGAAAAGTAAGGAACCCAAGGCATGCAACTTGAACGAAGAGACCGAGGAAACAAAAAAAAAAAAAAAATCACAAAATCCGGGTGATGAAAGTTAGGCAGGAAAAGGCAATAAAAAACAAATTAATTGCAAAGTAGATATAACCAACAAAAGAATATCCATCCCCTCACTGACAGTATAACAAGAAACGAAGTGTTCTTGCTAAACAAAATAAAGAAAAAAAGGAGTGGATAAAAATACAGCTCGAATTCACCCAATGCATCAGAGAAAAAGACGATTCACTCACAACAGATCTAAAGCAACTGAAATAAAAATGATGAATGTAAAATATGTATGTAACAAAACGCACAAACTATGTATCCGTATTAAAGAGGACAGATAGAGAGTAATTGCCTTTTCCTCAATTGAAGTGAAGTAGCACCCTTAAGACTAGAGACTTATTATAAAATTTGAGCTGCGAGGAAAGGACATGGAAGTAATGAACAAAATAGATAAAGTAAATGCACCGAGAAAGAACACGAAAGCGCAACCAGATACGGATAATCTAAGCCACAAGTACAAGTATCAATGCAACAAAGTCTAAATGATGAAATCATGAAACGCTACCGTGAGAAAAACATGAAAATATAAACATAAGCTACAAGAAAACATAATGGTTTTACAGCATAATATATTCAAGTTTTTGCACATAAGAAAAAAATGTATGCACCAATTTATGATATATAAGAGAATATTTTTCTAATAAAGAGGAAATGCAACAGTTTTTCTTTATCACCACCACCTCACTACATATATATGAAACTGAACACTAACATCGTCATACAAAATTCAACAAGGAAGCCACTGAAATATTCATCGTATACAAAGCAATATTCTTGTCATAAATGGTAAAAGGGCAATAGCCGTTAGAAAACAATCAAACATGAATTAATAGATGACTGCAATTTCGATATGCTCAGCGCAAATTAACTTTAGTAAAGGTTATGTCAATATCGTCACCTTTTACCACCCACCAGGAGGGAATTATTATCTAATGCCGACTTATTACCAATAATATGGTGCCACGCACTTTTATATAATAAGGGGCTTGTATATCAGACCCCCCCCATTCATTGAACAAACTAACCCAAATGTCATAACCATGGGAATAGATCAACATATAGACAATTTACTACCAACACAACTGACATTAATTTTATTACACGAGGAATGTAGACCAATCATTGTATTAACCAACCAAAGAGCACACCTAAATTTCTTAATAGCTCATGACACCATAACACCTTTCGACCACACCATCACTGAAATCTCCACAAAACCTAAAAAGAATGACCAACATATAATATGAAAAAAATCTCTTTGGCGAACTTTTTCCAGTTAATAAAAAAAAAAAAAAAATTAAAAGAACAAGAGACCATAATCATAACCAGACAATTACAGCAGCATTGACAAACTGAGTAACATAACACATCGATCAAAGACGTTCATTACCAACAAAGAGGACAATATCATAATCATATACAAGAGAGCGATTATATGAGGTTATTAGCACAACGATTATCGATTTCTACCAAACAAGAGCGTCCGGAGACTGCAAACTTCCGCCAAGGTTTGCCAATTCTTCACTACCTTCGCAAAATGTTCCAACATCTAGTTCCGTATCTTTTACAAAACCTCATCACTTACTGCTACTTACGAGGCCTTCAGCCTTTTGTCAATTTTTTGCAAAAAGAAGACACTACTTCGTAAATAATCCTGCTAACAAACCGACGAATAAGCAAACATAGAACAATGTCCTTGTCTGACGCAATGATACCCATAACTGAAGTATATCCATAACTGAACTAGAGTTAAATTCAATGTAATGAGCAACATCATAGAATAAAACTATAAACGAAACAAGCATCTGAAGGAGGAAAAAATGGACAAATATATAATGTTCAATGATAAATATTGAGAGAGCATACAAAATCCCCAGAGGTGGAGGAAGGCCTACAGAGATTCGTGGGAAAATGTAAATAAGAAATACGCTATGAGACTTAGAGGAATTTAGAAAAAAACTGAAGGCATGCCCGAAGGAAACAGACTTTTGACCGAAGCCTTGGCAACAACTTTTCGCAGGTAACGTAAGGTAAGGAAAGGGACAGGATTCAGTCAAGAAAACTACTATCCATTTCAGGGACCGCTAGTCATCTTTTGTCTTAAATATCTTTCAGACTACGGTAATTATTTGATCGAAATGGTACTTTGACACTGTACAAGACACCTCCCGCTAATTCGCCTAACGAGGGCTAATTTTTGGTACTATAGTGCATTTTCAAATGGTGTTAGTTAAGGCGTTTACTCTTGACTTACATGGTGTTGCCAATCATCGCCAAACTATGCGTTCGAACGTCCTTTATCGCCAACCCGTCACTCCCTCCCCCTTCGCCTCCTCATCCCTCCCTAACACACATTCCTGACCTCCCCATCTCCGCCCCCCTTTCCTGTCAATGGGGGATAGCGGACGTTCGATTGCATAGATTAGTCCTGGTGACTCATGTGACTTTGACTTTAGAAGTCAAGAGTAAACGCCTTAACTAACACCATTTGACAATGGGCTATATTACCAAAAATTAGCGGGAGGTGTCTTGTACACTGCGCCAAAGTACCATTTCGATCAAATAATCAGTTTGAAAGATATTTGAGAAAAACGATGACTCGCGGTCCCTGAAATGAACAGTAGCATAAAATAACACCAAATCTAACCGTAGATGTGTCAAGACTAGACCGAAACTATTGCCTAACCACAAACAAGAAAATATTTGACATGATGAATGGGATAAAATCGTTTGAAACAAAGGTTCCAGGAAATACCAGAATAACAATACAAATTATGGAAAAATTACCAAAGGCTGCACTTCAAAGAATTAAATCAATCTTACAGTACCCTCTCAGCGGGGTACCACCTGGAGCCCTTATATAAGGTGGGGTGCTTATACCTACCCCAGAACCAAAAGTCTTGTTTGAAGTTACAGACAAATTATAAAAAAATACCAAGTTGTGGATTCAGTAGACACGGCAAATAATAAGCTATACCGCAAACATCAACGTGGGTTCCGAAAAAGCAAGTTTACATCTCAAGGGCCTCTGTAAAGTTTTAAAATAATGGTATCCGATAAAGCTCCTCAACTTTATTGACCAAAATCCATTGAAATAATCCTTTCAAACTACACCAAAAACAGATATACAGTAGATATTAAAACCCATAGGTGACAAAGTCACCTTACACTATTCTGCACTAAAAGTGTGTTCTTATAACCAAGTAGTTTCTTACAAATCAAACACACAAAACTATGCCATCACCAACATGCTGTTATGCAACACTATGTAATAATTTTAAGCTTGCCCATTTTAGCCTCACTGACCCGGCTGCAACATGAGGAAACAGGTTTTATAATACAGGACAATTTACCAAATTTACTCACAAAGACTTTTTATTTGATATATATGAAATTTGTGGCAATGTTAATACACGTACGCTTTTTACACCCAATGACCCCACTTCAACCCCACCCCCAGGATAGGGTGAAACATTTTCATATTGTAATCGCTGAAACTCCTCTTTTAATATGTAATGTGACTAGCTTTTGCAACATTTTCATTTTGAAAAGGAAAAATAACAGAGGAAAATGTTTCTCTTGTAAGCACTGACCTTATCATTTCAGTATGTACGTAAGACTCTGCCCTTAAAATCGCACCCCATGAGCTAATGAATGATGGAGATAGGCATTGGCAGAGTCAATATAAGAGTCTCTGGGTATTGGAAGGTGTACGCTATGACAAAATCACAACTGTTAAACTAAAACATAAAAAGAACCACCGTTCTTATCGCTAACTTTATCATTTTAAGCCTAACCTCAGGTACCAACACTGACGCAGACCAAAGTCGAGTTATAGCAACAGCCTTTTTAGTAACTTTTCTACACGCAGGGACCTTCTATTTGACATATTAAGCAACTTTGTTCCTTGAAATATATTTTTTCCCCAGTGACCTCATCCCACCCCACCCCACTCTTCCACACCCCTCTCCCACCACTTGGATTAGATAGTTTTCATATCTCGGAAGAAGACCTCTCAAACAAACTTCCTTGAACAGATTGACATTCTGGATGCCGTTGAGTTTGTATTGTAGCTTCTCAATCCCTCGAATGAGTTTCTTTGTAGCAACAGGTAGATTATACAGCAGCTTTCCAAAGTTCATGTATTCCTTGACGCTTCGGTAGGGCTTTCTATTATTTTTCAAAAGGCTAATGAAACCAGGAGTATAATTATGCCATATTCATGCCCGCAAGCGGGCTTACAGAAATTTTTGGCAATTTTTGATTGGTTGTTAAAGCTGGGGTAGGGGGCTCACCCTATTGGCTGGGAGCGAAATGTTTTTATAATTTACTCCCTAAGACCTTTCATTTGATCATACCATGTGTATCATTTTACATATATTTTATTCAATTTTGACCTTATGCCCATAATACCAGTAAATGATGCAGACGGGTAGTAAAGGGTATAGACTATGGAAATACTGCAGCTACTAAGCTTAAACATGAAAAGCAACGTCTAAATACAGACATGTCGTTTATCCAGACGTCGACTTTGACAATGACGTTGGTTAATAGCAACGGCTCTTCTGACGAACTGCTCAGGATGGCCACTTAGGGGATAAGAGCCAATTATTCAAGGGAGTAACAAATGTAAGAGTGCATTTCGCCCCTTTTAAGGTCATCTTAGCAGATATACCAGAAACTCGAAATCACCCCTTTGTTCAGGAATAGCCACCTCATCGCTCAAAAGCAAACAATATCATTGAGGAAATAAAAGCAGATAGGAATAGGATTTAGTTCATTTTATTCTCAAAAATACGCCCACTTACACTGATAATGAAAGAACTCCATTAGAAAACTTAACAAAAATTCACGTGTTTTCCTCAAGATCGCAGGCATAGCTTCACATGAGACGAAGTAATCCATGCGAGAGACATAGAAAAATAAATCAAAGATTTCATAAACTAGGCTACAAAATTACAATGCACTCAGACATAAGTCTTGTGAGACCTCGAGTATGTACAGTATATTTGAACGCACAAATACACCGTTATGCAAAATTCCATCAACCAGTTCAAAGAAGTTACAGGCGTTTCAAAACAGAATCCCACCTAAAATTCATAGTTACAACCACAATCAAAGATGTATTGCTGAATAAATTCATAGATATTAATGGAGATGTCATTAACACCAAATTTGCACAAAAAGCGGTAAAAACCGAGTGGAAATTTTGAGAAACTGACCCGCGAAATAGCCAGATAAAGCGAACATATTGATATAAATGGAGGTCCTGGCCATTCATGGCGGAGAACAATAGCGCCTTTTGTAACATCGAATGAACCAATGCCAAACTATCATTAAAACAACGAGAGAGCATATAGCTTATATTAAACAAATATTAAAAACTGGGAAAAATATGAGTGAGACGAAATTCAACGCGGCTACAAAAATGTGAGGTATCTGAAAAAGATAAACTTATCAAAAAAAATAATAATAGTAACGTAAAGGAACAGATCTAAAATCTATAAGTAATAATAAACGAAGGTTTACTCTTTACAAAAGAAAATAGCACATGACAAATGATAAAAAAGTCTACCTTGCGGCACAAGATAATGGCAAATAAACTAATAAGAATAAAAAAATAAGAACGAGCCATTGGATATGATCCTATTTTTCTTCTTTCTACTTCAGTGTTATAAGACGTTATAATATCCTTCTTTCATATCCTACACTGGCTGTACCATGCGCCTCCTATCGCGGCTCAGCTATAAAATTGTTTATTATTATGGATATATATGGAACTACGTTTCTTAAAAGGGAACGCTAATACATCCTAGTTTTATCCTCTATCTACCTATCTTTTATCTATTTATCTATATACTTACATACATTATGTGTATATATGTATAAATGTGTACTGTGTATGTATATGTACAGTATATACGTATGTATGTATAAATACATATATGTGTATGTTGTAATGAACCCTAAGAGATGGTGGTGAGTTCAGAAATTTTAGTTAAGTATACCTTAGTTTAATCAGACCACTGAGCTGATTAACAGCTCTCCTAGAGAGGGCTGGCCCGAAGGATTAGACTTATTTTACGTGGCTAAGAACCAATTGGTTACTAGCAACGGGACCTACAGCTTATTGTGGAATCCGAACCACATTATACCAAGAAATGAATTTCTATCACCAGAAATAAATTCCTCTAATTCTTCATTGGCCGGCCGGATAATCGAATGAGGGCCTAGGAGAGTGCTAGCCGAGTAGGATATCGACCTATCCAATGCGGAACTGTGATCCACCTTAAGTCACTTACCACTATGATAATTATCATAGTTATCCACCTTAAGTCCTTTACCACTATGATAATGAGTAGGACCTACACCAGAACAAAAACAATTCAAAGGATTTCCTCAAAGGAAAGGACACAGAGACGCTAAACAAACAATTGAATATTCATTACAATCAATTGCTTAAAATTGCAAAGAAATCCCTTGAAAACTGTACTTTATGGAAGAAAAAATCACAATTACAATGCCAAAAACACATTTGCCTAGCTAACTCGGAATTTACATGGAGATAGAAACCACAGACGCACGGGTCAGCGTGACAGCAAGAGACAAAGTGAGTCGTTATCCTTAAACCTAACTCTCAGACTTAAGACTTAAGTACCCTTAAGATAAACATACATTTGAAATAATTTAGGCAAAAACCATCACCGTTTTGACAACAATCAATCGTAATATCCTTTTAACACGTAGGCTGATGCAGAGTCGTCCCTGATAACCACCCACTGAGACAGGTCGGCCAGATAATGACGTCACACGGGCTCATCACTGGCAAGACCCACTACTGGCTCGTCGATACAACAGAACAGTTGACCATCCTTCGTCTTTCCATTAATAGTTTCAGTTTTTTATTGATTTTCTTTTAGCGGTAGTCTGCCTGTAGCCTAATTATTTATCAGTGTCAGTTATTTTGTTGAAAAATACAGCCTCATATGCTACAACTGTAAGTTAATTTTTCTATCGATAGCGAGAGTAAGAACTCTATATTTCTATTGTTTCAAATAATGTCTTGATGTACACTGTAATGGATATTACTCAGAATACCTCAGGCATTAAAAAAATGAAAAGAAATTTGTCCTCAAATAACCTATATATATTTACAATAGTGCTAAATATTTAACTGTCCTTGGTTTAGAACCTGTAAATCATGGGCCATGGCTTACTTTATGAGGTCGACTCGGGTGATTCATCGTTAATGCCTTGTCTGGCCGAACTTACTGCAAATTCCACTTACGCGCCACAAAGCAGGAGGCACGCAACACAGTTCGTCCTTTAGGTTAAGAATGATTATAACAAGCACACAGGGTCTGGGATCTTACCCTTTTCTCCGCCCCTGGGAGGCCTCTTAACGACTCCAGAGGTTCAGCAGGCTGAGAGCAAAGGCAGATGGAGGGCGAGGCTTGCCTCCAGAACTACATAATGCAAGGAAGGGCTTCACGCGACCCATTGCACAAACTGCAGGAGCCAGCAACAAGGCTTATCATAGCTGGTGGCAAGGAACAGCACCTCCAAGATGTCACATGCAGCAAAACGTCGAGAGCGTCTTCAAGATATTACAGCAATCTGCCACAAGCCGTCAGAGAATATGGGCGCTGAAAACAACTCTAAAGGGAGCCGTTAACTGACCTGTATAACACTCAGAGAGTCAGAAGGTCCCCACAGCACCAGCAGAGACGAACACAAACGGGCGACGAACAGCCGAAACACCGTCAAACGTGAAGAGATAAAAACATTTACTTGGGTGACGTGTCTGTTCAATTACAACAACTCTTTGAAGGGATGAAAAGATCCAAGTCCGGCCTTGAAGAGACATACACAAACAAAAACTGACAAAACTAACAAAAAAACTTATTTTAAGTAGCCAAAAATCAAAAGCAACGCAAAATTGAAAATAATTAATTACGTTAACTGCATTACAACACACACACACACACACACACACACACACACACACACACACATATATATATATATATATATATATATATATATATATATATATATATATATATATATATATATATAGTCAGTAAGCGAATTTGTTAGAGAATTGCTCTTTTTTGTTTGTGTGCGTGTTTTTCTATTAACGAAAATGAGGTCGAAACTAAATACCATCCTGCTTCTTGTGCATTTCTCTATAGCAAATACACATACTGGAGTGCCTGCCAAATGAGATAGAGAGAGAAACGGACCTTGTACCTACAGGTACAGGCAGATGGTAAGGAGGTCGCTGTACCATACAGCGTCGAGTAAACTAGTTATTTATTTCCTACCAGCCAAACCATTTCTGAATTATTTTCGCTTTAAAAAAGTTACTTACATGAGTAATTCCTAATATATTAATCTTCAGGATACCGAGAAAGTGTTTTGTGTGCCAGAAATGAACCTCAAATTCGAAAAGAGTAATTTCTCTCAAAGCGAAAATAACGTTTATTTAAATATTCATTTACTTCTTCACGCTGTAGTAAATGATTTATGATAATTAAAAGATAAAAAATACAGTTGTTCATAGTGAATTGGAACGGGGGGGGGGCGTGTTTATTGGGAGGGTGGGGTAGCTCAGGGAATTCTATTCGTTGTTACCAATACAGAACGATCATCTGCAAAATTTATCAACTGTACACCTCAGGCTGAGTCCCTTGTCACATACCACAAATTTGCACCTGCCTACTATGTTCACTCCCTAACATCCCTCACCTTTCGGTCCTTGTAATTAATTAACAAACTTCAATGACGAAATATTTATTATTTCTATACCAAACAAATTCTCTTCCAAGTAAGAGTGTGACTAATACAGGGGTAAACGATGCACTGCTGATTAGCCCACTGTGTAGTTGCGTAAAGGAGATAACGTTGTACAGATTGTCTTTATTTGGAGCTAATCCAGAATTCTTCAGGGAAAGTATGAATGGAGCAGTGACCATTGTCTTGTTTTTTCTCTGGAGCTGCGTTTTGTTATGGAAAATGGCTCAATGCTGACTATGCATATACAGTCACAGCTGGGTCGACTAGTTAGCAGCAGGCAGAGCTTAAACCACAGACCTTGCAAATGATGACCAACAGCTCTAAAAATATCACATGACACTCATATATATATATATATATATATATATATATATATATATATATATATATATATATATATATATATATATATAGTACCGATCCATTTATCATTTAAAAAAATTCCCCTTCGGTGATAACTCCCCATCGGGGATATTTCCGAAGTAGCGTGAATTCGATATTAAGCGACATTTGTAGCTTCATGAATATATATATACTGTATATGTGTATGTGTGTGTTCGCGTAGTATGCACATATACATACATAGTGTTTGTGCATTTCTGTGTATCCCTGTCTATTCAATATACGGATTAAAATCAAATATAATTCCAGGATAAAGAATACCGGCATCTGATTCATGTAAGCGACTGATAAGCAGATAGATACACGTGCTACTCTTTTGTTACACTTGGACATCTACTCGTGAAACCCTACGGCCTCTGCGCGATCGATTTCTTGTTCCCAGAATCAATTAGCGAAGGCTGACTGCATGAGGCTTCGAGCTGTTCCGAATCTTTACAGAGGAAGGCTCACTTCTGCGATATGGATTCAGGAGGCTGGCGTTTACATTCGAATTTTAATGGTTCCGATATATTTCACAGCAATGATTAGACGATGAGCTGATTTTTTAAAAGTTTTTCTTTCGTTAAACACCGAAATTTCTAATCGCTGTAATAGTGAGTAAATGATTAAGAATTATATCCGTTCACTGACGGTACAAGTTTATTAAGGTAGCTATGATCAGAAATTTTTTGGAAGAGTCAGTATGTAACTATTTTGTGCCTGACCAGACAAATGTGTAGAGAAGAACGTGAAATGCAGTTACAACTCTCGAATAAACTGTATGCACATTATTTCCGAATTGGCGCAGCGATTTAGAACAGACTGTGAATTTGATGTTATAAGTCAGAGTGGAGAAACAACATTCCGTTGAGTGATGAAAATGCTCTTCTCGTTTTCCTCTTTCAACCACAGTTTCTTGTTTTCTCCTGACCCAGATTCCATAACGGTATTACGAGCCCCGGTCCACTGGCCTCTGAAGTAAAGATGAAAAGAAATGCCTGTATTCAGGAAAACGAAGACAACCACAATTTTAATGAGTCTGTGGGTCGAGTCAAGTTGTGCGAAAGCTCCATTCCAGCAATTCAGTTCGGAATTGGGGTTTTGTACGGCTGCTCTTCGGACTCCTAATAATGATTTAGGTCAAAGAAGTCTGGGGGCAGGCTACGATGTTGGCCGGAAGTATTCAAAGAAGATTCCTTTTTCCGGTGAAAATTTTATAGAATGGAAAGCGATTGAGTTCGATAACTGATAATCCGTTAATGAAGAATCCGGTATCATTCAAAGCATTTGAAAAATATAAGGAAGAGGGTAGTTTTTCCCAATAGTAATATAGCAATGTGAGATCTGATTTATTTTCTAACTCTTGAAGCTGAACACTAGAAATGAAAAATAAGATTAGTTATCTTAATTAAATTTAATTCAGTCTTGAAAGTTTGCTTTCTATTGGGTTATCCCAAAGAATTTCGTAAAATAAAGGTGAAGGAATATTAACAGGTTTTATAAAAAACCAAATACTGTTGCTAGCCTTCCTAGTCTATAAAAAAAAAAAAAAAAACACACAGAAACTAATGCAAATATTTCAGAAAAATTCGACAATTAACAAATAAATTTTTGTCTGTATAACTGAGAGGGAAATAAGAATGCCTTGCGAGCGGGCATTCTTGCACGTGATTCCTTTTCAATTCGTTCCAAAGAATTTATGGGAGTGAAAATTTCCTCTAACCGTATCGGTTTGTAATATACGCAAAAGATGAAAAAACATCAGAACGAATGCCACAAAATATAATTTCTATCACATTTCCGACAGAGACCCCATCCGCCAAATGCAAACTTGCTGGCACCAACTCCCTCGCCCTTGGTTCTTGTCTCTGTATAATTGATCACTTTCAGACGCACTCTGGCATCACAGCAGAATTGGTCACCACCTCTATGCTCAGATTCTGGACCTGAATAAAGTAAAATCGTTCGGTGCACATGCAAGCACCGCTTTCCCTCTTCGATGGTGACTCTAGCTCTGTTAGAATAGGACAGAGCCAGTGGATTGGTTGTGTGAGGAAGGACACTCATCTAGATCAGTGGTTCCCAACCTTTTTTTTGGCCATGCCCCACTTAATCACTTCTCAAATCCTGATGCCCCTTGTGCTGATATATAATTCTTATTATTCAAAAGGTGAACTCCTGTTCACGTGGAGGGAGCCTAAAAGGCCATTAACTTGGTTTCAGCAAGCTTCCTAAGAACATGTACAGTACATACCTACAAGTATTTTTAAGTATCCATACGGAATATACATCGTATGTATTAATTCGCACACACACTCATACTCACGCAGACTTGCTAGAAAAAATTCAGTGTTAATAACTCATTCTCGAATTGCCCCCATTAAAAATCATATTCCCCCCCCCCCCTTCCACCGTAGGAACCACTGGTCTAGGTGCAGATGCAGAAGAATGAGAGGAAAGTGAAATAGTTACTTATATTTATCACCATATTGAATTCAAAAGAGAAAGCTCAGTTGGGAGTGTTAGGTGCGTTTGGTTTCATTTTTTTTTTTTTCAGCATAAAAACCAAATAATTTTGCAGTGAAGTTCATATTAAGCATAAGAGAGAAACTCAAAAGAGAAAACAAGCTACCAGAATGGAGGCAAAGGGTCGAGTTTAAGAGAGGGAATTTCAGAAATCCCGAAATTTCAGAAACAGTGACAAGGCCATTTCATCCCTGACAGCTTGAGAATGAAAACGAATGTTGTGGGTGTTTGTCTACCTCCTTTTTATGTGATATAAGCAAACGATATGTTTTCTCTTGGGGGTGCAAGTGTTGCGTATAAAAATATAAACAGAGTAATGAATACAGCGGGAAGCAGAAGCACGACACAGAAATATATTAAAGAGAATAACCACCTTCTTTAAATTGCACATTAACAATAATGAGTCTAATAACAAAGTGGAGCCTAAACTTGAACTGAAGCGAGCGCCAAGGAAGGAGCAATTGTTAGGCATAATGACTATGAACACAAAATAAAAACCTCGTTTAGTAAAAGAAATTCACCACAACTCACGATAAGTTCTACAAACTGAATAGAATTTGTTTTTAGTTCTTTTATAATCAATTCCACAATCATTTTTATTCCATAATGATTGCCCTTCTATTATATGAATATTTTAACATTAAGTAAATACAAGAGAAGATAAGGACTAGAACAGTACTATATATTGATTATGATTTTTAACAAAATGACGAGAGGTTAAACCTGCACTGTGATTCCCGTAGAATTTCTATTCATAAATTATACGCAATTCAATATGACAAGGAAATGAAGTGAGAAGAACTTTTTACCTACCATTTTCCCTCAGTGTTAAACTCAGATTCAACGGACGAAATTTTATTTGACGCTGTCTGAGTTCAGGGCCGTCCACCCCCTATGCCCGTGGGCTAAAAGTGGCCCGTTAGATTTTGAAAGTGGCCTGCTAGAGAAAAATAAGTAAAAGTATATTTCCCCTGTTTTATATTATAAAAATTAGATTTACCGCTTATCCTGAATGAAAGAAATATTCCTTGCAAAATCAGTAACTATAAAGAAAAGTTTCATTGGCGTCTGTTGTGTATTACATCATATATATATATATATATATATATATATATATATATATATATATATATATATATATATATATATATATATATATATATATATATATATATTATATACATATACATACACATACATATATACATATACATACGCATACATACATATATACATACACACACATACGTACGTACGTACATACATACATACATACATACATGCACACAGGTGGCCAGCATGACTCTTTGTTATTTTTATGAGTGGCCCTCAGACTAAACAACTTGGACGGCCCTGTCTCAGTTATTTCCCTCAGCACCATATGGAAACCCTTCCCGACATTATATTGCAGTTCTATTTTTGTCGCTTCCAATAATAAAATGAATGGTTTGCCACCCGACAGTTTGTGGAAGGTTTTTAATATGCCGTTTATGCAGTGAATGTGCATCTTAATAACCAAAAAATTATTTATAATGCAGATTACATGCCAATCTTATACTGACTGGACTAATCTGTATCGGTTGAAAAGATATTTGTGAACTTGGTTTTTTTAGAACATGCGCTGGACGAAATATCACATTTATATATATATATATATATATATATATATATATATATATATATATATATATATATATATATATATATATATATATATATATATTTGTGTGTATGTATATTTGTATATACATATAAATATGCATATGTATATACAACCAAACACACATACATATTTATACATATATACATATATATATGTATATATATATACTCGTATATATATGTGTGTGTGTGTGTGTGTGTGCTACTTGTGTGAAAAAAAATTCATTTTGCTATTTTGAACCTCTACTAAAATTAATCGCATAATTCCCCTTTCTCTCTCTCTCTCTCTCTCTCTGCAATTCCTTTTTCGCAAAGGTCTCAAACGGAGCACCATCGACCTGGGATATGCTAATGGGGAGAATAAGTTAGGGGAGCGTTTTCTCTGACGCTTGGGCGAACACGCGCACGCGGCCACAGGTGCACAGACCCCTGCACTTGTTAATTCTTTTGTTTCCTAATCTCGTGTATTACTTGCTTATTATATGGAAACTTAGCTAATCAATCATGTTATGAAATGCGTCGTTTTTCGTTGCCTGGTGTTATAACGAACGTCTTGTTTGACTTTCTTATGTTGGAGTGAAAAGTCATGTTGATCAAGACGTACCATTTTCTCAGTTGGCGGATACTCTCACTGCGAGGAGATCGTAATAAGTCCTTCACCACTTCGCCATCGACATGTCCTGAAAACATGTCATGAACACACGAGTCATAAATACACATGTCAAATGCACACGTGTAAGAACACACTTCTGTAACCTATTGGATATATTTCACAAAAAGGTTGAAAACAAGTCAATGATCGTAAGCTGAGAACGACCTCTGCCAAATGGTGGTTAATCGTATGACGTACTGATTAAGGCTATAAATAATTCGTGGACTTGTATTCACCCTGTTTGTGATGTGCGTGCGACGACTTGGCAAAGTGTGTTAATGACATGTTTTGCCGTAATGTTGGAGCACCCTAACATGATCGCAACAAGTTTTTGATAACTCTGATATGCTCACGAGAAGTCTGATTTAATCGAAAGCGGGGATAATCAGACATTGGGCTACCTTAATATATAATACGTAGTCCTTTGATTAACAGAAAATGATGAACACAGAAAGTTCCGTGACACTAACATTGTAGAACCAAACTATAGCTAAGACTAATCAGTAATTTACGTGAAGGTAACGCGATTACTCCGTGTTCTACAACTTTGCGTTATTTCAGCAAGTTCTTGATAACCAGTGTGACTGATTCAAGTCTCGAGACAAAATAATATGATTATATCAAGTCCTCAGACAAAAAAAAAAATTGACATTAGAAAAAATACAACGCTCGTCTCGAGTTCTTAGACGAACTAAGTTCAACAAGTTTATTGCAGAACCTTAGAGAAATGAAATGTATCACATCTCCTTCGATAAAATGACACTGGCATATATATATATATATATATATATATATATATATATATATATATATATATATATATATATATATATATATATATATATATATATATATATATATATATATATATATATATATATATATATAGAAATAATCAACATGCAATCACGTGTGGAACAGAAATAAATTTCTGACTCATATCAGGATCGAACCCAGGTCTTTCATTTGAAAGGCAAGGGCGCTGCCCACTAGGCCATGCAAGTCATAAAAGAAGTGGGAACCTGAGGGCAACTGCATCCAAGGAATCACCTGGGCAAGCTAACTTTTATGACTTGTATGGCCTAGTGGGCAGCGCCCTTGCCTTTCAACTGAAAGACCTTTGTTCGATCCTGATATGAGTCAGAAATTTATATATATATAAATTTTACCCAAGGAATTGTGATACGTTTATGTCTAAGGCTCTGCATTAAACTTGTTAAACTTAATTTGTCTAAGAACTCGAGATGAACGTTGTATTTTTGCTATTCATGTCAATTTTTGTTTGTCTGAGGACTTGATATAATCATATTATTTTGTCTCGAGACTTGACATAGAACTTGTTGGAATAATGTCAAAGTTTTATAACGTTACTTTCACATAAAAAAATATATAATTATATATATATATATATACATATATATATATATGTATGTGTATATATATATATATATATATATATATATATATATATATATATATATATATATATATATATATATATATATATGAATATCATCCCTTAGAAAGTGTCATGAACTCTTTTTGTAAACTCTGCAACGAAAATCGGTAAGCCTAGACTAAGAGTTTTTGCAAATCTATTGCAGTAGTTTTATTTCTTATGAAGAACCGTTGCAGCAAGACGCTCGAATTACATGTTAATTTGAGACTATACGAAAAACGCTATCCTTGACTGCACCTGAAAGTAATAATTGCTTCTTTTTATGGGGAAATGTTCTTCCTTTGAAGTGTTAATAGAAAATTAAGGGGGACGTAATTATATTATAGCCAGATGTGCAATATCACCTTTTGTAAGTCTTCACTGGAAATTTGTTTCCTTTTTGCTATTGGGTTACTAAAGAATGCGATTTAATAGAGGAGAGCTTGGAAGAATCAAGTGATAGCCACAGACCTTCCATGAATAGACAAGTACCAAGAAATTAAATCTATTAGATTAAATTAATGAAGTAATCTACATAAAGTTGGCTATGTCCTAGGATGTTAATTGGTCGGGGAATTAAATTATCTCACTGGTTTCCTAGATTATCAGTTACTTGTGGAAATGAATGAATTCAGTGAATATTCCTAAAATGTGAACTGGCTGTGGAACGAATAAGCTTCAGCGATATCCTAAAATGTATACTGATGTGGAATCCAGTTAATTAAATGATGACAACGTGAAGTGGTTGTGCTATCATCATAAATCAGTAATGTTCTATGGCGCAAATTGGCTGTGGGATTAAATGATTTCATTGATGCTCTCAAACGTAAACTCTCTGCAGCAGCACCCACTTCGTCCGAGGTATATCCGAGTTTAGTAGTAACAGGGTAACAATGGCTGCACATTTCGTAATTGGCACGACGCCTTGCCATGGATATAACTGAATGGAACAGCCGTTTTGCCTGAACAACATCTGGGCCGGCTCCCCATTCCTAATGAAGAGAGGAGGACCTCCTGCCTCTCTGGTGCTTCGGAGGAAATAAAAAGCTTTGTTGTCAGTATTAAAAAAAAAAAAAAATCTTACTCTCTGAAGTGACCCTTTCCGGTCTGTCTTCCAAGAAAAGTCGTGGTCATTGCTGTGATGTTTTTGTGACATTGCATTAATAGTTTCGGTATCATTGCCTTTGCCTGTCAAGAAGCTCATCGTTTTCTGAATATTCGATGCTGAAATATTTAATTTTCTCATTTCCTTCCCAAATACAGACAACCTACGACCCATTTACTCCTATGTTTACATTTCTATTTCTCGGTTCGACAATTTTTCATAAAATGAAGATCATATAACTATTATAGACAATATTGCACCCACCTCCCTCCTGAAGTAATAATGGAAATACCATCAACACATTTTTTTTGCAACGACTAAGTTTTATTTAAGACTTCCAGCCATTAAAAAAAAAATGAGCTGGTCACTTTACCAGCGTTCAGTCTCCTCCGTTCCCAAAGACAGGGGATCACGAACTTGTTAAATACTTAACTTTCTCATGGCAAAAAAGTTACCCCGAATCTCTGTTAATGAAGTTCAGGTCACCGGCGAGACTTTGGTAATCGTGACCGAGATTTTTGACACGTCTTCTTTTGCCCTGAATGCTTTAATTAGGCGGTCCAGGGAGAATGAAGAGACTATCAATTCGTGATCAGGAATGTCATTAATATTTTCTAATTAAAAATGAACGAATTATACACATCGACAATGAAATAAATGTATTACGGGTAGCTTCCCATTCTAACTTCCCGAAAGAATGATTCATTTCAACTGTAAGGAAAAAAAAAATTATATTAAGAGGTTGAGAAGGACCATGAATACCTTGTCCTAACTTTTTATTGTTCATTTTAGTAATAAGAAAGAAGTTATTTTGTGATGGCCAGAAAATCATCAATAAATGCCCAATTAAACTGACAGAGAGAATTAGTCATTTACTCAGCAAGAAAGAAGGTAGGTTGTTGTGATCTCCATAAACATGAATATTATTTCCAATTCCTAGGAAACTTTGGTACTACAGTGAATTTCAAAAAATTATTATTTTTATTTATGGAAGGTGGAAAGTTCTATAATATCATTGATAATTACTTTTTTGACAGTTCTTTTACATAATCCATAATTGTAACTGATATTAGTGATTTATATATCTTGAATGGAATGAAATAATTTGCATTAAGTAGCCCTGATTATATTTCTACAATTTTGTCTAAGTATAAACAGCAGAATGTTAAACGGCCAAAATGGTTTGAGAATGAACTTCAATAAAAGGCCAACAGAGACAGAGATTTTGATAACTGTAAAATCCTGTAGCCTGGGGAGAGATGACAGGTCTCCGACGTGCACACTGTTTCCATAAAGTACATAAAAAGTCATGGATGAATGTCGATTTTCTGTCTAGTTAAATATATTTCCAATACACACAGTCTTTCAAAATTTCCACTAACCAAGAGCACGGTCTGGGTGGTTGGAAAAATGTTGAAGGGTTGGCCCACTTTCGTGCCTCTTTCAAAACTGGGATCGGTGACCGTGTTGGTTTCTTGAGACAAGGTCATACCGGAAAATTCCCTGTAAGATTTTATCGTAAGATCTCAATATAAGATTCTTGTTTTTCTGACATTATCAACAAGTTTTATATTGAATTTATACTCATGGAAAGGGATATTTTCTTCCCAGCTATACTTTGCTGTCATACAGTGCTACCTTGAAAGGTCAAGAAGTTCCAAATTAACATGAATTTGAACTTGTTTTAAGTACTTTTGTATTTGCATTTCGATAATTTTGCTGTACAGATTTCACTGTGTTTTTTCAATCTGAAAAAGTCTATGTTTATTAGCTTTCTTAAGGAATGGAACACAAAAGAGTACTGAGATGCAGAGAATAAGCGGCTAACAAATCATGAAGTTTCTAATAATACAGTCTTGAAATACGGAAATAGGTAAGTTTAAGATCTGGTTTATATTTAATGTTCCCTTGATTTCATATTTGATCAGAGCATATATGGATGAAATATAGATTCAAACGGAATTCTACAAGTAATTTTCATAAATATCCTACGCTTGTTGTGAAAAAGTTTCGGGGTTTGAAAAAAGTTCTCCGCTGTAAAAACCCGGTCAGCACATGAATTATTAATTGAAATAAGACTAAAGAATTGTATGCTTTAGCGCTCGCGCGCGCACACACAAACACACCCACTGAGAGAGAGAGAGAAAGAGAGAGAGAGAGAGATGTTGATAACGAAATAATGTTCATACGCACATGCAGAGAGAGAGAGAGAGAGAGAGAGAGAGAGAGAGAGAGAGAGAGAGAGAGAGAGACTGCAGTTGAAACACACAAAGGTCAAGCAAACTTTCTCTGAAAGGGGTTGTCTGTTTTCGCATACATTTGACTTAAAACGAAACCAGCCACCGCAAAAGAGAAAAAGACGAAGAAATGGAAAACAAACCTTTCGTTCCTTTGCTCCATTTAAACTCGCTCTTTGTCTTCCCTGTCTATTATCTATTTCTGGAGGAAAATAGAGAAAGGGCGAAAAACAACAGATTTTCCT